>NGKJ01000038.1:12085-82025 GCA_002162495.1 Myriosclerotinia curreyana | reverse complement strand
CCCTCCCCTTTCTCATCTTTTCCCGTGTTCTTCTTCCAATAATCCCACTTAGAATTATTGTTGATGATTATAAGCGTCGTTCGTACTTTGATCAATCATAAGCTACTGTAGGTACCAAAGTCTAACGGTTCATGACCCACGATCATTGTCCACGACTTCACTTACGATGGACGAATCATTCGATGATGAGTCTAATTTTGGGTTGGCAGGCCCCTTTTCCTGAATAATAATAATAATGAGAAGAATATATGATATCTAAATTCAGATTTCAATGCATGCATACCCGCAAAGATCTGCTAAATAAATGCTTAAATGTTAGAAATTGATTGGTTAATATATCATAGATACAATTAATGCTATGTGCATGCATCAGTACCGCGCAGTAAATTCTAAATATACATACTCCGGCTAATACGTATTTGCTTCATAATAATATCCGGGCATCCATCTCTAAATTTTAGATATGGCTAAATACAACCGCGCATATTCGTATTATTCCAACTGTTATCCATGTTGAAAACGTGGAATCGATAGATTTTCTTTTGCCGTCCCGTTCAGCATCGCATCGCCATTCACGGGAAGCGTGTGGTACCTAAGTATCGAAGTTAATTGTTTCTCTAGCCCGTGTTTCCGAATGTTCCCTCAAAATTTATATCCGTGACCGAGTTCATCTCATTGAGGGTTTGAAACTAACTTATCATGCGAAGTGGCGGAGCATCAACCAAACTCATTCGACAATTCGGAATACGAGAAGACATAAGGAGGGCTTGACAATTAATAGAGCTGGCTACGAATTCGAAATTTCGAATTCTTCCGAATTCTTCCCTCGTAAACAGAAATGGTTGCGAAGTTAAAAAGTCAAGATATCTAATTACGTGCAGGTTCACATGTATCTCTCTCCATAACCCTAAATATGCCCAAGTCTAGGATCATAAGTCACCTGGACAAGTAGAGAGTGGATATGAATGTCACTGTATGAAAATCACTTTACGATCTTTTTCTCGCTAGAAACCCCTGATACAAGGCTGAGGCGAGTCAAATCCATTATTTTCTCTCGATGCGACCCCAGCCCCTGCGTTTGTCGCGCAAATTGAAAAGAATATCCCTTGCTTCAAAGTCCAAACTGTTTACGAGTAGTATTGAAGAGGCCGAAACGGATATCTTTCGCTCCGCTATTACTCCTCCGAGTCACCGAGTGTCAAGGTGGAGGGGGGAGATTGAGTTTTGAGGTTATTGAAATCAACTATTATTTGCTAATCCTTTTTGATGTCATTGCTAGATGTTCTAAAAAGGGTCTTGTCCGTTTCTGGGGATATTCCCGTACTCAAACAGGATAATCTTGAAGAGCGAGTAGCGAGCAGCGGGCTTGCGGAGAATCAAATGAGGATCAGAGGTACAAGCTCAGGACTCAACAGCGTTTGTCGCGCAAATTTAAGATATTCTTTACTGTGGAGCGATAGTGATCATTGCTCACGGAAGTATATTCTAAATATTCTACTATTTTGAATGTTCTACCATTAGTATTCTAACTCAACCATCCCTTTCCACTTTTTGCATGAACTTTGGTAAACTAGCACGAGCCTTAGAATACCTCATTTCGCTTGCTCCCGAGTTGTTCCTGAACTTTCTGGTGGCATGAGTAATCTGTCATTCATCCAAGCTCTCGGGCATTAATTTCGTGATTTTGAATCCCTTTCATCTCAAGTTCCTCAACAATTTTCTCGATAACCGAAAGAGCCCTTTGAGTAGAACTAGGGGTTCATTATCATTAGTAATTACTAATTACCTCGGATTCAAACTCTGTTCAGTAATCAATCTATGGTGATTTATATATATAGCCCGGCTCGGTATACTCGGTTAAGGAATAGCTTCAAGTGTATGGAGTACGGAATATATCTTTACCTTTTCTGCTGGACAGTAACTTAGAGAATGATGATTGCCTGCCAATATTCTACAGAATGATATTCCGATGCGGAGATAAGAGGTCAAAAATCTATATCGCATATCCATGATGCAAATTGCATCATGCAACAGCGGAGCGTTAGGTTACCATCAAGATTTTCATTTCCCATCTCCATCAGCACACCCACCCAAGTCTTAGTCTATCTAAGACTAAGAGTATGAAATCTTCACCGCCAAGTTTAATAATAATCCTGACATTGATATTCCATTTCCCTAAAGAAACGTCACTACTGTGAATTCACAACTACTGCAAGGTTTATCTAGTACCTGCACTAGATTTGGCCCTAGGAGAATAACATTCAATAGAGCCTCTAAAGGCGGTGAGTAATACTCGATTCATAATTTATATACATTATTTAAGCTTCATACATTATCATAATGAATTAAACTTTGAAATATTAACGTGTGTTAAACTCGCTTACACTTACTTACCCTCAGATTTATCAACGTTCGCCGCTACTCTTTGGCATATTGACACATTCACGGAACCGAAAGAAGATTAATCAAATCGATAGTGTTTGAGGTCGATCTAAGTATATCAATACGATCTCCCACTACTTTCTCAACTTGACAGGAATTACGCCAACCCAAGAGTTGGATGTTGGATTCAATAGCTTAACATTTTGATAGCAAGCTATCCCTGATGTATCTCTTCGCCGAAGTGCTTTTAAGTTCTCGCTCGCGTGCTACTCCTCATCATCATTTATATAAGATTTGGAAAAGATTATACAGTATCTACCGATATATTCCTGTCTGAATCGAAGGCTGTATCGGAGTTAGTAGCTATCTCACCGTCGCCGGTAATGTAAAATAAACTTTGAACTTCAGCGCTAACAAACTTACCAACTCCTCCTATTCCCTACCCGAAAATTCACTTCATCGATCCCCTCAACTCCTCTTGCCCATCTCAAGCGCCAAACGCGAAGGTTAACCAGGGTTAAAGATCAAGATTCTTCATAAAATTAACAATTTGCACAAAATGACTGACGATCAATCCATTTCGGCCACTCCGTACCGTTTATCCTCACATACCAAGCATATTTGCCCACATATCTTGCCATCCTCGGAAAATACAACCAATAACAGTGTATGAGCAATTCCATCTAAAAATTCTAGAAAATTGCAGATTAGAAAAACCGGGGTCATGATCCACACTACTTATATTGTACCTGCGTATACATGGTCCTGGCACGCATTCAAGGAAATCAGATCCTTCGTAGGCACGTGTACATCTTCTCATACTCTTCAATAATCCAGTCAGCATACTGTTACTCACCCCTTCTTCAGTTATAGATTAGATTCAATAATGGGTGCGCACGTTTTACAATAATAATAATATACCATTTAATCCTATAGATTCAGCTGCCCCTGCAGCAATGAAATCATATCAGATCATATGGGTGGAGCAGACCCATTGTTGAACCTATGTCTACGGGGTGGGAGTAGAGAATGGAGATGAGCAAATTTCAGATTATTTATATCCAACCTCATGCAAACTCATGAGTCCCAAAACGTGACCGTGACCGTGACCTTTTGTCTTGTCGGTGAGTATCAAACCCATCTGAAACCCCATCTCGGAAGTTTCCAGAATTCCTAGACATTACTGAAGTAACTTGAGATGAGATTGGATGAAATGAAGGGGGTAAGCGAATATTACACTGTTATGCATGCATGAACTCTCCACTCAAACAATCACGAACTCGTTTCATGTTTTGCCCGAGCTTGATTAACTTCAGACTTCGGAAAGGAGATCACAACTTCGCAAGAAAATGCGGTCACCGGAGTCAAAGAACCTCCTTTGCTGAGGGGCAGATGAGTAGATCCACTGGAGAGAGGCATGGATAATCAATATGGTGACAAGTAGCGAAAATTTTCAACAGGTAGACGATGAAGGAGAATGTTTTTAATTTTAAATTCAACTTGACCGCCTTATGAGTATCATCAGCCCACTGAGATGATCTCCACCTAGGGTTTTTCATCAATTACCTTTAGCTTTTACGGTAAACGGTACTTAAGCCTTCTTCTTACATACGAAGGCAAGTCCTTGGATTGATCTTGGGGATTCCTGGTTTACTTTTCCTTTCAAAGCTCAAATAATGCCTTGACGATGATGAAACCAGGTATGCGTGGAGTTCTCAACAAAATCCTTCGAAATTTCTTCTAGAAGGTTTCCACATTTGAAGTTTGGATCATGTCATGTCATCTTCCATGCGTGGGAGATTCCCTGTACATAAGTCGTCTTGTTGTTCCATCCATGGATGGAAGCTTGCATCGAAACCATGGAATCTTCTTTTCCAACTCGTCTCCGCTGAATTGATCATGTTTATACGAGGATTTCGGTCTTCAGGGCTCAGGGCTGAGGATTAGTTTGGTAGATGTCGAATATGTCGGTATTTAGATATCAGAAGGCTGGTCTAGGATCTAGCGTTTGAGGAGGGTGAGGAGTATGAGGAGTATGAGGAGTATGAGGAGTATGAGGAGTTTGAGGAGTTTGAGTTTGAATTATTTCCGGATATTCGAGAGTACCGGTATTTTCTTTTCGTTTCAGGCTTTGAACTTTGAAGATGGCGTTGAGACTACTAATTTGCCATTGTATTTTGGGAGATTTGGGCTTATGAATTAATCATGTTTATAGGGATGGATGCCAGTAGTATAGGCATAGGTATAGGCAATTACCCTTAAGAGATGTGGCAGCGGTAGGCTACAATTACGGCACGCTGAACTTCGAATTCATCTCAAGGAGCATCCTTTCCTTTACAACGTTTGAAGAGTCACCGTCTGAGTTCACCGCCTGAGCCTGAGTTCTAAATCTGTCCCTGTCAAACTCACCGCTCCTCCTAGCACCATCACTACCCAGATCTTGGGAAATTACATTTTTCAGGTACGCAAGGGGAATCTCCAGTCATAGGGTGAGATCCATACCCATTTTTACGAAAAGATCGGACACTAGAAGAATGAAAGAACAATCTGTCAACTTCTTTCACGTGTAGGACGGGGATATTGCTTGACCTACCTCGTTTTCCCAAAATCAAAACTTCCCAATCGCTTAATTTCTAATCAATTCTAAAAGTTCCAAATCAATCTTCTAGAAAACTTCCAGAGAATCGTGGGGAAGGGATATCCTTGGGGAGAAGGAAAAGGAAAAGGGATGGAGGATGGATTATGCGAGTTTTGAAGGCGGTGAGTCCGTACTTGTGTTTTTACGAGATTATTAGCAGGGAAACTAACAGTTCGTTCAATTCGCAAGTGCGTATGCTATTCTCAGTAGTACTGAAGAAATCAACGCTACTACTGTTAGTTTTCTCTTGGAATTGTGAATTTAAGAATTTGGATATCCGATATCTTGGTTTTGCGAGCGGATTAAGAGCGGATTGACAGCGGAATACTCACGTCCTCGGCGATGTAATAAAATCGATAGATTTTCTTCCAGGGGATGAAGAGGAGTACGTAAATTCCTTCACGTGAAGTAATCAATACGATTCATGAGGCTCGAGAATTGAAAGGAGATCTCTTCCGTGATACTGTAGATGAGTATATCCAATTCTTCGCACAAAAAGTCCAATCATATACCCGATATTCAATCTCACCAAAACTTCGCAAGAAGCTAGAGAATTCGGAGTTTATGATCAGAGCTGATCTTCTCCTACTTCCTCCTTCCTACCTTGCAATGTTGAACTAGAGATACATGCACCGAAGCAGAGAGGAATCCTCTGTACATACCAAGACCTACCAAATGCCCGTCAAAAACCAATCAAAAATCCCTCAAAACCCTCAGCCAAAGTCAGGGTCTCATATCCTCACACTCCGTATTCCCTCCTCGTAAGCGCCAGGAAGGAACCGAATATTCATCTCCACGGAAGCTGTCTTACACGCCTATTAGGATAAGCGCCTGTCCGCGGTGCCGTCTTATACTCCGTATTATGCCTTATATGCAATGTATGCGGGTAGTGGCATCCTTCCTTCTTCTTTTTTCATGTAAATAGAATAGGATACGTCTCTTCGCTTCATGGGATGAGAATTAAGTTTTGTATCAGATATGGACGAAAACAGCGAGGCTGAAAATGTTTTATGTATATTGTATTAAAGTGACTGTAGGGTTTGGGTGAGTCTTACGAAGTGGGCAAGTGTCCCGAGTTTATATTTATTTTGGGTTTAAATCCTATGTACTCTGCTTTTCATCAGGATACAACTAGTGATTATTACAATTCCCATCTATTTGTTTTATTTCATTTCGTTTCATTGAATTCATTCATCCATTCAATCAATCGTCATCACATCATCTTACACCCCCTCGCATATCATCGACACATAGCTCTCCCCATCCACACCCGTACCCCGAACCGAAAGACCCGAACTTTCTTCAGGAGTTCCTTGGCCCGATGTACTGCGCTGCATGTAGGCAATATTACAAGTACAAACCATCTTTCTACACGAATAAACAGATGAAATTCATCATGACATTATTCGAATAATTGACGATACGCGATTGTGAAAATTAGGGAATGGGAGAATCTGTTCTGGATATGTCGTTGGGGAATCGGTTCACTAGGATGGGTATATTGGGCCGATGAGGATATTTTGGGTATTATTAGGTTTTGGGTAAAATGTACTGACTATTTGATAATATGTACTGGGGCCCGGGAATATAGTAAGATGTTGACTCTCTGAGTCTTTGTACACGACTGGCGCCTGTCAAGATGCAAGAACTGGGTTTACAATACTGTCAAGTTGGCGATGGTGATTTATTGGTTGATTGACAATGGGATGTCAGAGATAGGCACGGAATATGAGAGAGTTGTTTGTAGTATAAAGGTATCATTCTTGCAGGAATATGGTTGGAAGTAATTTGAATCTGCAACCCCTTCACCGTCGCTACATCAACCCGAAAATCTCGTTTATCATGTGTCTCTTGATCCTCATTTCAACCCGCATCTTCATCCTCACCCATCGTGTGAGGACCCTATCATACAACATCCATCTCCCTATCTATTCCTATCATATCCCCAGACTCTAATAGCCCCATTTCAGCGAACCACCGCCTGCTACTTCGATGTACAGTCCACTAGCGTTGACTCATTCAAAGCCCAACACTCCGATCCCAAAGAACACAATGGCGCGCCTCAGAAACTTACCGGAACATATCTCGGATTTTCTTTCTCGGGTGATCTGGCAGATGGATGTGCCGCAACCGTTGAGACAAACCTTCGATGTGGAAAGTTGAACTTTGATAGGATTGGTACTGGTTGATTCACGTGGGGACGCTCAAGAGAGCATTAGTTGCATACTGGGGATGCTGGGATGATACTACTGTAGGCGGTCAATCGTCTTAGTGATGGCGGTGTAGAATAGAATTGGACATGGCGGCTAGTCACAGTGTATCTGCATATGAATACAAACTATCTTCCACATTTCCAAACTCGACCAAGTCTTTTGTTTGGTGAAATATTGCCCGATGAAGCAAAGTACAAAAAAAACCTTTGGGAACAACTTTAAAGTTTCTTTTGAAAAGTTTGATATAAAAGGCCCTGTCCTTCAATAGCACGATGAAGTAGTGGCATGTGTCCATTCCTGGAGCTTTTGGAAAGCATCTCGTCTCAACCTACTAGAGTTTCAGTAGCCAAGCAATATCCAACGACGTCCAGCGCGCATGGCCATATAAACAACAAAAATAATCGTATTCATACAGGATTCTGGTGGATGCTAAAGAAAGGACACGATAATTCTGACGATTTCTCGACATTAACGATCTTATCGTCGATGACATGCAGCCCATACCCCCGTAAACGTTTCCATGTCCGCAGTATTGAACTATCCACGAAGGTTACGAATCTCCACCCGTACCCCGCTGTCTGTGACACATTTAAGTGTCCAAGCAACTGTAACCAAGGTTAACCGGAGCTTTCGGAACTTCAAAAAGTGATCGACAATGAAAGGTATATAATAATGATCAATAATTCATTATAGCTTCCAAAGTCCAAGGCTCCAAGCATACGTATGGATAATTCCTAAGGTTCCGTGCATGAGGTGGGAAATTCCCCATAGGCAATGATGAACAAACTACATAGCCGGCGGGATATATCCACTGGAAATAGAAAGAAGGCAGCCACAGCCACAGCTTACTCTCCCCTCCTCTGAGCAAAGCTTAAATTTTTTTGGCGTACTCCAGGCCCAAAATTTAACCTTTGCTTAGAGGAGGGGAGAGTACGATGACACTGTCGATCGATGTTAGACCATTCTTAAATCTAACACCAGCCTTACTTTGGTCCTGTAAAACTGGGAACATTCCATCCATTCATCTTCCAATGGTGTCCCAAAAACCTTCGGTACGTTTCACTATCACTAACCTATGATAAAGAATGGGCCCTTTATTAGTCTTCGAGGAGGTAGTTATCGGTTATTGCCGACTGAAAGCGAAACGGTCTTTTTTTTGGAAAAACTTAAGGAGCAGAACGGGCGATGATTGACAATAAACTTGTCTTGATTGTACTTTCAACAAGTCACGCACTTTCATACGCTATGATCTACTCGAAAAGTGGCGAAATAAACAGGATTCCTTTCGTGGGGGTATAGAACATGTATGAAACAAACCGTGTGCGCATGACCGGCATCATTGGCGCTCCAATGGCTGTTTTCAAATTCGAGTTTGATCTGAAGTCAACTATACTTTCAACATACACACTAGTTGAATATATTCGTGCATTCACTCTTTTTCCACACATCCTCTAGTGACGTATTGTTTGTGGGGAAGAGGGGAGAGAGGACGGGAGGGAAGTGGACAATATGGCTTTAGGCGAGGAGACTCAAGAGAGCGAGAGCTCTATTTGGTGAACTGCTCTCAAATAAGTTAATATGATACCTCAATTAGACTGAAATTCGAAGAAAGAAATTTTGAAATAGCAACCGACTTGGAGCGGATTCATGGGACAGTAGTAGAGGATTAAACCACAAAATTATGGGACAAGGCCCAAGAAGATGACTCCTGTTACAAGGAAGTAGAAATCGGACATATGGATGGTTGTGATTTCCGGATTTTAGTTATGCTCAAACCCTGATCTTCATGTTCAACTGATTACATGCACCGGGCTAAAAAAGTATAGATGGGTTGACTCTGGTGGGTAGATTCAAAAGTGATTTTGAAGGATAGTATTATGATGGTCTCTGGCAAACTGTGACATCGAGGAGCTGTGCCATCGACATCGACATAAATTAGTTGCCGCTGAGGCTCTTCCATGGCCTAATCAACTTCCCGCACCTGGACTTACATGATTTTGACACGCATAAAAGGTGGCGGTCGAGGACTAGCCATACCATAAAGTGAACTCATTATGGTCCAGGACTCAATTTTGGGTGTCAGGGCAATGCTACCCCTATCAAAGCAGACCATTGGAGGATAAAAAAGTCTAGGTTGATGACTAGAAGGGCCTCATGAGCTTGTTGGATTTTGATGCCGTGATTACCATTTCGTGACGCGACCACACCATACGCCGAAGGTTTAATGTTGAGGGAAAGCTTCAAACAGAGAGTCCAATTCTAAGCTTGGGTTGGCTTTACTTTGAAGACAAATTCTCTTGGCAACACTCTTCATCATTAAGTTTGACTTTGGGACTGGACTTTTTCAAGAATTTGCCCAATCCGACAAAGGGGCATTTTGACTTCCCAAACTTTGAAACTTTAGGAAGGGATCTTTCTACAGAGCAGAAAGTTTAATTGAACGACCGTTTCTCAAATCAGGCTCTTGTTTCGTAGGTTTCGCCAAGGCCGTGGTGGTGGCTTTCTGGATTTTCGTAGAGAAATATAAACTCTGCAATTATATTAAAGATGTGACCCGAAGAGCAGGTTTTCGAAGCTCCTCGCGTTATATATTTCATGCGAGAAACATAGTTTTGGGGCCTTAAGCATCCTCTAGCTGTGGTGGCATTTGCGTAGAAGTGATCCAGTTCTCCAACATTGCTTGACCTCCATTCGCGACCGGAGCTTTGCCCTTCTTGTCCTTCCGCTTAACTACCAGGCATAGTACACGCCTGTTTACTGTGAATCCATCGTACGATGTGTCCATTGCCATTTTCTTCTTGTCATCCTCATCTCCTGATGTTTCTCCATCTTTTAGGCGCTTCGCGAGGGGACCAAAATCAGAGTCTATAGATTCTCGCCCTGTTCGTGAGCGTTTGGATCCGCGAGGCCCTTCATCTTCACTTATGAACAAGTCGGAGTCATCTCCTGCTGCGGGTAGGTCTTGTAGAGAAATAGATTCTTCGCTTTCCTCTCTCACAATAGGTGGGCCATCAGCAACTTCGATTGGCGCATCATTCGTACTACCGGTAAGTTTGTGGGAATTCGACTGTAGGGCTTTCTTGCTTTTATCTCGAAAGTACTTTTGTTTGAAAAGAATAGAATGTCGCGTACTGGTTTCTGTCAGGAAGATGGATACCTCAAAGTCCTCTGTCAATAGTTATTAACGACCGCTTTTATGTGAAGATCTTCACAATCATTGCACTAACCGTCACTAACAACATCCTTCACACTTTTCTTCTTCCCCTTGGACTTGCTCCTTTCCTGCTCTTCGCGCAACTTTGGCAGAACCAGCGGACGAACCTTCTCGATGATGCGGGGCAAGATTGGATCTCTCGAATTCAACAACCAACTTTCTGCCAAGGCTGGATTATCGACATAAATGCGACATTCGAGCACAGAATATTTGCTGATTCGTAGATATCTACGTACTGGAGCCATGGATTATGAATATGTGTTTTTATTGTGTTGTGTTGTATTGTGTTGGGGAAGAGTTTCCAGCAAGGCTCAAAAAGTTGTGGTTAGGCTTTCAGCCTCGCTGGAGCTTTTCCGACCAGGAATGAATGACACTAAAAGTTGCTGCTACCCCCTTAAACTGATTTCTTCCCCGGAGTTTCCCTAACCTCAACTGTACACAAATTGATTTGCATTCATATTCCAACCTTCTCTTCACAATATATACGTTTACTCTATACCTATTGTTTCTTCTTTTGAGTTCTCTGGTTCCAATTGATGGCGAGGCAAACAGTCATTCCTCTGCCACGCTCAAAATCACGCTAGAGAAAAGTCTTGGGCTAATGTCAAAGGTTCTCGGGACAACTCGACTTCTAGATTAGCCTAAGAGATGTACCTCTCAGTGAATTAGATGATAAGCTTTGGTTTGGACTGCTATTCTGGTTCTGTATGTGGTATAGGAAGATAATGGAACAGTTCCATCACCCGATGACTCTGGTCCTATGTAGCTCAGATCTTTGAGTTGAGTCTGGGATCCACACTGTCATTTTTTGAACCTTGATCGTGCGTAGTTCGTCGCTCATACCGCTCAGACGAGATATACTTTTATTCAAGACAGCAAGCGCATGATCATCCCTTCTTGATCATCCCTTCTTGTCCCTCCTGGATGAGAGCCCGTTTGAGATTTGAAGATATAAAACCATTTTCTCTATGAGATTCCCGGGGCATTATGAATACAGAGCTTCCTAGGAAGGCCAGAGTTTAGTGAATTCTATAGAATAGTGAATATGTTCTATTAGTAGTTCTATGGTGGGTGAAAGTCTTCATCACTAGACATATGTCAGAATTATCGAATACTTTTTTCTCCAATAGGACGATTCAGATTGGAGGAGAATTAGATCCATTCACATCTAGAACATCTCCTATACAATCTTATTGAATGCTATCTGTTAGGGTCAATAGAAAAAGATAATATTACGTGCAACTCGACTGAGCTATTTGAGTCTTTGAAGTTTGAATGATGTGACTTCATTCGAGCTTCTGTATGGAATTGGAATACTGTATGATGAGATTGTAGGGTATATATTTCAATTAACACACTTGGTTATTGCAAGAATGGGGTAGCTCATTCTCAATTTGAATTCAATTGCAGGCCATGTCTGGCAAAATAGAATTCGACTATACCTTGAGAATGTAGAAGAAAACTCTCACTATATCTACACACTGGTATAAATGCTCTGAGATCAAAGGTTTCTTCCAACTTCCGAGTCTCTATGATGGTGACCCGAGTCCCGAACCAAACATACCTGCATATATGGGATGGAATGAGAATAGTAAGATGAGAAGCTTCCTTATTGCCAAAAGACTTGGACAACTTGGAGTACACTCTTCTTCAATCTGCAATCAGGTATCAACATCTTGAGTTCGAGGGTTGCGGAATGATGCAACATTCACCTGCCAATAAAATCAATAGTTTTCATAGTCACCTCATAAGCAAGACAAATCGGTGACACTGAGATAATAGATATTAAAGAGGAGGATGCATTGTCTCTCCACTACTAAACAATTCATCCGCCTAGGACAAGAATTTTGTGACTAGAAGTCTTATTGCCATCTCAAACACTAAACAATACTTTGATTTGCAGGATAGTTACAGGACAAGCAAGCCCAATGTTACCTTCAAATCAAGCAATTCTCTCGGCTCTGAATAAGAATTTTGGGACTAGAAGTTGTATTGTAATGTCAAGTATTAGAGAAAATTCAAGTTTGAGATGATACATAAAGGATGAAAAGCCCATTCCTGCTTTTGGCACTGTACAATGACCAACCTGTTGCTCAATTGACCCGACGCGATATTGAATTTGTTTATCTTGGTTTACAATTATGAATAGAAGTATTCACTCAACTCAACCTTTTTACTAGCCACAAAGACTTTGCCACCCCCCTCGCGTATTCTCAATACTTTACTGAACAATACCATACTTCCTACATCTACATCTGTATTTAGCTACTCTGCTTCCTTTTTTGTACTGGCAGTCGCACTGAATAGGCCAACTTCCCACTTCCACAACCTACACCTTCAACTAGACCAAAGTCATCTGCCGCAATTCATCGACAAAAACTATCAGCAACAACTCCATACTTCCTCCATCTACGCCTTCAACCTACCTCCAATCTTCGATAAATTAGCCAGCAAGTACAAGCCCATCGCAGTCATCACAGCCATGCCTCCAGGTCCGCTGAAAGGTCTCAGTGGAAGCAAATATGCGGGTAATCTCTCCTTGGGGTCACAGGAAGTTATCATGACTGGCCTCAGAGACAAAGATCGAGGTGAGCAGGACCAACAACAAGAAGATAAAGAAGAAGAAGACGATGATGACTACGACGAAGAGAACCGTTTTACTCTTAAATCAGAAGAAGAAGAAGAAGAGGAATATTTTGGTCATTTAGAACAGGCTAGTGATGCTGACAAAAGTTCACAAGATCATTCGGATACCCCTTCTCCATCGGTTGGCCAGCCTACACCCATTTCCACCATTGCACAGCATACAGATATACCAGGTCAGGAGGCACGCAGTATCCTTTCTACACCCGAGTCTTCAGCGGCTTTAGAAAGAGATAGCGGCCAAGATGGTGGTGATTCTCGCCTTCTAGCAAAAAATCAAGAAGATCAACGTCTTAATCGCGTTTCCTCCACCCAAACCTTTACCTCAAATCAAGTTGAGATACTCAATCGCAAGCCAACGAAAGGCGAGCTCACTGACAAAAGAGCTCGCATCAACTTTGGATATCCTACAATGATGAAGTGGCTCGATGAAACAAATCGAAATAAATATCATAAAAATTGGATTTGTAAGTACTTCTACCACTTAACAATAAAGTCAAACGTCAACTCCGATATCAATAGAAACTAACTAGTTATTGCTATATCCAGGGTTAGAACGATACAAAAAGCTCCGCGCCGACCATTCTGAAGGCGACGCTTATATCTACCTTAACTACGCCCGGCACTTCCCCGAATACAGACTGATCGAAAAGCATCGGTCCTTGGAGACACATCTTTACGAAGTTCGTCGCGTGTTGCAAAAGTTGGAGGAAAAGAATAATCAGGTTAGAGATGCGGGGCCTCGTCGATATAGACCAATTGCACCCAAGCCAAATCAACCAGAAGTTGATCAATCACTTCAACAAGCAGAAGATCAACCACTTCAACAAGAAGGTGAACAATCACTTACTCCTTTCCAAATTCCGCCACATTCAATCACACGCCAAGAAAAAGTTGATAACCCACTTCCACCACCATTAACCACTCCTCAACATCAACAGCAAGCCGACCATCCTCCTCGTGACCCTCGCCTTCCAGCAAAGAATACACAAGGACGCCATCCCCTCCCCAATTCCCCAATTCCCCATCAACCCACCACTCAAATGCGTGAAGCAAATCCAGCTCTTTCCGCTCCTACCGCTTCTTCTGATAAAATTCCAGCCATATTCGGAAATGGACAAATAGAAGCCTTCAAGTTTAACATGCAAGGCTTTGCTTTGAATAATCACTCTCTCATGCACACATGGTCGAAGGAAAAACAGGTACAGCTTATGGGGATTATTGGTGGTGTTCAGGCCGGGATTGATAATTGGCAGAGACAGCTTGATCAGTTGAGGGAGATGGTTGATGTGAGTGTTGCGCGTGGGGGTGCTAACGATGCTGATGCTGATGCTGATGCTGATGACGATGCTGATGACGATGGCAATGGCAATGGCAATGGCAATGGCGATGGCGATGGCGACGGCGACGAGGATGAAAATTGATATGTACGGTGACATTCTCGAGTTTAACTTTCAAGGGTTACATATTACACCATGGCATTTCTTTCTTTTGAAAGACTTCAAAGGATGTACCAGCGGTAGGGTATTCCAGAGCCCCATCATCTCCGTTAACAGTACTAGTTCTGCGCGGCCAGGTGAAAAAGGGAAGGGCGATAGCGATATGGACATGAATGACGAAGGAGAAATCCACAATGATTTGCAGAATGGTTTAATTTCTTGGTTTTTTGGTTTCATAATGGATGTATCTAATTTCAAATGGCGTTGTGATTTTGCTGCGCATGCTGGACTCCAGTTTGCAGTTTGGTAAAGGGTAGCTTTCCTTGCTCGAGGGGGGATGGGGGTGAAATAGTATCAGACAAGGAACCTTTCAAGCTTGCAGTAGGAAAGAAGAATATTCAGAATACCAATGCCTAATTCTAAATGTTGATATCATAAAACAATTGTGAACTCCGTAGTGCCTAAAACATTCAATAATCCACCCACGTATGCTTGCAATCTAAAGAATATCTATCCGAAAAACACCTAGCACCTAGTACCAACAGACTTGATATCCAATCCATCAACCCATTAACCAATTAACCAGATCAAAATACTGTAACACCACTCACAGTTCCATTCTTCAAGACCTCGAATACCAGTCCTGGAAATCCGAATAGCGTCGTATTTCCCAACCCCTTCTCATCTTCCTTGCCAGCATTTTGCTTCCCACCTGCACTATCTTCCCAACCACCCAGTAGTTCGCAACTACTCCCTGGACTATCACCCCAATCGCGATTAAGTACCATGCCTCGTTGTCGTTGCTTTGCTTCTTCGACATTGTTGTAGATACTTTTCCATTCATTATAAAGATTACTTTCAATTGATTGAAAAGGCGTCTCGGAGTTGATGACCGTGATCTTAGATTTAGGTTTTGGAGATAGATATTCAATCTCCCAGCGACAACGGCGGTGACGATTGAAAGGATATGAACCTGGAACATTCCCATGTAATATCACCTTGGTAGCTACTAGACGAGCAGTTGCATCTGCAGGAATGATTCGATTGTTTTCTTTTTCAGAACGAGCTTTGGATGGGGGAAGTTGTGAGGGTGAAGTAGGAGTAGAGACCAAAACATCAAAACCGTGGTAGAAATAGTTGTAGAAGCATTCCCCTGTAACATTTCCAGCTGCTTCTCCTTCACCACTATCATCATCAGATTCATCCGTCGCAGTGTGAGCCGAAGATTGGTCTGTATCGGTAGAGTCATCTCGAAGATCTGTTGAAGCCGGGCGCCTACCAGTGCCACTTGCCGTTCTAGCTTTATGAATTGACATCTTTTGATCATTCTTTCTATATATAGCATCGGGTGGTCCAAGTTCAGCTACAAGCTCTTGAGGAGTCGTTTCGCCTAGAAGAATCCAGAAAGGGGTGTTGCTAAAGCGGCGAACTAACTCAAGTCTGCCTCCACCATAAAGTCGAACGAGGCCAACTTCATCAGCAACCGGCTCTCGACCTTTTGTCAAAGGAGCAAATGTCTTTAGAGGCTCCAAGGTTTGCGTATACAAGTTATCTCGTGCCTCGGGCCAAGATTCCCCTGAAAATATTGCCATGGAAGAAGCAGGTTGGCTGGCGGATGATGAGAGTAACGAAACAACATCTTTTCCAGGAGACCAAGATGATTTATGAATAGGGAACGAAAATGCGACTCCGGGATATGATAAAACATATAGGCCCATTCCAGTCTCATCTCCAACTTCGGGTTTAATGTATTCTCCAGGAAACGTCGGCCCAATTAAACTCTTGTAAATATGTCGAAAGGTTGGTCCAGTAAGATGTCCAGTTCCTGCGCTATTGGGTGAAGCAGTTCCACCAGATCTTAAAACCTCTCGATCATTATATGTGAGTTTATTCTTTGTAAAGTCCAACACTTCTATTAGTCGCAGACGTTGCTGAGGTCCATCGAAGCGTAAACGGATGCCATTTGAGGGTAGGCTGAGGATAACAGGCTCATCGACAGGAGCTGTAGGTTCAAAAGTTAAGTCGAGCTTGGGAAATCGTTGCGGTTCGGCTTTAATTCGTGTGATAATCTCATGAAGTGAAGCTCCTAGGACTGAGGATATACTATCAGTTTCCGTTCTTTGTGAATAGGGACATTGCATTAATCTATATATATATACCTAAGAAGCCCAGAGCTCGTCCTGGATGGACTTGAGCGTTGAATAGCGACATATTTGCTACATTTGTATGTGAATTATCGGCGGACAATAAAGGAGATATATTCGAGCTATTTAGATATTGCTTCTTTAGATGAGGAGTGAGACGGTTCCAGAGTGATGGCATGGTTGGTGGGTGGGGGCATTAAGCTCGAGAGTGGATGGGTTTGTTACCGAGGCAACAGATTTGGTGGGAGAGAGAGAAATGAAGTTTGATTATTATTCAAGAAACCCTTCTGGAGAAACATCAACATTTATTTCGAACTATTTGCGACAACGACAACAACAACAACAACAATACGGCAACCTTATATTTCTAAGGGTAAAGGTAAAAGAATATTTATATTATAAACTTTACAATCAGCATTGAGTTCATATGGTCGCTACTACTAACTGTTTGTTTACGCGTTGAACTCGATTAATTGATACTGGATGTCCAAATAAACAAAAACAAACTTCTCAACACAAACACGACAACAACACAACACAACATACTTACTTCCTTCCCTCCCAAAGAGACACAAATAGTTATTTTCAATAAACATCAACCGCCAAGTAATGGCAGGAATACCTCGAGCAGCGCCAACTGCAAATAAAAGGATAAACAGTATGCGACCTCCACCAAGACCTTCAAGTTCCCTAGCACCAAGACCCTCAAGCTCAAGGACGAGCTCAGCAATGCCACAGCCGTCGAGATCTCGCGCAGTGTCACCAACAGGATCAGTCGTATCTGTTGCGACATCTACAACAGGAACAAAGAGGAAAGAAAGAGATTTTGAACACGATGGAGGTGGAGAGACAAATATCAACGTTGTGGTACGATGTAGAGGTCGAAATGAGCGTGAGGTTAGAGAAAACAGCGGAGTTGTGCTCTCAACAGAGGGAGTAAAGGGCAAAAATCTTGATTTATCTATGGGACCCAGCGCGCTCAGCAACAAGAGTTACCAATTCGATAAGGTCTTCTCATCCGCTGCAGACCAAGCAATGATTTTTGACGATGTTGTAACTCCAATTCTGGATGAGGTAATGTTGAATCTATTCTTTACTCGACTTTGCTGATAATTTTAGATGCTCGCGGGGTATAATTGTACGATATTCGCATACGGCCAAACCGGTACTGGAAAAACATACACAATGTCTGGAGATATGAGCGATCATTTCGGAATTCTGTCAGATAACGCTGGAATTATACCTCGTGCCCTTCACGCTTTGTTCAACAAACTCGAATCAGACGATGCAGAATCCTCAGTGAAATGTTCATTCATCGAACTCTACAATGAAGAGCTACGCGATTTGATATCAGTCGATGATAAGATAAAGTTGAAGATTTACGATGATACCAGCAAAAAGGGAAGCTCCAGTACAATTGTCCAGGGCATGGAGGAATCGCATATCAAAACCGCTAGGGATGGTGTGAAGATTCTGCAAGATGGATCCTTCAAACGACAGGTCGCAGCAACCAAGTGCAATGACCTTAGTAGTAGAAGTCACACCGTTTTCACAGTCACTGTCTACATCAAGAGGACAGCAGAAAATGGGGAGGACTATGTTAGTGCTGGCAAGTTAAACTTGGTTGATTTGGCAGGAAGTGAAAATATCCAACGCAGTGGTGCCGAGAACAAGAGAGCTGCTGAGGCTGGCCTGATCAACAAGAGTTTATTGACTCTTGGCCGTGTCATCAATGCTCTGGTCGATAAAAGTTCTCGTGAAGTTCATATTCCCTACCGTGAATCAAAACTCACACGTCTTCTTCAAGATTCATTAGGTGGACGAACGAAAACCTGCATCATTGCTACAGTGTCCCCTGCTAAGAGCAATTTGGAGGAGACAATCTCCACTTTGGATTATGCATTCAGAGCCAAGAACATTCGCAATAAACCTCAAGTCAACCAAATGGTCAACAAAAAGACACTCCTCAAGGATTTTACATACGAAATCGAAAAACTTAAAGGCGAATTGATTGCCGCTAGGCAGCGAAACGGAGTGTATCTTACTAACGAGAATTATGAAGAGATCACAGGCGAAAGCGAATCGAGGAGGATACTCAATGAAGAACAGGCAGCGAAAATTGAGACCATGGAAACAAATCTCCGAAACAAGGTCCAAGAATTGTACTCTTTGACTTCTAACTTCATGACTATGAAAAAAAAAGCCGAGGCAGCAGAATTGGTCTTAGATGAGACAAAGAGTGTTCTAGAGCAAACCGAGTCGGTACTCGAGGATACTCGCCGGACTTTGGAGGAAGAATCCGTACTTCGAAAGGCTCACCAGCATACCGAAGAACAACTTAGTATCGTTGGTAGTGAGCTTCTTTCCACTTTGGGACGCACAGTAAACGATGTTGGAGGTCTTCATGATAAGAATAGGCGCAAGTCGGATCTACAGACTCTGAATCGAAATGCCTGGGGCTTTTCACAGGCTCAAGTCTCGGAGGTTACAAATCTTGTGGAATCGCGGGTTGAAGAATTTCGAAGTCAACAACAAGAACTCATGGCCGCCGTCTCAGGCCGAATGCAATCATTCGTCGACGGAGAACTGGAAAAGCTTGCGGCAACACAGGCATTCCTAGAGGAGAATGTTGTTGCTTTCGAAAACTCCGGAAAGGAGGTGTCCGAGCAGACGGATTCGGCGAAGGAAGAGATGAATGTTGTTCTGGAAGAGATCAAGACCCTCCGTGAAGATGTCAAGTCCCGAGTAGGAGAAGGCCTCCAAGGATTGGCAGTTGCTGCTGAAAGAATCTCCGCAGAAGTCATCAGTGAGCTTGGTGCATTTCATACTCAGCTGCATGGATCATATAGCTCGCTTGGTCGAGATTTCAAGTCGATATTTGAAGACCTTCTCAAACACGTCAATGCACAAAAGGCAGAAGCAAATGAACTGAGACAGCAACTTTATGCCGCAGGGGAAGCCGCCATAGAATCGAATACCGCCATCAACTCAAGACTTGACGAGGTAATCCAAGAAGAACGAAAACAAGCCGCCGAGGATCGTCAGAACCTTCTTTCGCAGATCTCGACTTTAGTTATGACCCACGGTGAAGCTCAAGATGCACGTCTTGGTGACAAAATTGCAGCTGTTCGAACGGATATCCAATCATCAAACGAGACTTTCGAAGCAACTCGGGTTCAGTATAGTCAAGGCATGGATGCATGGAATGAAAAGGAAGAGAAACTTGTTGAGGAAGTCTTAAGATCTAGAGAGACTTTGAAGACCAAATTGAAGGATGATTGGATGGCTGCGAATAAACATAACTCATCCCTTGAAGCCACGACGAGATCTGTCCATGATGAGACGGTTCGTATTGTTGACGAACAAATGAAGGATATCAGCACTCAAATGCAAGCTCTCGACGACTTTGTCGCCCGTGCGCGAGCCCAAAATGCGGAGCATCACGATCTACATGCACAATCCCTTCAAGGTCTATCAACCACGGTCAAGTCCTCGTATGACAACATCGGTACCCATTTTGCATCAACGTACGGTCGTGTGAAAGACTTAGGCGACGAGATGACCTCGAAGGCAGCAGCATTGGCCGAGAACCTTGCTCCATTAGATGACAAACTTCGACAGCCACTTGCAAATCTTCGCACCAACATTACTAGACAGGCGATACAGGAGTATGAGCCAACAGGAGAGACACCCCAGAAGGTTCAGTATCAGTATCCAAAGCATTTACCTCGAACTGAAGCACATGAAACACTTCTGGCCGCTCTTCGTCGGCCACAAGCTATGACATCACCGAGCAAAGTTGCTATCCCAGTGGTTTATAGTGACTCTACTCCTACTGGAGATGAAGAGGTAGCTTTTGTTCCCATCGCAGAACCAGAAAATAAGCCAACTGGACTTAGGGAGATCGACGTAAATATAAACGCCGGAACACTGAACTCGGAGATCCAAACCCTAAGCCAAAGTCTATCGTCAAACGGTTCAGTCATATCCGTTGATTCCGATGGGTCAGCTCCACCTTTCAAGAAGCAGGCAACTGGCAAGATACCAAAGCCAAGATTATCGAAGAAGCCCAGTGTAGTTGCTTTAGAGGGAAGAGAGAATACGATACCGGGATCTGAGATATTCGCGCAGAGCACAGGAAGAAGGCGCAGTCCAAGGACGGCAGGATAAGGGGGAAATGGTTGGAAAACATAAGGGGTGACAATGTTGGATACCTGTTTTTAGCATTGTTTCGGTATCATCGTTGAAAAGAATTACAGGAAAGGGAGTTACAAGCAAGGTTTGGCATAGCAGGTCAGTTGATGGTGTTAATGGTGTTATGGTGTCGTAGAATATCCAGCTTCTCGATATGTTGAAGCAATCAATCTTGAATATTTCTATGTGCTTCCTACTAGGTATAACTTGATTTTGGTGATTCCAAAACACTTTGCAAGATTCTAGAGTAAGCATTTAGTGACTGCTAATTAGACTCGTAGACAAGAGCTCTCCAAATGTAGAACTGCAAGATGCACAATAAATGGCTCCAAGACGAAATGTATAATTTGGAGGGGAGGTGACCCGAAAGCAGGAAGGGAAAGGAGAGACGAGGTCACGAGGTGATAAGCGGGGGCGATAAGAGAAGGCTGATACTGTAATAGTCTTGGCAAGCGCGACACAGCTCCTTTTCGCGCTTCTAGAGCTCATCAAGCAAAAAAAATTCTATTGAACTTTACAACCATCTCACAACTACACTATGAACAAGGTCTCACTTTCACCAACATAGATGCCACCATGTACCTCAGCGAATCTGGTTGCTTCAACCTAGATACAATCGCAATAACTTGGTAACCTAAAGTTTAATACAATCTAACAATGTCAGCTTCATCTACTACAGCCTCGAGTACATTATCAAGAAGTAGGGGAGCAATATTGGCCCTCACCAGTTGCGCTGCTGCATATGGCATATTCTATTTCTATAGCACATATGTCGACGATAGTAAAGTCAACACTGGTGGCAGCGAGCTACATCGAAGCAATGCGGTCCACCGACGGCGACGTACAGAAACAAGCAGCGATGATCATGCTGCTGTCCAATTCCCTCCGATTCTACCAGGCGAAGACGAAGATGCGAACATTGTAGCCAGACCTATGACAGATGGAGACACAGTGGTGAATGATGACCCGGAATCTGAAGATCAGTTAGCCTTTCTTCGAGAAAGGGCACCGACTGCAGAAGATGATCGAAACGGTCAAAATATTGTTCAACTCCTCTTTCGTGTTTCGGAAGATGCTACAAGGCGAAATGCATACGTACATAGGGGATGTGGCTGTAATGCTTGTGGAGTAGTTCCCATTCGAGGAATTCGGTACAGGTGTGCAAATTGTGCAGACTTTGATCTATGTGAATCATGCGAAGCACAAGGTGTACATACAAAGACGCATATATTTTATAAAGTCAGAGTACCAGCACCATCCTTCGGACCAAGGCAAATACAACCTGTCTGGTATTGCGGAGAGCCTGATAATATAGACCGAGTGAAGGCATTGCCTAAGGAATTGATTGCCAAATATTCTCGCGAGACAGGCTTCGAGAGACCTGAATTGGAAGCATACTTCGAGCAATGGAATTTCATGGCAAATACACCTTGGCCAGAAGATCCTGATGAAATTCGTATAGCTATGGATAGAAGAACATTTGACCGGTGCTTAGTACCCAGTGGTGGTTACAGGAATAATACCCCAAGTCTCATATTCGACAGGATGTTCGCCTTCTATGATAGCAATAGAGACGATCTCATTTCATTTTCGGAATTTCTCAGAGGTCAGGCATACCGCAAACAAAAGGATAAATGGCATGTGATTTTCGCAGGTTACGATATGGATGACGATGGCTATGTTGACAGGAAAGATTTTTTACGAATGTTCCGCTCGTATTACGTTTTATATCGCCAAATGCATAGAGATATGTTAGAGGGTCTTGACGAGCAGCAGATGATGAGCCCGGAAGCACTTGCTCAGGTTAATAGTCGTGGCGCTCTCGGGCAATTATTTGGTCAAGGTCCAAATCCATCAGTAGAATTACGCGCTGGAGAGGGCAAAACTATCCGTGATGGAGATTTGGAGATCATGGATGGAAGGGGAGTTCTAAGGCCAAGCGCTAACGACACTGGAAATCGAGATGATACACTTATTGATTTTGGTTTGGGGGCAGCATCTCAAAGGCGATCTATTGGGAGAACACGAGGCTACTGGCGATTTTTGATGGACCAGCCCATTGAGGAAGGCATACCTGAACTCATTGATGAAATTTCTCTAGAGCGGCTTGAAGACAGTAGCTCTGCGGGCTGGGATTCGGATGAACCTGCTGTGGTCGACCAAACCAACATCTCTGAAAACCCCTTTTTAGACCCTGCCGAGGCAGCGACCCTGAATTTTGAACGTCATCGACGTAATTTAAATATCACTGATGAAGATGTCCAAGCAGTTTGTGGACCAGAATATACACTGTCAAACGTTCCGCAAAGTGCTCGCCCCTTCCTTATAAAGCATGGTTTAAAAAGACACAAAGCCCGAATTGCATTACACGAGCGATGGAGACGGAGACAATTTTACACCGATGAAGAAGAAGGAGCAACACCACCTGCTGACTGGAACGATGAGGAAGACATTCCTACAATTAGTGCTGGTGGAGAAAACTCGAAGTCTCAATTTCAGCAACGACCAAGTATTCATTCTCGGTCGTCCTCCAAGGTACGATTTGCTGAGGACATGGATGACTTTGATACCCGTTCAAATCCATCAACATCTTCGCGAAGCGTGCCTGAAAGATGGGGTGGCATGGAGATTCCCGATGCGGAAAAAGATGTAGGGAAGGAGATCTTATACCAAGTCACGCAACAAGCCTATAACGAACTTCTGGATCCATTATTCAGGACTAAAGAGGATTTGGCGGTGGTTGTCTTGGAGACAAAGGAAGAACGTGACAAATATCGTCATCTTTTTAGTACTGAGGACTTTGTGAGGTGGGCTACAGCGAAGAAGATTGGACGATTCACCAGCGAAACCATGGTCCCAATACGTACCGGTCTCATTGAACGAACCGATTTTTCTAATATTGATCTCAATCCACGACCTGTTTGGCCTGATATTCCTGAGGTAGAAGTCGAAGATGTCCGCGAAAGACAGCTAGATGAGCTCCTAGCAGCTACGGGTTATGTAGTCGAGGAGGCCAATGCGGTAACCGTACCTAACGTTGTATTATCCCAGGAATTCGATCTTGAAATGGCGGTACTTGAATTCCAACATGCTCCCTACTATCAAGATGATCCTTTGAGGGCATGGAAGTATTATGTTGACCAGAACAATCTCAGTTTTGATCGACAACGTAAACTTCTCAATGCTTTGCAACCTATCTTACCACCAACTATTTCCTTTCATATTGATTTATATCTCAAAAGTAAAGAAGAGGAGCGTGCTGAGGCCTCCAATACTACTGGCCCTCAATTGTCGGAACATAGAGATCCTACACTCCCTCAATTCAGACCTAATTCTGTTACTGACAATGAGTTTGTGGATAGACCAGTTGGAGAACATCAATCAAACCCCGAATCATCGATTCCGGAAACTCCAGCTGCGAGTTCCTTCAAGGTTGATGAATTACCTATTGAGAAGGCAGAAAAGAGACCAAGTGACGGGGTATTATATAAGTTGTGGGAGATAGAAAGTGCAGAGCAGGAGGCCAAGGAGAGAGGCGGATTGGGAAAAATTAGTTTCGAGGAGTTTGAGCAGTGTATTAAAAATCTAGCGGCGAATGGGAAGGGGAATTCGATGGACTATTTGGGAAGCTGGATTGAGTTCTGCATCCCTTAGGTCCTTCGTTGTAACCCAACCCCTGACTTTTCTTAGTGAACTCTTAATTAAGGGATGGACGATGGTGACAGATCAGTCGTTGATGAGGAATCCTGAGAGGACCGTCGATGCGGAATGGATCATGAATGAAAACACCGTTAATGTGGACGACAATGCCTTTACTGTGGATTGGGACTTTTTGATGAATGAAGAAGTCGAAGATGCTGAAGTTCAAGATGGAGAAGTTGAAAATGGAGGCTGACGAAAGGTACATAGATTTTGTTGTGCTGCGAATGTGACAAGGGAAGATAGAATAATGGAGACATCTTACGATAGGAAGGGATAATGGCAATGAAGCAATGGGTTAACCGATGTATGAGTATCATAAAATTACGATAGCAAGCTCCCAAAACACAATTCTCAATCGCCCTCGCCCTGAGCTTTTGATAGTCTTGTGTGTGGTTACACTTTGCAGGATCACCATGATATTGAAAGGATGTTTCGTCGTGTGTTTGTTCTAAATCCGCTGTTTCCTTTTCTTTACTAGATCCAGAGCCAAATCATGTAATCAAATCAACCAAGTGGTCCAATATTCCAAGTTCTTTTTCACTGCCTCTCGAGATTTATTGTGGCATATAGAAATTGAGTTTTGTTTTGTCTGTTCATTGGCATTTCCAAGTAGTTGCGAGAAAGTACTCATTTAGCGATCGTTTATTTGGATGTAGAGGAAGATGTAACGAATTGATTCGTCTCAGAAATTTCTCACTCGTCACTGCCATGATGTGGGTTACTATAAAAGATTTCTTGCATGTCAAACTCATCTTGCTGAACATAAGGGCCTCCATCTCCTGATCTGCCACTCCTTCAAATATAATTAAAGGTCCAAAACATGATGATGCTGTTGAGGGAGGACTCTATCTCCTCTCACATCCCTAGGTTCATAATCCAACTTCTCAAACACAAACCTCGCAAGATCCATCCCAACCCTATCCATCACCCAACGAGCCATCATATCCATCCCAGCACATGCACCACCCGATGTCCAGATATTCCCATCGACAACCCATTGAGCATCGATGGTCCAATTCACATTCGGGTGATGTTTCTTGGCAAATTCGAAGCATGAATGATTCATTGTTGCTCTCTTCCCATTGAGAACGCCTGTTTGTGCCACCGTTATCGCACCAGTACAGGTTGTGAAGAGGCCTTTGCCTGCTTCTACGTGGGCGCGGATGAATTGTTTGAGGGGTTCGGGAAGTTGGTAGGTTAGCATTGGTCCACCGACGATAAGATAATCGAGTGGTGGGCAGCTCTCGAAGGTAGCTGTTGGTACCACTTTGTATCCGGCGGTGAGCTCAACAGGTTCCTTCATCCGTCTGATATTAGTCCAGCCCCTAGATTGTGCTCTGGTTTCACCCTCTGATCATCTTACCATGGTTTCATTGATATGAAAGAAATTGATATCAATTGCGTGATTAATTAAGCGATCAATCTCTGGAGTGTCAGGAGAGTTGTAAGCTTCCATCATTGCTTTGGACTATTTGTTGTTAGCAAAGAACTATCAATCTATTTAAAAAGGGGATGGATTCGTTTGGACTTACGCATGAACCCAGAACATCCAAAGGCATAGCGACATCAATAGTTTGATATGGAATCATAAGAACGCCGAAGTTGATTGGAGCCATGATGGTTGAGTTGATTGAAAGTTCGTGGAATATGTAATCAGATGGTCCAATGATTGGATGGAATATGTGACTCGGAAATAACTTGGACTTAAAGAGTCGGATTGTTGAATGTTCGCTCTTTGAATCATGCAAATGAGAGGATTCCTCTTGAAATAAGTAATACGATGAAGTGTCGTACAACAGATTTCCTTAACTGTTAAAGGGTGTCCGGATATACGTGAGGATATAGCGAAAGTAACTAAAAACTTTTCCGGTTCTCACTATTTCGAGCCGTCCAAAACGTGAATCCTTTATGCAAATAAAAATAAGTTCCTGGACCGCAGCAAGAAAGTTCAACTCATTGCGATGGGATCTCTTGAGCTATATCCGCTGATACTGTATATCCCTTGGTAATTCAATCTCTTTTCCGACCATCTTGTTCAACCTGTCAGCTATTTTACTTGGGAGAGATGAGTAAGAAAGCGTCTGTGTTGATGACTATACAAATTTTGCGTAATTTTATCCGAAAGCATGAGTGCGTTTTACGTATCTTGAATATATTTCGAGTGGTTAGATTATTATGTTCGCCGGAACTACCCCAGCGTGGCTTTCTTTCTACATCCGCATAAGATAGCCTTCCCGTCTCGAGCTACTCTAAATTATCCGGTAAATCACTGAATATTGAGGACATTGTGGCTTCTTTCGTGGCCCATTCACACGTTGATTATATGAAGAGATACTGATCCCTTAAGTTTGTTAATCCTGGGACCGACATGCGGGACCAAGTGATAACGCATACTAGTCGGTTTATCATGGCCCCCTATAGATCACTGGAATGACTCTATTCTCACTACAGAATGGTTCTATTGCCGAAGAATGGGAACGAAGGATAGATATGATATAAATAAAAGTCACAGTACATTTCGCCTGACAAACGCCAAGCAAGCATCCTGCCCTCTCTCTCAGTCCATCCTCTTCTCACAATAACATACATCCAATCAAACTATTTCTATATGTTCCTTTCTTTACTAGATTCCAAAGTATTCCCCATCTGAATCTTACACATTTTTCCTTTGCTTTCATAAACATGGTAACTATTCAGACACTGCCAAGCGGGCGATATCTTATCAACTGCCATGAGCACCAAAGCTACTAAAGCACTATCTCCTTTTTTCAACTCGAAATAAACCCAAGTGTCGCCAGGCGCACCATAAGACGGTACACAAGTCCAAGATTTGGCATTTATTTCGCCACCTATAGATGTCGACTCGTTGGTCGCGTACACAACAATTGAAGGAGCGGACGGATGAAGAACGGAAGTTAGTAATAAACAAAAGGGATTATCCAGAGACTTGATATTTGCTACTAGAGCCGGTACGCATTCGTCTTGGGAAAGATTATCAACCATATTCTATTTATTATCAGTTTTATCTTACTGCCAATGAGGTTAGTCCAAGGGATTTTCTTTCATGAAAAATGTCACTTACTCCAGCCAAACTGATTCTAAAAGCACCATTGTTTCCAAACTCGGCATCATATAGAAAATAGCATGATAGACAATTCAAGGAGGGCGAACAAAGATTCCGGAAGAAGGACTGGGTTGTGAGAGGGCTGTGTGGGGTATAAGTTTGTTCGTAGCCTTTGCAATTCAAGGATATTTAAATTTGCTGGAAGTGTTGTGGTATGGTGGCGTTTGACTGTTGGTTCACGTTTTATGTTTTCTAAATGTGTTTTAATAGAGATCTTTTGGACAAAAACCTGAGATGGGGACCACGTTCGGAGTCAGGAGACTGTGATTGTATTCCACAATTTCATTTACATGTGTATGCATGCAGGCTCCAACTATAACTTTATCCTCGAGAAAGATTTTCTATAGCCAATATCTCATAACCAGGAGGAAAGGATTTAGCAACAAGAATTAAGAAATCGTCCTCAAAAATCTTAACTTGTTGGCAGGGCATCGTTACTTGATGTATACTCTGCTTTCTTGGTGGAGGGATATTGGAAGTTCGGATCTTATATCATTAATCAATATTAATACAATAGTTCCTTCATACAACCCTCAATGATAAAACCTTCCTACAACGCGCTATTACTGTTTCCACACTTCTCTTTAAATAACTAGAACAAAAGACCTCCAAGCCCAAAATCCCAAAAATTTCCACATACACTCGCATGAATAAATTAATCCCATCCAACACAATTATGTACTGAACTTCTCTCCCCTCGCAACTCATAGGTTTCTCCCCATCTCATCCCATCACATATCATCATAACCCCAAAACCTCCACAATAATGCCCATAACTCCCAGAAATCCAAAATTACCCCCCTTTACTCCAGCTCCCGGTCCACCAGCAGTTGAACTTTTTGGAGCAACACTTGTAGTGATAGGACTACTACTCGACCAATTCACACTTGGAAATGTAGGCAAAGGACTTTCAGTTCCTGGCAACAAACTTTTCGATGTTGTTTTCACAGTGCCAACATCGGTCTCATTACTTGCGACTCCCGAGATTGGTGCAGATGTAATAGTTGCACTTTCAGTTGAGATTGTTTTTGATACTCCCGTGCTAGAAGTCAAAGGAGTCGCACTTGAACTCGATGTTGAACTCGATGTGGTAGTCGCTCCCGCATCATAAGTACATTTTCATTTCAGTTGTCTTGCCACTCCGGATTCTGATATTCATTTATGAAGATCTTATAGGGTGACTACAATACATTATTCACTAAAAGTAGCCCCCTCTCTTTACCCAGTTTCTAAATACCACATGCTTCCGAACTATAAGAGAAAATAAGGGTTGGAAGTTGTTGTGTAACGAAGGGGCCTAGGGTGGTGGAATAAGATAGGGGGGCTAGTAGGCCTACGATTAAGTTTAGTAGAAGTCAATCAAAAACTTCTCCGTCTTCGAACATAGACATTGCAGCATGAAGATTGCAAGTGTAATATATCTGGCGTGAAGGAAAAATTGGAGTAAACTTATGCCTTAAGATTTCAAATTCGAACTATCATTAGTGAAAAGTCCCCGCGTTGGCACTGGCACTCTGCACCACCAAACGACCCGGGCAGTCTTCTTGGGTTTATTCCCCCTTGAAGATCTGGAAAGAAATTGGTAACCGTGAACTGTATCTAGCACGGGACCAGCCTCTTACTCTCTCGGCCGGGTCGACCCAGGGTGATGGAATACAAGGAGACTGCCCGGGTCGTTTGGTGGTGCAGAGTGCCAGTCATCGAGACGGTCAAGTATCATACCTCATCATGAGAGTTTAGATGAGTTCCTGGGATTTCAATGGGAGGAGAGCTTCCGCGAGTGATTCGGGATTCACAAAGTTTAAAAGATATAAAAGTTGTGGGCCCCTATACCTGTGGAATGGCAGCAGAGGCGTTGTTTCAAGCTGGAAAAAGAATTGACGCAGTAGAATCGGTAGAAAAGGTATGGGGTCCTATGGCTGATCCTGAAAATATGGAATACTCAGGACGACATCAACTTCATCCACGACATCGGATGCGAGCACGATTTACCTGCCCGTTTCTATTCTCCCAAATACCTTGCGGGAGTTGAGCCATTGAATCCGGGTTGGTCTCGGTGGAAAGTGCATCCTGTACTTGCAGGTATTGAATTTGTGAAATATCGATTTTCAACGTCAGTAGGAGAAATATCCGTGGCCATTCACATACACGAACTAAGTAACACAGGAGAACTCACAGTATATGTACCGAAAGGAACATCCGCAGTCTCTACCGAGGGACTGGGTTTTCTTAGCATCTAGGAGTGTGTGTGCGGAATATCTGGAAAAGAAAGGTGTTATATGGCAAGACGAAGAAGTAACACCGAGGCTTTGTGTATCGCCAGAAGATAGGAGGCAACCAGCGCCGATCAGGCATAGTGCAAGACAGCTACTCTGGGAAGATTATGATTCTGAAACGCAAGAGGAAGAACCAAAAAGTCCATTTTGTAGAAAACGACTTGGGCGAAAAGTGTTCCGGTTCTCTAGAGAATAAATTCAAATTGAACAAAAATCCCTTCTAGTCATGTATGATCAATTATCGAAAAGATTCAGTGGCCAACCAGTCAAATATTAAATACTGGTAAAAAAGACTGATTAACAAGGTATGGTATGGTGTCGATTCGTACAATGGGGTATATTATAGTACATCTTAGACCTATGCGTGGCCACTCGCACGATTCATTGGGCCCCAGTTCTCTCGAGGATTGACTTGGTATCTCACTATCTTCTTCGTGTCTTTCTCCACTCCCAGTTTTTCGTCAAACACGATCTCGAGCTTTTTCTTCTCCGTAGATAATGTGTCTTTCTCGTTAGCGTCTATACCGCTAGTTTCAACCTGGATATTTGACTCCTCGGTGGACGACTCATTTTTGTCCAAGCCCATAATATACCACCCGGCCGTATTCTTCTTGATAGCACCATCCTTTGGTGGACATTTTTGTCGCGCCCACTCTCTCATTATCTCCCAAATAACATCCCAAGGAGCATCGGTTTTGATACTACCACCTTTTGTATGACTCCTAGTAACTCTATAACCAAGATGCCGTAGAGCTCCTCGAAGGGCGTTTTCATGGGGTGTGATGCAATGAATCACCTTGGCGAGCATTGATGGTATAAAAAAGAATGGATAATGGTCAATGACCGCAGGGTCATATTTTCCAGTCTTTGACGAGGCGGTTGGGGAGTCTGACGTATCTTCTAAGGGAGACAGATTCTCTTCGAGGGCCAATGTAAGCATTCCTTCGATCCTAGCTGTTGTATGGTATGTATCTTTCGATACGTTTGGAAGATCGTCCAAAATTCTTTGAACAAACTCAGGCGAATGCAAGGGTCCACCGTACATAGGTCCGGCAAGATGAGGTCTCATTCCGCAATGAGAGCAGTTCTCGCCCATGGATGGTCCCATAGCGTAGGTATGCTTCCAGAAATGACCGTTACCATTCTTGTTGGGTACGAGCTTGTTCTTCGCAACCATCTGAGTTGTCCATGCCCCGCAACCAGTGTCACAATTATATACCATCATGGTTCTCCCAGCCAGAAATTTAACATCGGAAGGAGATTTGTATATTCTGACAAACACTCTTGCGTAAAAATCAATCGAGAGAGAGAGAAGTGGTTCCATGGCTAGGCCATATCGAGCAGCGGATGTAGCGATTGAATGAAGGATGAGTCGTAGGCCACCTTCGTGACTATGCTGACCTTTGACTGTAACTCCTCCATATAGGGAGTATGACTTTTCGGGATATCCATTAGAAGCCCATACACCCGCATCAGTACAAGTAACACACAAAAGCCCTCCATCGTCTCTAACGGCTTGTACTGCTGCATCCAAAAATGGAGCTGCGGTGCCATAAGGATCCAAATCAATCACGTCGTACTTTCCGCTACCACTTCCATCTTTGCAATCGTCGCCCAAAAGACTATACATGTGCGTCAATGCGTTTCCGGTGACAGCTTTTATCTTGTTTTCTAATTTATTATGCTTCACATTGAGTTCGATTGTTTTCGTAGCTGCTGGCAAAAGATCATTTGCGGTTATCGATGTCGCAAATGGGATTTCCTGGGCATACCTAAGAGCTCTAAGTCCGGTCGCAGATAATGCATCGAGGATTTTGAATTTTGGGTTAATTGGATTCGCAGGTTTTGTAGGTTCTTGTTTGTCTGTGGTTTCTGGTACCACAGTCGACTCAGTTGGTACGTGATTATGAGATTCGCCGTTGGTCGTTGGAGCTGTCGAATTTATCGCTTCGTTTCGCATTTTTGCTTCATCTTTCTTGGCTTCATCTTTCTTGGTCACCGTTTCTGTATCGATACCGAAATTTTCTGGGTTTGCGACGGCTAAGGGAAGTTCTACAGCTTCTCCTGCACTTCCGACTTTCCCAGCTTTCCTCGGGTCGTCATGACCTTCCTCAATAGCCCTCTTTCTTTTTCTCTCTTTCTTCGCAGCATTCTTTTGTCTATCTCTTTCGATTATCTGCCTCTTATTTTCCAGTATGCTTTCCCCATATGCCTTGATCGCCAGGACGCTCAGATCTCGATTGAATTGTTGAATTGGGTTATAGAAGACAGATTGTACTTGATTTTGTCCTTTAGGAGTCGTCTGAGGTACTTTCGACCCTTCTGCGGGTATTAGAATATGTGCGAGACCTTCCTTGACTGTAGTATATTCTTTTCCATCGTGCAGAATATGCTGATTAGCAGCTGGTGCGACTGTGATATTAGGCAGAGTGGCATCCATGATGGAGACTGAAAAGAATCTATAGAATGAAATTACCTGCAGAGTACTACCAGTCTGAGATTTAATGCGGCCTCTTCTGAAGCAATTGGTATAGGCAGAAAACGATCGCATAGGTTGTCTCTACTGTGATGTGAAATAAATTATTATCAAGAACAAAAATCGAAATTCTGCCAATAAGTGGATAGTTAGGCGGTCAGTGGATTGGTCTTAGCGCCATTTTTGGCAGTTCTAGATTTAGACGACAATCATGTGATACAATAACCATGAGATCAACCGGAAACCTTTCGGTTCAATATAAGCGCCCAACAATTTCTACTTGCATCCACCCAAAAAGCTCTTGGTAATAAACCCTACTTGATACTTTGGCTCCGCAATGAAGAACGGGTTACAATTTGCATATCACCACCCAATAATGAATGAGATATGTCAGGGAGGAAAAATTTTGAGACACCAACATGCTTATCTATTCCCCAGTTCCTAAGCGGACGCAAGTTGCATCAGCGAAATTGCAAAGCCTTGTTCCAATGGTAGGGCAGAAGGTGGTGTGCAAGCATTTGAGGTAGGGTATTTCTATATGGGTGCATATGCTTCGTATGTGTGGCGCTTGAAGGGTGACGATGAGCATCTTCTTTCTCTTTGAGTACTTTATAATTTCCTCAAGTTCTAACTTCTGCAACTGCGATGTTTCTTTTCACTTTGTTATTTGTCAAATCGTTGCGCGAAATTCCTGATTGACAGTATTCTACTATTTATTCTTTGGATATAATATTCGCTCCTCAAACAAACAAATAATTGGTGCCGAGAATGAAGTTCAGAAAGACTCGCTCAGAATCTACCACTACCGTACCTCCAACCTATTCCAATGTTTTCCCCGCAAGTAATACTTTCCCAATATCCTCAAACACCACTCCGTCCGCCTTTCATCTAAAAGTGCCTTCTCCCGAATGTGCCGAAAAGTTCGGCCTCTTCTACCTAAATCCAAGACCAATACCTCCAAAAGCAGGAGAGTCATCATATAAAATCGATGTTGTGGCACTTCACGGAATAAAGGGAGATGCATACCATACATGGACGGAGAAGAGTGGAAAGAATGAGAACTTTTGGCTGCGGGATCAGTTACCCAATCAGCTGCCAGGTGCAAGAATATTCTCATTTGGTTACGACGCAAATGTAGTATTTAGTCGAGGGACAGGTACTATAGAAGATTTTGCAACAACTCTGCTGGAAGATTTAATGAGGGAAAGAGACAGTGATGGGAATCGGAAACGTCGAATCATCTTCATATGCCATAGTATGGGAGGTATTGTCATAAAGAAGGCACTCATCAGAGCCACTTCAAATGATCTATACAAAAACATATTTGACTCCACATCCGCCATTCTTTTTCTCGCCACTCCGCATCTTGGCTCTGACGAAACAAAACTTGCTCTATCAATTGCCAATGTTGCCAATAGCTGTCTTGCATTTCTAATGAGATTCAATGGTCGTGTAAGAGATGAATTGATTACGCCTCTCGCGCGAGGCTCATCTGTTCTGAGAGACACACAGCATGAATTCAAGGAAAAGAAGCTATATGAAGGAATAAGGATTGCCAGTTTCCTAGAAATGAACATTTGTTCCGGGTTGAAGAGGTTGGTGGTTGATAAAGAGAGTGCCCAATTACATATTCCGGACGAACGAGTGATCTCAATGATAGGCCGTGATCATCGGAATATTTGCAGGTTCAGTGGACCGGATAGCAAGTCATACTTGAGGGTGTGGGGGATTCTAAAAGAATATGCAGATGAAGCTAATAGAAGTGAGTACTATTCGAGCAAGAAAATGATACAGAATGCTAAGGGTTAATCGAATAGTGGTCCCAGACGAACTCACATCTGAGGATGAAGGTAAGCAGATCATTTTCGTACGATATCTCATTTTAACCAATATATCTAGCTGTATTATCCTCCATACATTATCCTGAGATGGCACATAGACGCCGCGATGCGGATCGCGCCTACCCAAGCACATGTGCCTGGATATTTAAAAACCCTGCCTACCTCCGTTGGAAGGATGCGGATCGTAGCTTGATTTGGATCAAGGGCAAACCAGGTGCAGGTAAATCCACACTCATGGCGTTTATTCTTTCACATTTTCGCCATCCCGACCCTCGGCATCTGGTATTGAACTTTTTCTTCCACGGTCGCGGATCCTCCATTCAAAAGAGCCCCGAGGGGATGTATAGAGAACTATTGTATCAACTGTACTCTGGAGCATCTCACATTCGCGACCAGCTTCGAAAGTCGTTCATCAAGAAGAATGCGTTGAGACAACCGGAAAACGATTGTGTCTGGACTGAAGATGAATTGAAAGACCAGTTACTCAATGCCATCATCGGAGTTTCGATAACGCAACCCGTCGCAATATTTGTTGATGCACTTGATGAAGCTGGCGATGATAATGCGAGGATGCTGATTGATTATTTTGATGAAATGAAGAAAAGAGTATCCAGAGAAGGTGGATCCTTAAGAATTTCCATTTCTTGTCGACATTATCCGAATGTCTCCTTAAGTGACGGCTTCGAAGTCAACGTGGAAAATCATAATATGCGAGATATTGCAGTGTTCGTTCATGCGGAACTAGACTCAAGGGTGCGAAACTGGGATGATGATCCTATGGCTATTGAGGGTAGGGCAAATATGGAAGCAGCCATCGTGAAGAAGTCGCTGGGTGTCTTCCAATGGGTCAAGCTTGTGGTTCCAATGGCTGCAGAGACATACAATGAAACCTTGAGTTTGAAGGATGTTAACAACATGTTGGAAAAGGTACAGGATGACCTGACAGCTGTGTACGAGAATATCTTGACTAATGTCATCAAAGTTGACTATCGATCCAAATCATTGCTGTTAATGCAATGGGTTGCGCTGGCGGAAAGACCATTGACTGCTACCGAATTACGAATCGCGATGGCATGCGATGAAGGGTCTGATAATCCAGGGCAGAAAAGATGGGATGAGAGTGAGGATTATATCGAGTCTGATAGGAGGATGGAGACTTTGATGAAAAGCCTTTCTGGGGGATTGGTGGAAATTGCGTTGTATACCTCGGGGTTGTACCGCATGCAGTTCATTCACCAAACGGTAGTAGATTTTATGCTTTCGGGAGGTCTACTATTTCTAGTACAAAATATGGTGCCTCATATTATCGAATCCAGCGGAGATGAAGGCCAATTCTCCAACAGTCAGATTGTTGGGCAATGTCATGATCGCCTGTCTAGGTCCTGCGTGAATTACTTCAAGCAGCCTGACATAGTGCAAAGAAACTGGGCCGTTGAGACTGAAGAAGATGACATCCTCGACGGGGTAACCTATCCCTTCTTCAAATATGCCGTAGCAAATTGGGTGATACACGCGGAGAAAGCAGAGCGACTTGGCTTCTGCCAGGAACATTTAGTTGGACAGTTGGAAGACCCGCCAGGGTATTTTGAGAAATATGTTCAATATGAATACCCTGTAAGGCTGACTAGCTACTGTTTACAGAGAGGGGCGGTAATTCTACATCTGATGGCTTTTGCAAATCTTCAAGGCCCAGCTAAATTGATACTTCAGCGAGGTGATTCAGTCGAGGATAAAAATTTGTTCGGGGTGACAGCCTTGCACTATGCTACGTACCATGGCCATACAGAGATGGTGAGGCTTCTTTTGGACGCTGGTGCGGACATCCAAGCTACCCAAAACGGCAAATATACACCAATGGAGATCGCAGCATCACGAGCTCATGATGACATACTTCAGCTTTTGCTAAAAAGGGGCGCAGATATAAATGCTATCTCTAGCACTGGCACCGCTCTGGAAGGAGCAGCTTATAGTGGCGATATAAAATTGGTACGGAAACTGTTAGAAGTTGGTGCTCGAGTGGGCCAAGAAGGAAGACTTGGTAGTACACCCCTCAAAGCGGCAGCTAGGAAAGGACATGTTGAGATCGTTCGGCTTCTACTTTCATTGGGAGCTGATGTTAATCATTGCAAAGATTATGGCACGGCGCTTCAAAGTGCAACTTTGGCTGGCCATATTGAGGTATGTCGAGTACTTCTGCAACACGGGGCGTCAGTCAGCATAGTTCCAACTGGACTCGCGGGAACATATGGAAGTCCTCTACAGTGTGCCGCAAACAACAACAACATTACGAACAATATTGAGACCGACATTGAATTGCTCCGCTTATTGCTCGACCATGGGGCCGATATCAACATGCAAGATCGGAGACAGGGAACTGCCCTGGCGGATGTTGTGAGAGCCCATGGACAAGTCAATGCTGAGAAGCCGGATATTGATCCACGCATTATGTTTCTCTTAGAAAGGGGAGCAGATATCAATGCAGGAAGTCCCCTTGTGCTAGCAGCTTTGAATGGAAATCTCAAGCTCATCAACTTACTTTTGGAGCGTGGGGCGGATATCAATACGTGGGATGAATTAAATGGCAGTGCGCTTGCTGCTGCTGCCAATAGCTGGAAGAGATCCGCCAGGCTTTTGGATATTGTCAAGTTACTTTTGGGAAGGGGAGCGGATGTCAATAATTACAATCATTCTGGGCGTTACCTTGATTCTGGATCTGCTCTTCAACAAGCCGCGCACTGGGGAGATTTAGATATGGTGAATTTACTACTTAGCCATGGTGCGGACATCAACATCGGCACTGGGGAATCGGGCGGCGCTCTTTGGGGGGCTGCTGCCAAAGGCCACCTGGAGATTTGTCGATTATTCATCAACTTAGGAGCGGATATGTATGCAGAGCGGCAATTCGCCGGCAGTGTGCTCCATGCTGCAGCAATGAATAACAACGTGGATGTCACACGGCTGCTGCTTTCCTCTGGTGTATACGTCGATCATGAAAGCGAATTATACGGTTGTCTAGGCACTACTCCTCTTCAGGCGGCTGCTGGAAGGGGGCGAGTTGAGATTTTCAATTTATTGCTTGCTGGGGGTGCAAATATCCATCATACAGGTGGATTTTACCATAATGTGTTGCAGGCGGCTGCATATGGAGGGAGTGTTGAGATAGTTGAGACGTGTCTGGAGAGAGGAATTGATGTTAATATCAAGGGAGGCAAATTATTTGAGACTGCGCTGTTGGCAGCTACCTCGGAAGGACACTCTGAAGTGGTAAAAGCGTTGTTGGAGAACGGGGCAAGGGATGATAGTGAGGGGTGGTGGGGAAGTGCGTGGATGAAGGCGACAGAGAATGGGCACAGAGATGTCATGAAGGTGTTAAAGGAAAGGGGCTTAGAGAGGGCGATCGACCCTATCGTGCCTGTAAGGGTAACAGGTAAAGGAGCAGAGGAGGGGGAATCAATTGGCAGGAACTGAAAGCTCGGTAAGGATCACTGAGGTGTAAAGATTGGATGAGACGCAATGCAATAAGCTTATTATAATTATAATGTATGAGAAAGCTTTATGATGAGGAAAGTATTCATTCAAACCCAGGGAGAAGTTGCCTTAAAAGTTGCCTTAAAAGTTGCCTTGCGATAGGAGTGTAAAGAAACAAGGAGGCTGCTTTCTCATGATCACGAACGCGCTAATCGCCAGGCACCGCAACACTTTCCAAGATACTTCAAGACAATAGGAGTCAATTTCTACATATAATCATGTGACCTGAACCCCTGGGCATCACGTTTCGTTACGATGAAACGTGGAGAGTATGGAGAGATGCTTCACGGTGTAGATCTGCATTAACCATCGCCATCCATCCATCTTACTTTCCCCCCCCCCTGAATAAAGGTTAAATTTTTTGCCCTACTCACAGCCCAATTTTTAACCTTTATTTAGGGGGGGGGGAGAGTAGATATGCTGAGTCCACTCTCACAGCCCACTCTCACAGCCCATCCATCTGCAAGCTGCAAGTAGATATCGTGTAGAATTCGGTTAGGTTACAGATTTGGTTTGCTGATGATATTTCCAAAAATACATAGGGCGACAAGGTTTATGAAGGAAGGACTCTGGGCCTATTAAACGGAATCTGTATGGAGACACTGAGGTATAGTTAAAATCTAATTTCATTAGTCCATAGACGTTCCTGACGCCGTCTCATATTATTCTCATACTACCTACCTAATTCTAGTACTAATTAGTCTTTGGTGTAGTAGATCACGTCGAAAAATAATCTCCCCCCCCGATTTGAGGTTCTCTAATATTATTATTATTATTACCTAGGCAGTAACCATAAATATTTCGAATTTAGCTTTTCTCTCTCTTTTTATTTATTTTTTGTATAAAATTGTTTCTTTTAACTATATATATTATACGAATTCCCTCACCTTCGTTTAGTTCATTCATATTTCAGTTGTATAAATATAAATACTGTAAAACCTCTCGTTAATTACAGTAAATTTAACCCCAGATCGTGTTTAGGGGGTCGAAGCGTGTTGTAAAAAATGAATGTAAGTCCAGCGTTTCAATAATTTGTCAATCAAGTTTCAACCCTCCTCCAAAATATCTGCCCAATCTTCCATCTTCTTCAATTGCTATAACACTTTCAAATATCATATTTGTCTCGTCAAAAACAAAATAAAAGCAACCCAATTACTCTGATAGCAATTCACTAATAGATATGTCACAGTACGGGTTAGTTATTCACCCATCCCCCCTGAACGATATCAACACAACTCCCCCGAGTTTGCAGAGACGAAAACTCAATAAACAAATGCGTAACGACTTTACTGACAGTATCGGAATAGAAACGGATATGGCGATGGCGGTAGAAACCCGTATGCGCAGCAAGCATCACCTCAATACGATAACGGAGCAGCGATGGGACGAGACTCTTATGGTGGTAAGCATCTTTGAATACACAACCATTCATTTGAAACTATCATCCCATTAACACCAGAGTAGGATCAAATGTCGAGATGGCATCTTTAGCACAAAATGGAAGTCAACCAGGTCAACATGTCGACCCTAACTATATTCTCAATGCATGCCGTGATATCGACCGAGAGATCGATGGGGCTGCTCAATATACCGCACAACTGGACAAACTTACTGCGAGATTGCAGAACGAGCTCGATCAATCATACATAACCCGAGAACTGAATGAAGTTGCCTCCAATTCCGCTGCTCAATTCAAGGGTATCATCGAAGAAATTTCCAAGCTCAAGAGAATGCCCGAATCAGGAAGTCCAATGAACAAACCACAAATCGGAAGAGTCTCACGCAAACTTAAACAAACCATGGACACATACAAGTCGAGAGAGATGGCATTCGAGCATGCAGTTAGGGATCAAATGAGACGAGAATATCGAATTGTCAACCCCGATGCTACAGAATCAGAAGTCAATAACGCAGTTCCAAACGCAGAGCCCCAGCAAATGTTCCAACAGGCATTGATGACAAGCAACAGACAAGGACAGGCAAATACAACTTTGAATGCTGTCAGGCAACGAAATGAGGCTATCAAAAAGATTGAAAAGGATATCATTGAAATTGCTACATTGTTCCAGCAGATGGAGGAATTGGTTGTGCAACAAGAAGCTGCTGTGGTCAACATTGAGATGAAGGGTGAAGAAGTTGTCGAGAATATGGATAAGGGAGTTCAACAAATTGACACAGCAATTGTCAGTGCGAGATCAAGAAATAGAAAGAAGTGGTATTGCTTAGGACTTTGTGGTATGTCCTCCCCTTGCATTCACTTATACCCCTCCCTTGCTTTCATTGCCCTTACTAAACATTATATTCTACAGTTATCATCGTAGCTATTATCGCGATCGTCTTAGCTGTACACTTCACCAATCAAAATAACAACAATAACAACAACAAAACTACTACCACCACCAAGAGATCTATCCCAATCGTTGAGTCAGCACCAGTTGTACCCGGTACAGGTTTTGCTACGTCAGATAGATTGGTAATACCAGGTGCGAGCTTCACGGAAACGAAGATCATGATTCCAGGCCAGCAGTGGAGTGAAGATAAGGCAGTTGTTCCAGGTGCGGATTATACGCCTGTGGTTAGGAAGTGGAAGAAGTTCGCCGCATGAGCGTGATTGAAATGAAGATGCGGGTGATATGATGTTTGTATAAATGGCAGGTCCAATTGCGCTTTTGATGTTTCATTTGTCTTTTCTGCGAGCAAGGATTTTTTATCTTGTTCTGAACTCATACCAAATGAGCTACGCATAAGATTTGGGCGTATATGATGATGTTTTCAGTCCAAGGACTGAATGTCAAGAGAGAGGAAAAGGGGGATACGAACTTTCAATCACAAGCACTATAAGTGGTGCCTCGATACAAATCATTTCATTGTGTAAGAATAAATATATGGGAGGGAAAATTATACCATACCTTCTCTATTTGTAACTCAGGTTGCATTCATTCGCTTCGTTTGATGTAAGGGATAGGGAGTTTTTGTTTCCTTAGCTTTTAAGTTTCGGGGTGGATTTGATGGATATATAGAATACTCTAGTGTGGATTTAATACATGATAGCTTTTTTGTAATGAGTTTTGTTTGAGTATGATGACTTGATGCTATCCTTCTGTTCTGTTCACAGTGTCTGTTTCTATCATGTTCACCTTCCATCTATCTACCATCTATGACTTCGTTTCCTTTTTCTATCCATCCCCATCCCATCCCATCCCATCCCATCCCATCCCATCTCACAAGGGCTCTCACAGCCTCTACCATCTACGCTCCCTCCCTTCCTCCCTCCCTCAATTTTATTCCTTCATTGCCTACGCTAGCAGATGTATACTCTAGCATCTCGTAACTAATCTCGTGCCTTTCTCCCTCACTTGCATCTCTCTTCCACTCTCGCATTTCTAGCTCATGAACATGATCATGATCATGATTGACATACCCCTACAAGCAAGTATTCATTCATTCATTTAACTCACCCATTTCATTCAACTTAACTTATCCCTCATCTCCTCCTCATCTCATCCTCCAATTTATATCTCATCTGTTGTACATCAACCGTATCCCCATATTCTCATATCCCTATACCCCTATCTATCTATCGCTTATTCTTCTTCACCTTGTTATTCACCCAACCTATCCGCGCATTCACTCGTTCGTTTGTTCGCTAATCTTGAACTCGTATTATATATCACATATCTCATATCCCATATCCCATATTCGCTCTATCTCTATGTATGAAATCGTTTATTTGTTTATCTGATCATGGTAATTGTAATGTAGTGTCGTCTACCGGTACTTCGCTCATCTTATACTCTTTATAATTTTATCTTGCGTTTAACTTTTATCTCATCCATCTCATCTATCCCATCTCATCCCATCTCATCCCATCTCATCCCATCTCATCCCATCTCATCCCATCCATCCCATCCATCCCATCCATCCCATCCATCCCCCTCCCCCATTCCATCATCCTATTTCATTCAATAGTAGTTCTACATCCACATCATCAAAATCAAAATCAAAATCAACATTCACATTCACATTCACATTCACATTCACATTCACCCCCTCGCTTCCCCTTTACCTAATAGAAGGTAGGTACTATAAGATTATATAGTCTGCATACAGTACATCCACGAGGGATTGTTGGTCATTTATGAAATTATATCAAATGAAGTTATATCAAATGAAATTATATCAAATGAAGTTATATAAAATGAAGTTATATAAAATGAAGTTACATAAAATGAAGTTACATAAAATGAAGTTATATAAAATGAAGTTACGTATATAAAATGAAATCTCATGAATTAATTAATATACAATACCGATAATCCGAATATAAACGATATAATATAGTATATATCCCTTAAATATATATACCTAACACCATCCGTCTCCTCTCCCTCCCTTCTTATTCCCCCATTCCCAAATATACTAAATGTCAAATGCCGCATGTACTCCTTTCGATTAGAAACCTTGATGCCATGTTTGTCTGTCTGTCTGTTTGTTTATCATTCTGTATTGATAATGCGCCGTGCTGTGCCGTGTCTGTTGCGATATGTATACAATTCCCATCCCAATCCCCCAATCCCAAGTCCTCGGATTATCTCTGCCCAAATTATACATATTCGTCCCGTCATTAAATTCGTGTTCCAATCATAAAAATTATGAAGCTTCAAAAGCCTCTTCCTCCCTTTCTCTTTCTTTCTGCAAACCTTCTCCTTCAGTCTCCGGTCCGGGTATTGCTATATCTTCCTCTCCCTCTCCATCCATATTACTCATACCATGATCATCAACACCATCACCCTGATCCCATCCTACGCCACCGATAACTTTTCGTAGTATACCCATCTTCTTATCGAATCCCTCGAGTATTTTGTCCATATCCAATTCCTCAATTTCTTCAACAAAACCATCGATTTCCGTCCCTTTACCCTTCTCCCTACTCTTGTTCAAATTTGTATCCTCTTTGAAAATCGGCATACCCACCCCATCAATCCTCAACATTAATCCACCCCCTTTTTCTTTATTCCCTCCATTCTCCTCCTCCGCACTCTCCCAGATGGGTGCTTTTCCAATCTCGCACCCCATAACCTGCCATTTATCACTTAAACTTTGTGCCCTAAGCACTCTATCCCCAGTTTCATTCATATCAATCAGAATAACCCTCTCCTCCCTTTGTTTCCCCTCCCCATCCTTGCCACTTCCTTTTCTCGACGATAATCCAGGTCGTACACTCGAGTTTGAAGCGCGTAATTCCTCGGAACTATTATTCATGAAAGAATTATTATTCGGTGTATTCGAAACATTGGGTATAGATCTCAGACAAGCATCTTTCAATGCTTCATTATCTTCATCATCGGAAAATATGTAATGTATCTTGCTAGGATGATGCGTAGTGGGCGTCTGTGGATTTCCATCTTTTTCCTCAATAAGCGCCGTGGAATCTGTTATTAGTGTAAAAAACGGAGCGAAGGAAGGTTGTGATGTAGGCATCTGCGAAAGCTCGTCTTGTTCGTTGGAAGGTTGTTGAATATGTATCGATGGATCAATTGTATATAAAAGATAGTTGGGGAGCTCTGGGAAAGGTTCACCGTGTATATATAATTCCGCAGCAGTCGGTGAGGCAGATAGACGTTGATCATGAGAGAGATGTCGAGTATCTAGAGGAGAGGTAGAGTATCTAGTTTCTTGTGGAGAATTCGCTAGGCGTTGATCATAAGAAGAAGGAAATCGAGTATCTAGAGGAGAGGTAGAATATCTAGTTCCACAAGAAGGATGTTGAGTGTCTAAAGGAGAAGTAGAATATCTAGTCTCTTGTGGGGAATTCGACAAGTACTGAGGGATCTGCGAAGAGGTAGAGAGATGTCGAGGAGAAGTAGATAAGTTGAGTGTATAATCAGGGGCTTGAGAGGATGGGGGACGAAGGGGATCAGGATCATTTGTAGACATGATGTATGCTTGACTTTTCCCGTTTGTAGTTGCGCGCGTTTTGTTTTGTTGGGAAAGATGACGGGGAGGCGGGCGTCTGATATCTGTTTGGTGTTGAATACTGGTTAGCAACCTTTGTTGGTATAGATGTGCATATGCTGTGCAATGTGATCACTGGGGTTCTCGGTGTACAAGATCTTTGGTACACTTACTAGGTATGTTATGAAGGTTGTGACGAAGTTGGAGCTTGAGCTCCGGGTTGATTGATTGATAACCGCGTTATCAAAGGCTTGGCGCTTGAATCTATCTTATCAGCACGTGATTACTCATGCAACTGTTGGTTCTAGATTCTCATTGAATTGGGTTGATGGTTGAAGAATAACATATTTCCATATTTCCATATTTCCATATCTTATTCCATATTCCATATTCAATTATTCCGTTTTATTATCAAACTGACTATGTATCTTTTAATGCTTATTATGAACGTCCTGCGCATATACATCCATCCATCCACCAATGCTATACCTAACATCAAAACAAAAACTCTTTGCGCCAAATATGATATATCCTTTACTGTCGTGCCATAAAAATACACAAGCCTGTGTAAGCACATGATATACATTGTATTTGGTTTATTTATCTCCTCCACTCCTTATCCTATGAACAAAAACTTCATTATACCAAAAGAGTAAAGATACCACCACCGACACCAAACATTATCATCGTCATACCACCAACGAGAACTCTAGCCCATTCAAATGGTGCGGGACCTGAGGATCCTGCAGATTTCTTTGAAGTGCTAGTTGATGTTGAAGTTGATGTAAAGCCATTCTCAGCATTTAATCCTGTGGCAGTGGGATTGTAGGTTGCTTGACCAGTTCCAGTCGCAGTTGCTGTTACACCAACTCTTGGAATTCCAGAAGCTGTTTGTGTAACAGCCGCTTCATTTGGTGCACTCGTTGCACTTGGAATTGCTGCACCCGCACTGGCAAAAGATACGATGTTAGACCCTGTAGCGTTGAAATCGGTTTGGGCGAGTGCGATTCTGTTATTATCGAGGTCATAGACAACGTAGGCTGATCGTAGGAATGTATCCCCGAAAAGGGTAGGGTTTGAACCAGCGGCTTGAATACCGAGTTGACAAGCTGGGTCACCATTGTTGTAAGTTGGTGTACGTCCATCACTTGTGGTGAGAGGTAGTACGAGTTGCGATACATCGACCTTGATGGTAGGACCATCCACTCCACCGAATCCGTAGTTTATGCTTCCCGACTTTTTGGAAAGAGAACAAGGAACGACTACCGCACCAAGCTTCTGAGAGACTGTTGCTCCAAATTCTTCGAAAACGACATTGGCAATATCATCAGGTAGGAGAGTAATAGTGGTTCCGGAATCGAGAATGGCAGCTTGAGCGAAATTACTCGAGGTCAATTGATCAGTTCCAGATGTGGATTGAACTGAGAGAGAAGTCCAAGCTACAGTGAAGGATGATACAGATCCTCCACGAGAACTTGGATAGACATCGACCGAGACTAAGTCACCAGTATATTTTGCAGTATCAATACCACCAAAAAGTATTGAGCCGGTACTTGATTCTATCTGGATGTCAGTTTCATTTCCAGATTCATCCGAAGAAAAAAGAGAACTTACGCAAATCATCCAACCATAAACTGTAAGCATTGGTTTTAATTAATCCGGAAGAAACCAGAGCATTTGGTAAATTTGGGTAGGTAGTACCATTTCCAGTCTGAATGTTTGCTTCCGAACTATTATATCCAATCCCCATAATGCCGACTGAGATAGAAGTATCTGTAGCCAAACCCATTGTAAAGCTCTTGACTGTTGCTCCGCCAATGGAGAATGTATCTTGGAAATAATCTCCAGTCGATCCAGTCCCATCTACATATGAAATATTAAAGGCGTCTTGCTCTACGTCGACAAAGGTTTTGGAGCTGGAAAAATCAACTAAATTGTGTTAGTAATTATTTCTCATGAACTTGCTTGGAGAAGGAAATAGAAACATACAGCTTCCACCAGGACAACCTCCATCCTTAGTATCCTGACAAATACTGGCAGTCGAACTTGGTACCCAAACATCAGAACTTCCCGTATCAATCTGCAAACTCAGCTGCTGTGCCGGTGTCCCCACGGTAACATTTGCATAATATAGACCACTCGTTACGGCATTTCCCAAATTGGCTGTAACTGTATCTGCTCTTTCTTCCACACGTACTACTCCTCCCATTCCTCGACGCTGGAGGTATAATTGGCGCTTTTGTAATTGTGCTGCTTCATGCGCATGATTTTTGACGATTCCCATTTGAACTGTGTTTGCACCTGCAAAGGTCAAAAGTGAAGAGCTCAACAGTAAAGTTGAGATTATTGTAGATCGTGCCATGATTGTAATTTGTTGTAGGTGAGAATAGAAGGGAGATGGCAGAGGAGGAGGAGGAGGAGGAGAAGGAGGAGGATAAGTAGGTTTTAAGGTATAGAGAGAGAGAGAGAGATTGTGAAGTCGCGAATAGGAAAAGAAGTGAATAATATTGTTTGTTTCTTTTTTTCTTTCTTTTGTCACAGCGGCTGGTGGCGAGGTGCAGTAGGGTAGTAGGTAGATGAATCAACGGAGTACGGAGTACAGTGTACAGTATTTTCTTTATCCTCAATGACGATTGGTTCTATTGAGGGCTTTGATGGCTTTGAGGGAAGCTAGGTAGGTTGAGACGGAGACGGGTAGCGCTATCACCTCTAGCTACCTACCTAGGTACTTATTAACCTTTTAGCTGGTCAATAAATTCAGATAACCTTGTATAGCTTCGTTTCTTTAAAATCAAGCTTAAGCTTAATGTATGTCGTCGTTTAATTTAGTAATCTCTCATCCGTTGTACAAATTTATGGTAACATCTCTCAAGTCTCTCTCTCTCTCTCTCTTATGTACAGCGGAGGGGGGCGGGGAGGGGAGGGCGGAAGGAGTATTATATGTATAAGGAGTGAAATCAAATTTATACACGAATTTTGGTTTAAATGAAATGAAATGAAATGAAATGAAATGAAATGAAATGAAAATAATAAATAGATTCAATTATTGAGATTTGAGATGAATCTAAATACCAGTACTGTGTTTGATCTTCCTCTCTTTCACCCCCCCATTTCCCATTTCATCTGTTCACAGCTAATAAGTCCCAGATTCCAAACTTCATCCATCCCCCTTTATTATTTCTCTTCCCTCAGCCCATCCAGCCATCATGCATAATGCATAATGCATGAGGCGCTTTATAAAACGGGAACCAAAGAAAAAGTTGTCCGTATGGATGGCCAAAGATTGAGGCTGGCTAAAAGTGGCTATCCGTTTTCTTCTGTATAATAATATCCAATCAAATTCTATGAATACCTACTACTTGAGTCTGACGTCTGACATTCCTTTCGTCCAAAATATAACTCGGCTGAACGGATTCGAATTGAACCTCAAGTCACACCGGACGCGCAATCATAACTGCGTATATTGTACATACTATAAGGTTGTACCCGAAAGGTAATACTCGTACGGAATCAACTTATAAGTACCGGTAGTACAGTAGCATTTAATATTTTGCCCCTCAAAGCTTCAAGTTCAAGTCTCAAACTTAAAAATCCTTAGATCCCCGGATCTTCCCTCCCACCTCCCACCTCCCACATCATGAGGGTTGGTGGAAATACTTGGCAAAAGCTTGTATTATTGTCATCGTTAGACTAATTCTTCCGCCTATCATATCATCGTTTTTGGATCCTTTTTGGTGAGAAGGAAGATTATCGGCTTATTGCCTCAATCTATTATAGTTTTTAGTTGTACCGACTGTCTGACTCTCTGACAGCATAAGTTTCAATTGTTGGGCCTCGGGGCTGAGTTTGAGTGAGCTTTTTTTCCTTATTGGCAGTGGTAAGGGGTTTGATCAATAAGGCACTGCCGGCAAGGCGTGGCTGTGCAGCGGTTGCTCGTAATGAAAAATGCAATTTGCGAGCTCGATGATCCATAATTCTTTGCTAAAGTTTGGTACCTTAGTTAATATTAGGATAAATGTCCGTTGTTTGACATACAAGATCTATTGAAGTTAAGCTGGTGTGGTGCGCATGCTTTCCCTTCGTTAAGGGGTAGAGGGGGAAAGGGGGGAGGGGAGGGAAGAGGAGAGGAGAGGAGAGGAGAGGGAAAAGAAATCTCATCTAGACTTCATTGTGTTCTTATAAACTTGTCAGAGAATGATGCAATACAGATACTAATATCAAAAACTATTGTATAACTGGAAAAGTATTCAATGAAAATTGATGCTATACGCCATATCACTGTACGTCTCTTCTTTATTACTTGGTAGGTCAAGCCATCCAAAGTTCATCCTTCCTCCCGTTTGAAATCGAAATATAGACAGTCTCATATAAAGCTAGAATCAAAAAAAAAAGAACTATCTTCTTTTTGCTTGATGAAATATGAGTACTTCTCAAATGGAGCTGTGTGATTTTCTTATGGTGTTCTTAAGTTCCGTCAGCTGGAATTCCTCGGAACTTTGAATCACAGAAAACTGACCAGAGAAATAATGAAGCATGTAAAGAAATACATCAAGTAACTACCTATCTTCAAACGATATAAACTTGACGTATAAATCAGAGAGACTTATAATATATTGTGAAGTTTTTGTTCAAGTTTAGATATTGCAGATGAATAAAATACCTTATATGTCAGGCTCGAACAATTTCATGAACCTCTCAAGCTCCCAAACGCACAATTTAATAAATGTTCTAAGGGGAAAAAGGCCATGGACAAGAGAAAATGTCAATTCGCCCTCCTGTCAAATCATGGTCCTCGACTTTAAGACTACCTAAATCTTCTTTTCCGTAAGCAAATCTTTGGTTTGATTTGGTTTGTCAATCGTTGATAATTTCGCGAACCATCAATTGACTCCAAATCACCAGTCCTCGACCTCTCCCCGCAGAGCAACAAAAATACCTTCAACGATGCTCCGATGATCTTTATAGATGGCAAAGCCAGGAAAGGGCTGTCAAGAAGCCATTTATCCTTCATGATGGTCCTCCATACGCCAATGGCCCTCTCCATGTTGGCCATGCTGTGAATAAACTTTTGAAGGATATTATTTGTCGAACCAAGCTTCAGCAAGGCCAAAGAGTTGTTTGGGTTCCAGGATGGGATTGTCATGGCCTTCCGATTGAGATCAAGGCTCTCGAGCAACAGCGTGAAAAGAATAAAGATGGTGATGGAGTTCTGGATGCCATTGGAATACGACGAGCTGCTCGAAATCTAGCAAGCAAAACCGTCAAGGAACATATGAAAGGCTTCCGACAATGGGGCATCATGGCAGATTGGGAAAAGGCCTGGAAGACAATGGATAAAACATTCGAAACAAAACAACTGGCAGTTTTTCAGGAGATGGTGAAGAAAGGTCTTATTTTTCGACGTTACAAACCGGTTTATTGGTCACCTTCATCCAGAACAGCACTTGCAGAAGCGGAGCTTGAGTATAACAACGAGCATATTTCTACATCTGCATATATCAAATTTCCTATCACCAATATTACCGACGAATTAAAGGAATCCATTCCCAATCTGAAAAAACTTTCGGCATTAATCTGGACTACTACACCTTGGACCCTCCCCGCAAATAGAGCTATTGCATTTCATCAAGATTTGACTTACTCTATTGTTAAATGTGATGATGATCATTTCATTATTGCGGACTCTAGGTTCTCTGCACTACAAGATTCATGCTTTAAAGACAAGGTTGTCGAGGTTGTTCTACAAAATATCTCTGGCTCTGTTCTCAAAAGTCTTACTTATACCAATCACCTTCGCGGCCAAAACTCTGATGTCCAACCTTTGATTCATGCGGATTTCGTGTCGGCTGAATCCGGTACTGGACTGGTTCATTGCGCTCCTGGTCATGGTATGGATGATTATGAAGTCTGCACTCGCCTTGGGATAGAAGCTGTTGCACCCGTAGATGATCTTGGTTGTTTTACTGATGCTGCTCTTCCTGAAGATCTAAGCGCTCTGTCAGGTAAGTCTGTACTAACTGATGGTAATTTGGAAGTTTTGAATATCCTTGGAGATCAGGTTCTATTTATTTCCAAGTACAAGCATAAATATCCATACGACTGGCGAACAAAGCTTCCCGTTATTGTTAGAGCCACGGAACAATGGTTTGCAGATGTTGGAGACGTCAAAAGTGTTGCCCTGGAACGATTGAATGATGTGGCATTCATCCCTCAAACAGGAAAGCAAAGACTAGAAAGCTTCATCAAGTCTAGGAGTGAATGGTGTATCTCAAGACAAAGAGCTTGGGGTGTTCCCATACCTGCATTGTATGACGAAAGTGGTACAGCCTTGTTGACCGATGCGAGTGTTGCACATATTCTCTCCGTCATCGATGAACGAGGAATTGATGCATGGTGGTCAGATTCAGAAAACGATCCGGCATGGATCCCAGCTGGGATGGACGGTACATATCGACGAGGCAAAGATACTATGGATGTTTGGTTTGATAGTGGAACCAGTTGGACACAGACCGAGCAACGTGCTGATGTCTACTCTGAAGGCACCGATCAACATAGAGGCTGGTTTCAATCAAGTTTGTTGACTCACACAGCCGTTGCCGATAGTTCGGAAGCTCCTTTTAAAACTCTGATTACGCACGGATTTACACTCGATCAAAGTGGACGAAAAATGTCAAAATCAATTGGAAACACAATAGCACCAAGTCAGATAATGGATGGTTCACTCCTTCCACCTATGAAGATGAAGAAGAAGGGTGGAAATGTTTCTCAAGGACTTGGAGCTGATGCATTGCGATTATGGGTCGCCAGCAGTGATTATACCAAGGATATTGTCATTGGTCAACCAGTTCTTGCATCTGTGAATTCCGCATTACTAAAGTATCGCATCACTTTCAAAATGTTACTGGGATCAATGCATGAAAGTGCGAGAACTTCACCGGTCACCAAATTGGATAAAATTGCATTGGTTCAATTGAGAGCAGCGATGGCTGAAGTCGAGTCGGCTTATGATTCATATGAATTTCACAAGGCTGTAAGTGCGATTAATCGCTGGATTCACACAGATTTGTCCGCCTTTTACCTGGAAGCTAGTAAAGATAGACTTTACTGCGGTGATGGAGGAGGTGTTTTGGAAGAAATCTTCCATGGTCTCCTAAAAATGTTAACTCCAATCACCCCTTGCCTTGTTGAAGAAGTTTGGAATCATTTACCTGCCTGGATGGCTGCCGAAAATCCAGTTCATCCTTTTCATCGAGAATTCCATGATCCTATCATCTCTCCCAGTCGACTCTCTATTGAAGAAATTCCATCTATTGAGCAAGATATTCCTTGGTTAATAAGTGCTCATACTGCCATCAAGACCGCGCAAGAACAAGCTCGCTCTCAAAAAATCATTGGGTCGTCTTTAGAATCATCCGTATTGCTAGATTTACCTTTACAAAGCCAGGAGGTATTCAAGCGCTATGCAGATGAGCTAGAAAGTATATTCGTTGTATCATCTGTAGAGATCGGCGGTGATGTTAAGAGAGGAGAATGGAAGTTTTGTGCGCCGTTGTCTTTACCTGGATGTCAAGAAGAGGATGGCCAAGGAAAGGTGTGGGTTTTACCTCCCTATGATAAGAAATGCCCGAGGTGTTGGAGGTATGTAGCTCCAGTGGAAGATGAGCTGTGTGGGAGATGCGGAGATGTCACTGCTGTATAAGAGTCACTTGTGTATTAGTACGTCGATAAATTAAAGATACCCACTCCTTTTACTGGCCAAAAAGGAATGTTCAGACCTTTAGAATGGTGGCTTTGTTCTCACTTCCAAGGTAGCCATAAAGATTCTTATACTTTAAGCTCTCACTCAGAAATGACTACTACTAACGTGATTTTTCAATCCTCAATAACAATAGATTTCTCCATGGTTCTGCCACAGAATGTTGGAATCGACTCTGGCAGGTTAGTTGCCGGCTAGCGCTAATTCTTTTACGAAAGGGTTGCGGTCTCCGGGATTTTAGATGGTGCACCAAGTGATGAACCGGCCCAAGTTCTACACAGCCATGGGTATCTACTGTCAATTGAGTCTTGTACCATAAAAGTGTGGTCTACATTGTCGCAGGTCTCTATTATCTATCGTATGTGTACCAATGAATGTGCTCTACCGATACTAACGTTCACGTCAAACTTTGGTAATAACAACCGTCTTATTCACGTAAACAATAACAAATCATTGATTTTCTGGTCTTGACAATAAACATCGACCGTTTTGTTGATGATTCAGGGGCGCATCTGGTTTGGTCTGGTCGTGAGTTGCTGAGTGTTGATCGAAGTGAATACGAATATACAGTGACCGCATAATAATCATATTCTAACATCTTAGTGCACCCAAATATAAATGAGTATATTATGAGGGCGGGTATGTGTGGTATATCTTCACTGAGTTATCAAGCAACATTTTCTGATCTTCATACCTCTTATCCAATATGGGCCGAGATAACGACTTTTCTTCCAATGCACCAAGTCAACACGAACGTGAAAGAGGCAGAAGAGAGCGAAATATAGAACGCGAACGTGAACGAGGCAGAAGAGATGGAGATGTAGATCGCCCGGCTTCAGAGTACTCACAATCATACCAACCTTCAGCTGCCGGCTCAAGACACTCGAGGCGAGCACCCTCTGTGGCCAGAACAGCAACACAATCAATGTTCTCATCAAAACAACCTTCTACAATAATTACCGCCAAACAAACTTCCTCTCGACCACCCCTCTCAAAATCCACGATATCTAGACTCGATAGCCTCAATCCTAGTGAAGAAGGGTTTGCCAATCCGTACGCACCTCCATCCGTACCTGGTACGGTCGCGGACATTAGTACTCACCATGAGAGTGTTAGTGTTGTGGGTGGGAAGCTGGCGAGGAAGGAGGCCAGAGAGGATTGGATCGATGGTATAACAGATCGCCAACGAAGTATTAGAGATCGAATTAGAGATCAAGAGGTTGAAGATGACCGCGCATGGTTAGAAAAAAAGCAAGGAGTCATTCCCTCACGAGATAGGATAAAAAAGTTAAAAGATTTTGGCGTTGAAGCAGGGGAACGTACTCTGAGCCAACGTGGTGGGAATGGATCATTGCCTTTGGTCTCAAGGTCCAGGAGTACTGTGATACCACAGAACACGGAGGAAGTTGGGCATCGTCGAACAAGGCCACCAAGCAGAGTTTCCGAAGACAGAAGACCTCATAGAGATTCAGGAGGCGTATCTATGCACACATCGATACAACACACCACCAAGATTGAGATTGGTAATAGTGATGTATCACAAAGCATAGAAGTCAGCCACAGAAGTAGAAGACGCACCTCCATGAGCCATGGTACCCGCGGGCCATCGAAACATGAAAGAATTGTTCCACAATACTCGGACAGCGATACACGCTCTGCTATTCCTGCACGTCCCGAGGTAGAAATCATGAACGATTATGATGCTGGTTTAAGAAGAGTTCGTCGCGCCTCAATTTCTCACCATCGTAGTAGTGATGGCACCTCTTCTATAGTTACCGATAGCACCGTAAAGCCCACTAAAACTATCCCGAATTTCCCCTACATTGAGGGATCTGGCGCTAAAACCATCTATTCGGCTTCTGCTTCTGCTTCTGCTTCTGCTTCTGCTTCAGGAGCACCGGCATCAAATCATGATTCACGCGCTGGCACGGCGGTAAGTTCTAGAGTCTCTAGAAGTTCACGTGTACATGGCCCACCGCCATCAAGTTCTGCATATTATCAACGCAATAGCACTACCAGCACTAGACCCTCATCCAGTCATGGAGCCTCGCGCGTTGAACATGTTGTAGATTCAAGACCACCGCCATCGACTCATAGCTATGCAAGTAATGCCACTAAAAGAACTAGTTCTAGAGTTTCTTCAACGAGGCGTCCTCTAATTGACAATGGGTATTAGAATTTGATTTTTTGGCATACTGAATATCTCATAGTAGGCATATGTACATACACTTGAATGCAGGGAGGGTTTCTTGGTGTATGTGTTGGAGTGCATAGCTGGTATTACACTTGCTAGACGGATACGCTATATGGGGTTCGGATTTTGATTGTTAGCATTTGGGTAGTCAATAAATTAAGTTATGCTGTTTTTCGTAATCCTTCAACTTTTCCTGAGTGCCCATGAACATGTAGTTTGAAGTACACTTCAACGTTCCCGATACAGAGAGCCAATCCTGCGCTTGGATCTATTAATAAAAATATCAAATATGCAAAGTATTCCCTATCCCCTTAGAAATTTCCATAATCTTCTCCTTGCTCAATCCAAGTTCTAATCTCGCAGCCACAATTCTCCTTTCACACTCTCCATCTATATCTTCCTCATCTCCATCCCCGTCGATAGCAATGTAACCCCCTATTTCCCTGCAGACGGCTACTCGGATCTCATTATTAACCGTCGGACTGGTCACTTGACTTCCCAGAAACCCCAACAATTTCGCTCTCTCCACTACACTATCAGCCCAAAATGCCGGAGGAAGAATATGACAAAACCATCTCGTCCTACCCGTGATGTCAATCTTACAACCAATGAATGCTACGCATCCAGATTCTTTATCACCTAATGCCAACAACCCACCGTATCCATCTATGATACGATGATCGAGTCTAAATAAGCTTCGAGTTTCATCGAACAGGTTTGGTGGATATGTTTTGGACTGGAATATGCTATTGACCTTCGTAGGTCTGTTTGTCGCAATGTGGACGTGTTCTGGTATTGCCATTGGTATATGACTCGGGAGTCCTTCCCCCAAGGTGATTAACACAGCTCGTGGAATTGAGTTGGGGTTGCGTCGAGTTAGAGACACATAATGAAAAATGGACACCATCTTCGATTTTATGAACATGTTGATTTCTGCAGAGGCCCAGTTTACTGGCATAGAAATAGGATCGGGTGGGTATGGTATTCTCCTGTATGTGCCTAGAAAATCAGAAGTCGATGGACGTAGAAGACTTCGTATCGGAATACAAACTCGCCAGTGCTGAGAACGGCGACGATCATGTACCATCAAAATGACGAAATTATAAGACCAAGCTTGGATAACCGGTAAACGAATAGACAGACCTGCATTTGTCATAGAATATGGAGTTGCTTGCCCCACAGTGCTTGCTCCCCTGAAATCATTCGAGTTCTTAAATGTATCCGGCGAAGGCGCTATAAGACTGGTCCAAGCCGGCGAGACGGTATCGGTCCACGTCCAACAAAATATTGTGTGATCAACAGATACCTTAATAATTTCTTCTTGCAGCCTCGCGAAAGCTTTTGTTCCCTCTCCGTATAGTAATGGCATATTGATATCGAATATTCCCAACATACAATATGCCATATCCTCCACCCTAGTCGTCTTCCTTCGCGACACCCAAAACATTCTCAGAGCAACACTGGCTGCTATTATAGGGCTATACCCCAGGAGATATGAAGTATCAATACCAGTTATATCATTGATCAGTTCAGTAAGGATCAATGATTTATCCCCCAACCTCACCCATTCCCGCGAGTAGAAGATAACGGTACTAGGAGCCAACAGCTCTTGTAAAGTCCAACCCCTCGTAAACCATCTACTTTTTCGAAAGCTTTCTTGAAACTCTTGAAACTCTAGGTCGTATTGAATTCCTGGTCGATCAGCCCAATACGCCTCGACCGAAACATCAGAAAGATAAGCAAAACAAACCACCGCACCTCGATACCACGCAAACATAGAATTGATTGCTTCTGACACTTCAGCACTACTACTCTTATCAATACAATTTGTATCAACCCAAGCATATTTTAGACCACTCTGTAACGCTAATCGACAAGTTCCCTCGATCTTGCCATATCCAACTTTCTTCTCAGCACCCTTTCTATCATTCTCCCAATCTTGAAATGTGACTTCGCTGTTCTCCCATGTATGGGATAGAATTGCATATTTTGGGATATCATCTCCATGAAATTCTTCGAATTCGAGAGTTGTCGCGTTAATCAATCGCATTGTGCATTAGATCTTGACGTTTAAATCTAATATATCATGAATTGTGTGTCGGAGCGTAAAAAGGGAAATGTGAATAGCAATTTTTGGTAAGGTTAATGTGGCTACAGCGAAAAAACAAGTGACCAGATGCGACGATGATGCATATTCATGTGGGAAAGATTTTTCAATAACCTGGGTGAGCAAGCTATCCAACCGGCCCCCTGGGAAGAACGTAACCTTACATGGGGACTCGTCTAGATCTGAAATCACCAACCAAACCAGAAGATGCATGATGATCCGCAAAGACATACACACACAACTATATCTGCTCGTCCCCCCTCGAATTGTGTCACGGTGTTGAGTTCATGTGGTTGGCTGTATTAAACCTCAGATCCATTGCAATATCTGTTGTTGAATGTTGAGACCAGAGATTACTTCAGATATCAGAATCAAACTCGATCGGATGGAAGAGCAGTTGCGTGACGATATCAACTCGTCAGTATCTTCACTTGTGACCAGATGATGTTAGCAATGCTCACTGGTTTGATCATGAGTATCCGTTGGTATATCATTGTCGAGAGCGCATCCCATTGTCTTGTTCTGTTTTGTGATAACTTTGCTGCATTCCATCTGAACTTGGAACTTGTTGACATAACTTTATATCATCCATCTATCGACTTCGAAAGACATATGTGCAGCATCTGTTTGAAATGTGTATATAAGGATATTCGAAGATATTGAAGATATTGAAGATATTCACAAATTATATCTCACGAGTCGTTGACATTTGAAACTTAAATCTCTAGCTGCGCCACAACATCGTCGTCATTGTTGATACAAGTATATTTTTTGATAACGATAAGAAGAAACTCAATATCAATGAGCAGATGAGCATGTGAGCTCCACTACCAACCCATTTCTTAGCCAAGGAGAGTATCATTTCTCCATTTCTCCATTCTCCATTCTCCTTTCTCCTTTTCTAATAAAATATCTACCTAACTACCAAATGAATATACTCGCATATTAAATTCAACCAAAAAAAACCTCTCAAATTTTTAATTCAAAATGTCTTTAGAATAACAATAATAATATCAATATCAATATCAATAACATCAAAGTCATCTTTATCTTTACATCCCATCCTCTTTGGAGTCTACAATCTAGGCGGTATTGTGAACTAAATAGTATCCCCCTTCCCTTTCCCTTTCCCTTTCCCTTATGCTGTCCCTTTACACCTTCACAGCTCACCACACAAATAATCAATATGTTACTTCTGTACCAAGCTGGAAGTGTAAAGATAGGTGAAATCGTTCGATATACAGTTACATATACTCCGGCACACGATAGGATTCTCCCTTCTCCCGCAAGACTTCATTTGAAGATCAAGAATACTTCTGCCATAGCACTTCGAGCAGCTTTCGTTCACGGTCCTTATACTCTTTATGCCGCAGCCTATCCTTCTACATTCAACCCTAATGTCAAATTCGAAAATCCTCGAAGAGATGGTGTACCTGAATTCGAACCAAATCTAAAAGCCGGAGGTTCCTTCTCGACAGAACTTGTTGTCCCAGAAGATGTGCGGAAGACAGCGGGAAGTGCGAACCGAGATGGCAGATCTACTGGCAGAGATGATCCGGATGTGAAAAGTGTTGCTTGGATTATTGAGGTTACATCGCAGGTGGTCTTTTCCAATTCTGCCGCCGTCCATTATGAAATTTTGCTTGGTCGGGATGAGAAAAGTCTATCGTTGGGATTTGCATCAGGTTCAATGTTAGGAGCAACAACACCAGTGCCTGGGCAAGTGCATGATCATCAGCAAAGTCAAGGGGCGAAGGATGGTCATCATGCGGCGTTACCGAAGGGTGTGTATTCTAGAGCGATGCGGGTGAGGGTAGATGATACCGCAAGTTTATGGAATACCCCGAAGATGGATGATAGAGATGAAGTGACAGAGGAGCAGAGGTCTAAGGAAAAGAACAAGGATGCGCCAGTTGAGGATGCGACGGGAAAAGGTCATATCGAGGAGAAACCAAGGAAGAAACGAAGGAAAAATGTACATCTAGTGGTTTTAACACATGGGTTGCATAGTAATCTTGGGGCAGATATGCTATACCTGAAGGAGAGTATAGATGCGACAGCGAAGCAAGCCAAAATTAACGCCAAGGCCCGAAAAATGAAAAAGAAGCAAGAGGAGAAGCAAAGGAGAGAAGCAGCGCGAGCTGAAACGAAAGAAGGTTCAGGAGATAGGTTATCAACCGAAGAGGCGAACACAGAAGACCGACCAGAGGAGCGGGAAGAAACAGATGAATCCGAAGACGAGGAAGAAGTCATTGTGCGGGGATTTTCTGGAAATGCCGTTCGAACAGAAAGAGGAATAAAGTACCTAGGGAAAAGACTTGCCAAATATGTCCTCACGATGACATATCCAGATCAACCATTTCGACCGACCCTCAAAAAGTCTGCCGCTGAAGCTCTTTCTCATGCCCTAAAGCCCGATTCATCAAAGTTAATGGATGATTCCGGCAAGCCAGCGCACGAAAACAGTAGCATTATTAAGGCTCCTCAAAATGTTGACCTTCCTTACCATTTTACAAGTATTAGTTTCATTGCACATTCTCTTGGTGGATTGGTACAAACATATGCTGTTGCATACATCCAAAAGCATTCCCCTCAATTTTTCGACATCATCAAGCCAATAAATTTCATTGCACTTGCTTCACCATTCCTGGGTCTCAGCAATGAGAATCCATTATATGTCAAATTTGCGTTGGATTTTGGATTGGTCGGTCGCACAGGTCAAGATCTTGGGTTAACATGGCGCCCACCTACAATCGCCAGAAGTGGATGGAGCGCACTTGTTGGGAATATTGGAGAAAGTGCTCATAAGAGACTTGATGGTGAATCTGCACCGGAAGCAAAACCCCTTTTACGAATTTTACCAACTGGCCCGGCTCATACTGTCCTTAAGAAGTTTCGAAATCGCACAGTATATTCGAATGTTGTTAATGATGGAATCGTGCCTTTGAGGACTAGTTGCTTACTGTTCCTGGACTGGCAAAGTCTAGGCCAGGTTGAGAAGGCCAGAAGAGAAAATGGGCTCGTTGGTACTATAGCAGAATGGAGTTGGGCAGAGCTTACAGGAGCAAATTCGGGTTCACCTGCAAAGAAACAAGTGCCTCGGTCTGATGAAGAGGTTAGTGATATAGATGATATTGGGGTTAGTGCATCTCCTGCTACATTGCAAAGAAACGAATCAGAAGTGCCACAACCTCCAGCAAATGTTATGGATGATGATAGACGAAGCATTAAGAACCATGACGTACCTGGTCATTCCACCATATCTTCTATCGAAGGTAGAAACAGTAGCGAGATTGGTATTCCAACATCAACTTCCTTCACATCTAACAATAACGGACCACTTGCAAGTCTATTCGGATTCTTTCGCTTTAGCTCTTCTCCAAAGTCCCATGCTCACCAGCCCAAACATTCAAAAATATATAAACGAAGTCAGACTATCAAAATTAGCAGCGATAGCGAATCTTCCACTCCATCCTCCTTACCATCCCCGTCTCTCGAAGGTCGTCCAAAAGTTTCGGCTGGAGATACAGATTCTCAAGATCCAAATATTCTATCAGCACCTCCCAAAACAACCTTTTTTGAATCAGCAGGTGATGTACTCAAACCACCTCTGCCATCAACAGATTTCTTGATCGATCCAAGCTCTCGTTCTCGAACAATTTTCCATGATAGGGTATATCATCCTTCAGATATTCCACCACCACCCATCAAGAAACGATCTACTATGCTTCGAAGGCGAAACTCCTCCTTTTCTGAACCTGCTCCACCAACATCTGCATCTCATACAGACAGCCAAATTTCAGCCCTAGATTACGATGATTCTAAAAATACCAATGCTTCTCGACCGCCAAATACCATAATCGATTCCTCTGCCATGAAAGTTGAAGAGAAGATTGCAAGAGCTTATCACAAAGATTTAAGTTGGCGAAAGGTTCTCGTAAGTTTGGAACCTGATGCTCATAATAACATGATCGTAAGAAGAATGTTTGCAAATGCATATGGATGGCCAGTGATAAAACACCTTTGCGATACTCATTTCTCCGATGATGCTATTGCGAGAAGAAAAGATGAAGATACTGGTGGACAGGAAAGAGCTAAATCTGCCGGGGAAGCTCCAGGCTCAGAGGGACAAGAAGTGAACTCCTCAGTGGACGAAGGGAATGTGGAGAAGAAAGAAGAGACTCATGAAAATATCACTCGACATCATCTTACAGATTCCGAGGCAAGAGAGGCTCGAGATTCAGTTCCTGCACTTGGGACTTCTACTTCGTCAATGAAGCCACCACCGGCACCGCTGAGAAACACGAGCTGTTCGAAGAAAACACAAGATGAATATGAGAGTGCTGGGTGGAGCGATAGGGATTGGGTTGATAGTGGAGATGACAGTGAAGAGGATGAGAAGAAGCCGGCAGCTTCTGGATGGAATTGGACGGAGAAGATAGTTGGGAAGGGTGCAAATGCATATAAGAGTCAAAGTATCAGTCCTGTGGAAAGAGGAACTGACAAAAAGGAAGTCGCTAAGTTTCTGGGAAAGGAACCTTTAGTTGCAAGTCCTGAACCAGTGGAAGAGGACGGTAAAGAATTGGGACGAGGTGGAGATGGAAGTGCAGATCCTGCTATTCCTGTTCCTACCAAGGATATAGCTGGGATGGGTATAGGACTGGATGGAGCAAGCGTAGGAGGTACTGAAGTGATACCTCAACATGATCTTATGCTATCAGATAACAAAGATTAATGTCCATGACTACAAACGGGTTGGGAGAAGCTCTACGAATATTACTGCATAGCTACGGAGTCTTTATTTTTAGATAGCATAGAGATATATACTTTTGTAGTAAGAGATCTATCTTTACCATAGTTCATCGGAATGTAGAAAATGCACTTACTTGCTTCGCCTATTTTAAAATGCTACCTATGACTTCAAGATTGACAATGCGAGACTTTTGCCTATTCATGCACATCCCATTGGTGTGTAAATACCTGACCTTGTGAGATTTGAGCAACGACACAGCAATCAATACATGATTCACTCCTTTCATGTTGTCGGACACACCCCTGAGCTGCCAGACTCCCAATATCAATATAGCAATGTGCCAATACGCAACAAACCTTCTCCTAGATAAATAGTGAATCTCCCTTTACCTTTCCCACTCACTCCCTCATATTCGCCACTTTTCCTCTTCCATCTGCCCCTGTTCTCTCACCCAATGATCGCTCCAATAAAAGTGAATGTACAATTCTAATTGCTTTACTGAACAAGAAGTTCTTGTTGCACGTCTGAATGCCCTGGAGTACAGGCTGTGAGCCTGGAACACAGGGTAGAGTAATGTTGGGGTAGTAGAGCTACATACACAGTGTAATTTAGAACCTCTATGTTGTACATTTCGACTTTTAGAAAATGCTACAATGCATAAGAGAAGGATGGCGGGAGGCTAGAATGACGATACTGGAAATACGACCATGGAAACCCCTCTGCCTTGACGAAACACTAAGGCTATGCGAAATTTGGAGCTTTTCATTATCCAGGGATAAAATATCCCAAGTATGGTAAAGGGTATGAGTCGTTACTATTCTATATACATTGAGCTCACTCTTTGGTGAAGAAAGAAAATTTTCATAAAGTGCCATAGATCGTTATATAGTCATCAGACATGATCGAACTCCTAATCCGCCGGCGGGGTATTGATCATTGCTCCATATAAGCGAGATAGCCATAACCATATCCACCGAGCCTCCATTCCACCGTATCCAGAACCCACCGAGCTCCCCATCTAATCACCCGAAAGTCCGTGGTCATCGTATCATCCTCTTCACATTTCGTATAAGAGAAGATCCCGAGCCATCCGTTAACCCCTCATCCATCACCATCCATTCCCCCGTTTACAGGCAACTCCCACACCCGGTGCGACAGAATTATCGAATCACGAAACAGGCTCCGCAGGTGGAGCACCAGGTGAAACATAGCTCCTCCAAGCATCCACTCTGTTCCTTGCACTTCCAAGACCAGCAAGTACTGATGACTTTGTCTTCTTATCCTTTTCCTTCTTTGATTTTGATGCAGAACTAGAGACTCTTAAAGGAGTGGCAGGTACCCTCGAAGGCGGTGCATGGATAGCGGCTTCAGTCGCATAATCCGTCCTCGTTCTTCTCGGGACCACAATATCTGATGCTCTCCGGGAATGACCATTGGTTCTTGTAGCATCTCGAGTGGTATGTCTTCTGATGAGACCTGGTGCAGCCGAAGGTTGGGGCTCAGGTAGAGGAGCTCCCGGAGGAACTGTTGGATAACGATCGGTCATTTCAGCCACAGTTGGATTTGCAGCCGCCACCCCTCGTGGTCTCAGAACTCCAGTAAGAAAATTGGTAACCCCAAAGCCGAAGTTCAATACCCCGGCAGGCTGAGCTAGTACATTGCTAGCTTCACGTCTATAATCTTGATTCATGAAATGATTTGCACCATTGCCGACCCCCTGAACATCTCCTATCCCACCATTGTAATCTCTGTCGCGATCATTGGTTGGCATACCATCGGTGCCCCAATTTTGTAGTTGTCGAGCTAATCTTGCATCTTCTATTTCTTGACGACGTCTCTGGTTGATTTCTTCGTTATAGTTGGCGGGTGGTTGCCTTCTCGCTCTATCTCGAGCACCTCGCGCAGGTGGTGCTACATTCCTGTGAGGAGCCTCTTGAACTGGGACGGGTTCAGGAGCCTCCATATGATTCAACTGATCAGTTTCCACTGTTTCATAATTGAACCATGGGCAATTGCATGTCTTCCATTTCAATCCACAGATCATACAGAATTGCGCCGTGCAGTGACTTTAGAATTATTCACGTTAGCTATTGACTTCTTTATCGACGTCTTTTACTTACCATGTCATATGGTTACACCCTTCTTTCAACTCTACCATAGTCCTACAACTATAACATCGTTGCCATCCAGCTTGTTTCGCCGTTTCGAGCAATTTATTCGTTTCCTCATCTTTCGGGCACTCTTTCGATCCATGCCATTTGCCATTACACAATGCACACACTTTCGTCTTACATCTCCCACAAATCCCATATTTCTTCCCATTTTCCTTGTGGATATTCTCAGGCTTGATCCATTCTCCACATCGTTTCGCTGGACAGTATATTCGATTCTTCGTAGTATATTCCTGATATTTCTTATTCCAGAGTTTCTTAAACGGTACATCAAATAGTTTTTCGACATGTTTTAATGGGATATGTTCGGCTGTACAACATTTTGGTGGCATATGTGCTGGATCTTTAACGGATAGTCGAAATATTCGTTTAAGGCAAGAATGGCACATTCGATGACCACATCGTAGTTTGGCACATTTGGACTTGGGGATATCGTCCGATAAACATGTCAGACATTCGACCCTGAGATAATTAGCATGTCACTTTTACGCGCCGCTTCGGGGAGCAACTTACAGCTTTTCCGGTTCAGGGGGAGGTGGTGGAGGAGGTGGTGGTCCAGATGAGAAAAAACTTCCTAGAAAGCTACCACGGCGTTGTGAGGGATTTAAAGTGGCTGTATTCGCTACAGATGATGGTGGTTTTGGATTATCTACCGATATGCTAGCCCTCCTCAATGTTGGCGTAGGGTCTGTAGTAATCCGAGTCGTTGCACTCCTATACATACGATTAGCATGAAGTAGTGGTTTAAAATGCGCAAAGCCATATTTCATACCTTGAGAGTGGAGGGCGTGAAACGGAATCCCCGGTAATGACTTTAGCTCTTTGAGATGTACTTTTCGACCCTGAGGTTCCAGCATCTGCAGAGCGCTTTGTAGTTACTTTGTCTTTATCCTCTTTCTTCACCCTACTTGTTGAACTTGACCTTTTCGATTGCTCCCGAACCGAGACCTTTACCTTCTTCGACTTTGAGTCCATGGGTTCTAATTTTGATTTTCCCTCTTCTTCAGAACCACTACTAGATTCATCCTCTTCATCCCGGCGTCTCCTATCCTTTATAGTTGTGCCTCGTGGTTTGCTTCTACGATCGCTGTCCCTAGGAGTGGCATAAACATAATCACCTGCAGATTTCTCCTCTCTACCATTTGTTTTCGATCGTGAATGATGTCCAGCACCGTCTTCTGAAGTATGGTGTCGTCTTCTTCGTCGATGACTCGATGATGAATTTGGCGCATCAACCGTCGCACTTGATTCCGTGGGCATCTTTTCGGTTGCTGCACTGTTGCGGGTCGATCGATTTGTCGAATTCCCATTGAGTCTTTCTAAACGTATTCTCCGCACTTCAGAGACATCAGGCTCAACTGATTTGACCCCATCCCCTTCACGTCGAGTTGATCGTGATTTGTGAACTTTGCCATCTTTCCCATCTTTCCCATCTTTCCCATCTTTCCCATCTTTCCCATCTTTGCCATCTTCTAATTCGCCATCTCGAAACTTTGGCCTACGCCTTACTTTATGAATATCATTCGAACCCGCCATTCGAATTCTCAACTCAATAATACCCTCAATTTAAAATTGACATTTGAGCCTATGGAATTATCTTCACGGTGTGGTGGATTAAAACGACGTGCGAAAGGATTGAACGGTGAACATTTGTTCTGTGCAGGATAACCTGGATCTTCTTCTGCGGCTGATATGATTGATTGGTTATAATTTGATATTTGCTGACAGACTTTTGCATATGTATGCAATGAAGAATGGGACTGGAAACTTTTGTGCGGGTACGGTATGTGAATTGTAAAGATGGGTGAAATCAATAAAGTTTTTTTGCTGGAGACTTACGGGTAACTTCTTGAAGATCTTTCGCAGGTACGGTATGAATATGATAACCTTATCTACCTATTAATATTGGTATTATGGAGAAAATATATTACCAGTCCAGATATGAATGAATCTATCGCGAAATTCAATATCGAGGGAGTCAAATTTTGGTCGAAGATTTGTTTCTATCCACACACCCACTCATAAGGTTTCGTTAGGTATTGAGGGAAGAAATTGGCCACGGCACGGCCCGTAAGTAATAAAGCTAAAGAATTAGATACAACGACTACAACGACAACAACGACAACAACGACAACAACGACAACAACAACAACAACACTTCCCCTTCATGGTCATCATTATCATCCTGTTGCTCTCCTCAAATCATTCCACTTAACCATTCGAAATAGTACAGCACCTGCACCCACTCAATTGTTGTCACCACTTGACCATTAATTCAGGCTACGATGAAAGCTCATTCGGGTTTCTCACATAGCGAGTGCTTTTGTGTTTGAATGCCCTCTCTGCTCCGTTTGGTAATTTGTTGAATCTATCCATTTACCTATGACTACCAAAATGTTTTTAAATGCAGGAAGCATCCACTCTTATTACACTCATATTTCTGCGTACCATGATCAAACAAGATATCAGACCAGTCAGTGACTCAAGACTGTATACTGTGGGAAATCATCAGTCAATTATTCAATCAATCAATGAAGTTATCCTGTCAAGCATGCAATGTAGCGTTGGCTCCCTCAAAAGTCACCTACGTGGATTTGCAGGGGATCAATTAAGGGTCAAGACCGGATCAAGTTCCAGAATGGTTGCATCACATAAACAAGTCGAATCTAGATCAATCTACACCAGAGACTTGACATATTGTTCCAAAGTAGAATCCAGAGAAGGTGGCAGAACACTGAGCATTAGCATGACTTGTCATCTGCCCTGCAAGCTGTTGCTGTTGATCTTGGCTGTTCGGGTCAATCTTCAAGAAATTACCAAGAGAGTACTGTTCTGGGCCATTTTCGGTGGCTTTCTCTTTTTGCCCGCCCTTCTTTTGCTGTCCTTTCAAAAACTACCAGCTCTTCCAGGTTAGACATACATTGTATCAAAGTACGAGTGAGGTACACTTCTTCATTAGATACCCTGAGCTCAGAAATTCTACGACAACCAAATTCAGTACCATATTCTCCTGTTGGTTTTCAATCTACGAGTCTCCGGTTACTTGAAGAAAGCAGACGCTCTCCTTTCCATTAAACATAACCGTTAGATGTTGAAATAGAAATGAAACTCCGCTAATAAAGTAAACATGAATTGTTTTCAGTTTTTGTCGTCTTTCCTTTCTGAGCTACGAGAATTACACTCTACAGGGCTCGATGGAAAGTCCAAAATTGTGAGCACAGCGATTACTCCCCAAATGTATCTCGATTATCCCACTTCCCAAGTGACGGAGCTAGATACATGTGGGATTCAGTGAAGGCCTAAGGTAGGATGGCCATAACCTCCAAAACTGATCTCGACATTAAAGTACCTAGTAGCTATTTACTATGTGAATCGCGGGTCGAATTCAATTTCCATGGCATATTAATTTATTGACCTCCTATTTCATTGATATCTTGTTTGTGGAAAGTATACCGGAACGCGTGGCTTGTTTCCTGAGGATTAGTCATCTAGGATTGCATTGGAAATGTTCGGCAGACCTTCCACCAAAAACGCATTGCACAAACCCCACATCTCCGCGAATTGTCAATCATCGCGGGGAAACATGAGAAGATTATTCACATAAATACACTTCTTCATCCATTATCTCGAAAGATATACAAAATTTGAGGTTATAATTCTTTGCAAAATACATTCATCATGGGAGGTGACGACTATGATCGAAACGCCTTGATCAATCGAACATTACCTCAGATGAAGCTAGCAAGCAACTCAAGCAACTCAAGCAACTCAAGCAGCTCAAACCCTTTCTCCAATGATTTCAAAGAAAAGCCAACAACCTCGAACCCTGCTATCGATAGATTTGCAGTCAAAGGAAATGCCATCAGTGTGTCCCTTGTTCTAAATTACATTGTCGTCCTTCATCTAATGATTTGATTTAGTTACTGGAGGGGCAGGAACTCTAGCTTTACAAGGAGCTCGCGCCCTTCTCGAGCATGGTCTCAGTGGATTAGCTCTGTTCGATATCAATCCAAAACCTGACTCTCCTTCCATATCTTCCCTCATAGCAGACTTTCCGGATGCAAAAATCTTACTAAAGCCGGTCGATGTCACTATCGCTGAGAATGTGAATCAAGCAGTCCAGGTGATAGCAGAAGAGTTGGGAAGCATTGATATCCTATGTTGTTATGCAGGTGTTGTGGGATGTGTGCATGCACTTGAGATTAGTGTTGAGGAGTGGAGACGTACTTTGGAGATCAATACAACTGGGGCATTCTTGTGTGCCCAGGCTGTTGCTAAGTATGTATCTATTGGTATATTTCGGTTGAAGATACTGATTTTGGAAATAGAAAAATGGTCAATCAAAAGTCTGGTGGCTCAATCGTTTTCATTGCCTGTTCGTCTCATCCACAAATTTTTAATGTCCGAATCATAATTCATTATCCACTACTAATGACTTTTAGCGATATCCGCGCATACCGTTAATTATCCTCAACCTCAAATTGCTTACAATGTGTCTAAATCATCGCTACTTCATATGAAATCATGCCTTGCCGCGGAGTGGTCTCGATATGGTATTCGTACAAATACTATTTCTCCTGGGTATATGGATACTATTCTAAACGAAGGTGCTGGGCTGGAAGAGGCAAGAAATATTTGGACTTCTAGGAACCCTATGGGTAGGATGGGGAAGCCCGAGGAATTGAGTGGAGCTTTGGTATTGTTATGTAGTGGAGCGGGGAGTTATATTAATGGAAGTGATTTGGTTATTGATGGTAAATATCAAAGTGAAAGTGGAGAGACTTATTAAATATGCGCTGACAATTTTATAGGAGGACAGACCGTGTTTTGAATGGTCAACGATCATTTGGGATGTTCTAGATGTCATTACATGGGGTAAATGTATCTATACAATCGCAAGCGACTATATCATTGGAATATACTTCATATATTTGCCACTCTTTCAATAGAGTTTGCTACGCCTTCAAAGCAAGTACCAGAAATTGCACTGCTTGAGAATGATGAACAAGATGAAGAAGATACACAGCTTCGAATTGTTATAAAGAGCAGAACAAAATCATATCGAACAACCATAAAGGTTTACCGCTCTAGTAAGCTACTCGGTGAGGTTCCAAAGAGGCTTACATTGTAACCGGGGACTATGCTGTGTAGCTGTTTGGGTAGTGAGGCTATAATTTAAGCAGTGGGGGTGGTGAAGTTAATGAGTCGGAGTAGTTGGTGAAAAAAAAAGACAGATATGTAGAGAGACAGCCATGTTTTAGCTAATCACTCACTAGATGATTGCTCGAAGACTTGATCCGAATTAAAGTGCAGTCCTTGGCACATTGAATTCTGGTGCCTATATGCGGGGTATGCGAAAGGATGTCATTGAACCTCTTCCTCCTCTTCCAATTCAAACACACAATCATTATAAGCTTTAGGTTCCACAAAGGCGAAATATGGGCGCAATTAGGGAGAGGGGATCTGATACGAAGAGTGAAATATTGGCAGACTTGGGGGCAATATTACAGAATGGCGTCGATAGGTATATCCCAGGTATATCCGCTGCGGTCATGACTTCCAAGGGTATCATCTGGCATCATTCAGCTGGCTTTGCAGATATAGAAAAGCGAATTCCCATCAAATAACTCTACCATCTTTGGCATCGGAAGTATCACTAAAATATTCGTGGTGGTCGTCATCCTTTAACTGATCGATGAAATCCATCTCTATCCTTTAGACACCGCCAGTAAATATTTGAGTAAGAATGTTCTGAAAGATGTCTACAACGCAAGTAATGCGACGATTAGTGAGATATTGAACCATACCGCGGGCATTGAAAGTTGGGAAGATGATCCTAGATGGATCATTGAGGGGAGAGGTAAAAAATTGAACACCGGCAGAATTTGGGAAAAGACGGACACTTCTAGATTATCTTAGACGACCATCCATAAATACATATGGACAGTTTTCTTATGCCAATACAAACTAAACCATTCTGGGATTAGCCATTGAGAAAATTACCGGTCATTCAGTAGAGAACGAGATCCGGCGATGAATCCGTGGTCATTTGGAAATGAAGGAAATGTTTCTGGAAGGACTCGAGAAGGTGAGATCGCGAAAAGAAAACTTACCACAGCGATATCATTATGCTACAGACACATTTCGCAAGGCAGATGGTATCTGTCCAAGTTTCTCTGAGCAATGGAACAGATCTCATAGATGTAAGAGGGTCACACCTATCAATTGAATGGGTAGCTGGTGGCATAATTTCCTCCACTCGCGACCTTCTTAAGGTCGCGATGTCTCTCCGGGATGGAAAGTTGCTCAGTCCCTCGTCTATGGAGATATTAAAAACAAAGCAGTCGGCTGGCGAGACATTTGTAAAAGGCCATGGTATCTTTCAGAGCCCCGTGGATATGTAGACTGGCTTGGACATAATGGAAACGTATTTGGATTCGGCGGATCACTTTGATAGAATGAGGAAACTGATTTTATCATATGTGTTATTGTGAATGGGTGAACAGTACATGCTGGAAAAGTAATGTCAAGTGCACCGCAGATTGTGTTCGAATCCGAGTTCTTAGAGATGGCTGCAAAATTGATCGATCATATGTTGAAGAATGCCGAATCCTATTGAGGTCTATTTTTGTCTCCTGTTAAAAGGTATTCGCCCAGATTGTCTCATTCGTGTTCACTTCCACTTTGAAACAATACTACAATCTGTAGTTTTTTCCCCGGCGATATGAGGCGAGAGGTCATGACGGATACGAAGAAGATGAAGATGGCGGAGAGAGAGAGAAGGAAGTAAATGACGGCAGGGTTAAGTTGAAAATGATGAAGGCTTCATCAATTGAGGAGTTTTCATTTTCCGAATGGAGAATCATTGATCATGAGGTATAACTCGTAGATGTCTCCCCGTATTGGTGAGGTAATAATAATAATGGGGAATGAGATGATTGATTGATTGTGTTTACGGATATATTTAACCAATCAATATGATAAAACCAAACAAACCAACCACCTTCTTTATGGGAAAGATCAACTTCCCCGGACCCCAGCTTCCAGCTTCCTTCATGACAAGTGGAGCGGAAGTAAAGAATCTCGCTCGTTGTTAGACTCGGGGTTATCAAAAGGTTCTAGGTATCGCGGAGCCGAGGTGGAGATGTGGAGATGTGGAGATGTAAGTTGAACATCAACTAATACTACCT
>NGKJ01000038.1:939-11985 GCA_002162495.1 Myriosclerotinia curreyana | reverse complement strand
CCTCATCCCCCACTATTCCTCAAAAGTAACGTTCCCCGGGGATTGGGGAATTCTCCGCACATGGCATAATAATATCTGGGACCTGGGTTTACAAGTTACAAGTTGCAAGTTGCAAGTTACAAATTCATTCCTTGGGATACCAAGATCTCATCAGTTTCTCTTGTCATGAAAAGCCTTTCTATTAATAATCATTTGTGAAGTCGAGAAAAGCCTTTTTGAGGCTCCCTCGTTTAAAATGTATCTTAACCTTACGTAAAGATGCTCTCTTCAAATAAATGCTTGGACAGATCTCGGACAACAAGCCGGTTTCAAGAGTCTATGTGGTCTCTTGACTTGACTTGACCCTCATTAAATTTCATTTCATCGAAATAGGAAGGTAGAAATAATATTACACGTGGTTTTTCCCATGCGGCGTAAACAAGGTCTAATAGGCGCGTTTGTTAAATTTTCCCGTCAAACCTCATTTTCTGTGTTCTAACTTCTATGCCTCATGTCTCAAACTTACTCAACTTATCCGGATTCCGAAGTGAATGTTTGCTTGCGCGTCGCGACAAAATTGCCGACAATAATAATGTAACAATTACTACTTGCTACCACCTACTACTACCTAAGTACGGGGATAGTTTTGACTGGGGAAAGAGGAAAGAGCGTGGAGCGTGGAGCGTGGAGCGTGGAGCATGGAGCATGGAGCGTGGGGAAATTGATCTCGAAAGAAGGGGTTAGTGTGATATATAAGTATGGGGTGTGGGGAAATAACTACTAACTAACCTACCTCGGTTAGTTAGGTAGTTATTAAAAAGAGGCTAGATTGATCTTACAACTAAACGAAAGAAATTTCTGATTTCTGATTGGTGCGCATAAAAAATTAATATATTTTAACTCTTTTTTTTAACACGAATCACGAATCACAAATCACAAATCACAAGTTTAAAAATTCACGAACTAGGTAAATAAGCTACAGGGATGGGAACTTGGTCTCATGCAGTTGAAGATTTTACCCACCAATTATAAGTAAGAATATCGTCTGACTGATATGGAAAGAATGACAGGAATAATGACAAGAATGGCAAGATATAATGTCTCGGATTCCCTCATTCTATCTTCTTTCTTCTCTCTTCTCTGATGTTTCTCTTTTCATTCCTCTTCGTGTGACAACGCGCAATCTACCTTGAAGTTTGTCACTGGTTACTCTTCAATACCTACACCTACACCTACACCTACACCTACACCTACACCTATACCAACACCAACTAGGTATAATCCTATTCGTGATAGTAAGGCTGACGCTGTGTCCCCCTCTTCTTCCCATACAAAGATAGCCATTGAGCTTCTTTTCATTCATCCTTCTTAGCTTTGGTGGAACCCTTTATCAAACATAAAACAGATATATAGCGAATATCTTCCATCATGGCGACACCACAGAATAATCTACACGCAGATGAGAAGGTCGATATTAACGACCTGAAGGAGCATGACATTGATCATGCTGAGGTTTTGGCAAACCCGGATCTTCTAGGTCATGCCTTTGATGGGGAGAACCGTGAGCATGAAATGGGAATGTGGGAAGCAGTCAAATTACATCCAATGGCTTGCTTTTGGGCATTCATCTTTTGTTTCACCATCGTAAGTCCTAGTCCTACGCCTAGGTAATATTTTTGCCTTGGAGCTTTAACTAACTTCCATTAGATCATGGAATCGTTTGACATGTTTCTAAACAGTAACTTTGTTGCACTGGCATCTTTTCAGGAAAGGTACGGTGTCCTTCAACAGGATGGAAAATATGCTATCGAAACGAAATGGCAAAGTGCCCTCTTTCAAGCCGGTCAGTGTGGTGCCTTCATCGGTGTCTTTTTGGCCGGTCCTATCACCAATCGCCTTGGGTACCGTTTGACTACTATCTTGGGCCTCATCCTTATGAATGCCACAATTTTCATCTCGTTCTTCGTAAGTTGCCCATACTCCATGCTTGCTCCCAATGACTAATTACTTTACCATCATAGGCCGACTCACTTGCTGTCCTTACCATCGGACAAGCTTTTGAAGGTGTCCCTTGGGGATTATTTATCGCTAACGCTCCCGCATACGCCAGTGAAGTTGTTCCTCTTTCACTTCGTGGTGCATGTACCGCTACTTTACAAATGTCTTGGTCTATTGGTAGCATCATCGTCGCCGGTGTCACCTATGCATACAATAAGAAAGCTGCCCCATGGGCCTGGAGAACACCTCTTGCCTTGCAATGGCTCTTCCCCGTAAGTATTCTTTTCTCTCTATGAATAACCCTAAAAAAAGCTTACATCTCTAGACTCCACTCTTGATCCTTATTTGCTTCGCTCCTGAATCTCCCTGGTGGTTAATACGTCGCGGAAGGAAAGAAGAAGCCCTTAGATCTGTCAAGCGTCTTGGTCGCAACTCCCACGAGCATTGTGAAGCCCAAGTTGCCATGATGGAGCGAACAGTTGAAATAGAACTTAAAATAGGAGGTGACCCTACTCTCCTCGATCTTTTCAGAGGTACCGACTTGAGACGAACTATCATTACCTGCTTGATGTATGCCTCTCAAAACTTTGCTGGAAATTTGATTGCCAATCAAGCTACCTTTTTCTTCGAACGTAAGTGGTCCAACTTTTATAGTTTCAAATCATAGACAACTAATTCTCCTTTCAGAGGCCGGAATTGACCCCGACTTTGCTTTCAAATTGAATTTGATTAATTCATGTCTGCAATTCATTGCCAACATCCTGTCTTGGCCCCTCACTGGTAGATGCGGTCGTCGAACAATCTATCTATGGGGTACAGCCACCAATGTCACTCTCCTATTCATTTTGGGTATTTGCGCCTCCATCACACAAAATGACTCGACGAATCTTGCTCAAGCATCCCTGGCAATTGTTATCTCTTTCGTATTTGCCTTGACCCTCGGACCAATTTCGTATACCATCATTGCCGAGACTTCGTCAGTTCGTCTTCGCGCTTTGAGCACTGGTGTTGGTCGTGCAGCCTATTATCTTGCAGAGATTCCTATGATCTATCTCGCCTCAAAGATGCTCAACTCAACAGGATGGAATCTTGCAGGCAAGTGTGGATTTGTATGGGGTAGTACCGCTATCGTCTGCTGGGTGATGGCCTTCTTTTTCCTCCCTGAGCTCAAGCACCGATCTTACCGTGAGACTGATATCTTGTTTAATCGCAAGATTTCGGCTAGGAAGTTTAAATCGATTCAAATCGATGTGAAGGATAATGAGTAAAGAATTACGATTTCAAGAGGATATGTTAGATTTGAGGTCATGATTGAAGAGAATTGTTCTTTAAAGCTTGTCAAAGGATCTGTCAACCAATCAACCAATTCGCTTAGAATAGATAATCTAGCTATAGAACATACATCTTTCGTTTTAGAAATCAATTGCTTAATTCAAAATTGGTTCCCTTGATCAATTTTAGAGTGTTAGTACAATCATGATGATACGAGGATATCTGGTAATTTGTAGGAATCCCAATTACTTGACTTTCTGTCAAAAAGTATCAATTTGAACCAATTTTAAAATCATCATACATTTATCTATTTGAAAAGAATAATATGAAAGCAGCTTTTCCCTTTAAGCTTCATCCCTTTTCATAATGCCAAAGAATATCAATCCATTTTCCAGAGGCACTTTACAGTACCAAGTCCCTTCAATAATCCTCATCCTCATCATCCTCCGCAAGACACGCCAAAACTTCTTTCGTAGAAGCCTACAACTTCTTATTATTTATATTACTAAATACTTACTTAGATGCGAGCTTGCTATTGAACTTCGAACTTATATCATCTGTAACTTTCTTATTAAATAAATTCTTTAGAAGCCAGATTGTAATCTCTTATTGTTTCTTCTTCTATCCCAAATGACGCAATCTGCCGAATACCTGGGGGACAATGCCGACAGAATTTGAGTATTCGCAGATAATCTATTTATAGTAATAGCCATGGAAATTATAGTTATAGGATTTTAATTCAAATCCAACTAAAAACACATCGACCTCATGATTGCCAAACTAGCCTTTACTACAAATTTAACCTCCTCTCCACTCCTCTCCACTCCTCTCTCTCTCTCTCCCGTAACCTAAACGAACCCTCTCTATCCTCCATCCGCCCTCCGCCCTTTACAACCAATAAATATATTTTGTTATAAATTAAATAAACATTATCTTACTTTTAAAAGAAATGAAAATTGAAAACATTATAAAAGTACAATAATTCTTTTTGGCATTTCATTATAATAATATTGAAAATGAAACTGCTAAATAATATTAGATATTTTGAATTAATAAATGTAAATACAAATATATTTAAATTTAAAAATAATTAAATAATTTTTTATTTTCAAAAACAATAAAATTATTAAAATTATAAAAATATAATATTTTTATCTAGTATTTTAATATAGTAATATTAAAAACAAAACAACTAATATAATATTAAATATTTTAAAATAAAATAACTATAAATATAAATATATTTGATTTTAAAAATAGTTTATTACAATTAAAAAATAGAAAGTTATTAAAATAAACTAAAAAAAAGAAACAATTAATATCAAACTAATTCCGAATTTTTTTTCTTTTCCTTCGTTTTTATTTTTATTTTAAAAACTTTCTAATATTTATTTTATTTTATAAACTTTTTATTAAAATTATTTTTTTCTTAAACTTTTTTCTATTTTGTATTTTTAAAATTATACAAATATATATTAATATAAACTTTCTTAACTTTAAGTTTATTACAAAAATTATAAATAAATTTTTTTTATTAATATTTTTATTATTATTCTTAATATTTTTATTGTTATTGTTTTTTGTTTTATACTACAAATCTTATTTTTGAATAAAGTTAAATTATATTTGTTTATTTTTATATTTTTTTATATTTTGTTAATAAAATTATTAATTAATTTATATAATATTGTAATATCCTTATAGTTTTGAATAAATAATAAATATTTATTAATTTAAACAAAAAGATATATAAAGGTTTTGTTTAAAAATTAAATATCATAATTTAAATTAAAAAATATAATTTTTAAATTAAAGAGTTTTATTATATTTCATTTATATTCTGCAATAAATTTATTAATAAAATTATAATTATTAAATTTTAATTTCAAAAATCTTACTTATTTATTAATATAAAGATAATATTTTGAATTTCAATAATGATTTTTAAATAAACTAATTATTCTTTTAATATTATTGTATTTTTTAATTACTAAATTTAAAATGTTTTATATTAAATTCAAAATATAGAATCTTATTTTTAAATTTCTTATATTTTAATAAGTTTATATAGAAACTTTATTTTTTGTTTTTAATATTATTTCTTTTATATTATTCTTTTTTATATAAAAATCCATTAATTTTTTAATATTGTTTTATAAATAATCTGTTAAACTATTTATTTTAATTATATTATAAATATTTTTTAATTAAACTTTAATATTTTTGACTTTTTTAAGATATAATTGTATTTATAAAATTAAAATATTAAATATTATAATTAATATTAATTTGGCTTTTTTACTTGTTTTAATTATTATAAGTTTTAATATTAATAATATAATTTGAAATATATCAAGTAAATATTTTTTTTAATAAATAATTTAATTATTGTATTTTATATAAATTCATTTTATAAATTAAGTTTTGTTAATTTAAAATCAAATTAATTAAACTTTTGTTTATTTGCTTTTAAATTAAAATACATTTAATGTTTTTGTTATTAATTTTTAATTTAAAAGCTTTTTAATCTTTAATCTTTAATATTTAATAAAGATAATATAATTGTATTATACTTTTTTTTTTATTATAATTATTAATCTTTTTTTAATTCCCTTTTTCAATTTATACTTTTTAAAAACGTTTTTTTTTGTAATTTGCTTTTTTTTGTTTTGGTTTTAAACTATAAAGTAATTATAAAATAATCTTAGTATAGAAAGTTAAATTCAATTAAATATAACTAAAAAAACAAGAATTTATTCTTTAATTTTAAACTTATAACCTATAGAAAGTTATTAATAATTAATAGTATTATATAGAATAGTATAAAGTATAGTAAATAGAGTTTATAATTAATTGATTAAACTGAAAGGATAAGAAAGTTATTTTTTTTGTACAAGATTTATATGCTTGATTTGGGATAAAGAAAGGAATCTAGGCCTAATTAGGTTAAGCCTTTATTAGGTTCTAACTCCAACATAGTACAGTTGCTGACTACTTTCAACAGAGTATAATACCACCTCGCTGTAATTCGGAACACAAGTAGTAAAAATAAACACGAATGCGATTCTACAGTGTATATTATAGGGACAGCCTCTTGGACCATATGGAAGTGGTAAGAGATCTGAACATGAAGTGGTTTAGACTAAACTTCAAGTAGGTGATCGAGATAGTATGGTATCAATAGGTTTGCTATTCTCGTAACTATACTATGAAAGTAATGATTGGTTTTGAGCACGAAGCTCTACATTGTAATGGGATCCTAACACTAGCCATGCAGCTGAATCACATATCCGAAACAAAAGAAAACAAAAAAAAAATGGAAGAAAGCCTTCGGTCGTGGTGGTAAATATTGGGCGGAAAGCATAATACTAGAAGGAAATACCAATTAAATGAAAAGAGAGTATGCCTATCCTCCCACTCAATCACGGTCGCTGCTCTATCAGACATGACGGAGGCCAAATACCAAGATTTCCCACGATAGCAAGAGAATGGATGATCAAATTCTTAAAATCCCAATCGAGCTTCCCTGACCACTCTTCAGCTGATATCTATGGATGGATTGTGATCAGCTAAGTGGCTGCCGGTAGTGCGTTGGCTTCTGGCTCAAGGGATTCAGCCGTGTCGACAACTCCGATTATCTCCATAGCCTTAGCAATATCAATTGGCTCGTCAGTTTCAGCGGCTTTAATAGATTCGATGAGTTCCTTAGCCTTCGCAAAATCAAGCCCCCTGCCGGTTCCGACAGCTGCAACTGCTCTAGCAGCTCCATCGGCTCCGATAATTTCCAAAGCCTTGGTAAGATCGATGCCCTCGCCGGTTTCCACGGCATCAACGGCTTTAATGATTGCCATGGCCTTGGCAAGACTGACCTCTTCGCTGATTCCTGTATCGCTAAGAGGAGGCTTTTCTCCAACATAGACAATTTTGTCCAAGGGTTCTGCGGCCTTTGTCGGGTTATAATGCTTGAGATCTATTAAATTCCCATTGTTTGTGCTGCCGATGTAAAAGTCGCCCGAGTTACCATAAAGATCGAATACCTTGAACCAACGATTCACATAATACCAATCATTCCCCCAGGGTTCAGAAAGCGCGGATATGGACAAGCGGGTGAGACAAACCGCATTTGCATGTTCGTTTACAACAAGGACTTTTGAAAAGTTGTTCGGCAATGGTGTACAGTTCGTATCATGAGTGACGCCCATAAGCTTTGTGGTCCTAGGACCCATGGGCCACACGTAGTGTATGGCTTTTGTTAATTCCCGTGAATTGTGATAGCTGACACAGCCGCGCAAACCCACCTGACAGTCATCATCTAGCGCGCGGCCATGGAGCTGAACCTTTATGAACTTGAACTTGGAGTCTTTGCTTGTCAGGTAATAGTTGTCCTGGTCCCAATAGGCCCACCAACCGCCGCCACCGGACGTATCATATCTTTGAAAATTGGTATTGCTCAAGTCATATGCGAGTGGCGCACTTCCTCGAAGATCAACGAAATAATTGAATTCATCGCTATTGGTTGTAATGAGGATATTATTAGGCTGTTGAATCCGCGCCGCAACCCTCTTGCTCTCAATCTTGGTAGTAGTGACCCAATATTTCTGAGATTGAGCGTTTCCCAATTTCGCTGTACCGGGGACAACATGGTCATCAGTATTTCCAGGAGATTTCGCGGGCATGCTGTGTGCGAATTCGTTTTCCTTAGTTGAATAATTCCAAGGCCCAGTTAGCTTCTGGTCGGTGTGGTAATAGTCCACTAGTTCGATCGTTGAGAGTTGTGCTGCTGTCAAAGCGTAGTTCGCATTGTTGGTTGGATCGATGGCTTTGATCGTAACATTCACAGCGACTTGCATCAGGCCATTGGCAAAAAGCACAGTGTCTGTTCCATGAACTTCGAAAAACGTGACTTCCCATTTTACAACCATGGCTGTGTTGTTAGGCAATGAAGGTATGGTGAGAGGAAGCTAGTCGACGATGTATATCCGGCCAAAGGACTATGATTTTGCTTTTAACTGTTTTGTTCAAGAGAAGGGTAGAGAGACAAAGTGATTTATAGGATCAGAGATACTTTTCTTTTCTTTTCGAGCAAGTAATCATTTATAGCTATTTACCAGAGTTTGCTTTACACGCAAGATTGTAGTTTCTGGTATATTATTCCGATTAAATGTTAGCTGAACTCTAGATCCTCAGCTAATAGGCGCTTTGTATCCTTTTACTAAAAAGCTATGAATACAAATTTTGATCATTCATTGATTCTAATCGTACCAGTTTTTCTTAGATGTCACTAGCATTACTGCTGTGCTTTGTTAACATTGCCGAATGCTAAATTTTTTATTCAAGCTGTAAGAAATATGTTACTGTGTATCTTATTTGTTGTAACAAACCTACAAAAGACCTTGTTAAACTTTGGGCTGGATATAGTGTTAGGTCGATAGCTTGTAGAACTTTGGGCTTGAACCTTGGGCTGGAACCTTGGGCTGTAACTTTGGGCTGTATATAGTGTTAAGTCGATAGCTTGTGGAACTTTGGGCTGAGGGCTGGTTTGGCCACCAAAATCCGCTCTTTTCCTCCAAATAATCCTTCTTTTTATACTACAACGGATTCCGCATTTTAATAAATTTATTAAAAAAAAAACTGATTTCAAATTCACCTTTTTTGGTTTGTTTGTATATTTCACATTAATTCAAATTATAAGCTTTATTTTTAAAAAACTTTAAAATATAAAATAATTTTAATAAAATATAGGTTTTAAAAAGAACAAAAAAAAAGTGAGAGAAGCTTTTTTCAATTTGTACTTTTTAATTTGTATTATATAAAAAATGCAGAAAAAAATTAAAGTTTGCAGAAAAATTAGTGTTTAATTTAAATTTAATTAAAATTCTGTTAAAAAACAGATTATTTGCTATTTTACAACTAAACCAAAAAGCAGAATTTTTGATAGAAAATGGAGAATTATTTGGAGGAAAAAAGCGGATTTTGGCATCCAAATCAGCTCTGAATACAATGCCAGTTCAATAGCTTGCCAAACTTTAAACTGGGTACAATACCAGCTCGATTGTACAATCTACATATACGTCAAATTATATAGAACACTATTAGGCTATCCAGGTGTAATACAAAACTCAACAGGATGTGCAGTGTAAGCTGAAGATCAATTGTAGGGAAGACAAACATAGAGCTTTCTGGATCGTTAGGTAGTAGAACGTAAAATTGAAGAGGTGAAAAATGGCCTTTTGTTGAAATGGTTAGAAATACAGTCGTGAACAAGTAAACATAAACAAAAAATATTATTTATTATTTTAGAAATTTAGAAATTTTATATAAGATTATAGCCTTGATTTAAAGGAGAAATTTAAAGTAACAACAAATTAAAATTTATATTAATTTAATTCTTTATTTAATAAATTGTAATCTAATTATAATTAAAATATTATTTACTTTTTTAATAATATTATTATATATATATAGAAAGCTTTAATTTTATTAATAATTTTAATATAATTTTTATTAAATAATATGAAAATAATAAATAATAAAAACGTTGATTACGTAATATAGATTTTATTCACTTAAATATGTTCGCTTGAATAAATATTACGTAATTATATATAGAAAATTACTTTTATATTATAAAAATTAAAATAAATTATTTTTATATTATAAAAATTAATAAAAAATATTGTTATTTTATATTTATATTATTTAAATTTTAATTTAAAAAAGTAAATTCTATAAATAGAATTTATCTTTTATAAATAAAATCTATTTTTTAATTAAAAATTATTACCTTTTTTCTTTTATAATATATTTTTTATTAATTAAAAATTATAAAATTTTTTCTTTTATTATATATTTGTTTATTAATTAAAGTTTTAATTTAATAATTATAGATTCTTAATTTTTTTTATAAAGTTTTGAATTTAATTATATATTATATTATAATAATTATATACTCCTATTATAAAAAAGACAAAGCGAAATATATATATTTTAATAATATATTGAAAAAGAACAATATATAAAGAAAACCTTAACAAAAATATATAGAAATTAATATCAAATATAATAACAAAATAATTAAAAATTAAAACAAGTAAACAAGAATTCAATTGTTGATTTAAGTTCAGGATTTCAACAAGTATATATCTATTAAATTTAATATTATATAATAATAAAGTAAGATTATTTTAAGTATATAAAAGTATATATTTTTCAATATTATTATTATTATTATTATAATGATTAACGTCTAGTGAAGGTCGAAGACCTCTAGACCTCCCAGGGAGTACTCAAAACAAACTACTACTATAGATTTATATATAAAATAAGACTAAAATAAACTAATTATAAAACATTAATATATTAATATAGTACCAAGCATTAGACCCTCCTTTATTACTTTAAAATCTTTCTTTTGCTAATTAAAAAAACATATCTATATATTTTAATTAATTCTTATAAAAAATTAATGCTTTTATACAATATTTATATATATATTTGAACAAATTATTACTTACTTTATAATACAAGTATTATAATTGATATATTGTAAATATTATATTAATACATAATATATTAAAAATATTGTAAATGCTATGTTAATATATAGTATACAAGCTTTGAATACAGCAGCTCGGGCCGGCCAATAAGTGCACTCGCCTAAGGCTTGTTTCTTATTGGTCACAGCCGTTCGCCACTTCCCTCGCAGCTCGTGCTGCGCAGCTTAGTCAGACACTCAGGGGTATTATTATTATTATTATTATTATTATTATTATTATTATTATTATTATTATTATTATT
>NGKJ01000037.1:220889-272333 GCA_002162495.1 Myriosclerotinia curreyana | reverse complement strand
AGGGGGAAGGTTTGGGCGGTGCAGCAGCAGCAGCAGCTTAGGGTGCTCAAATGTCTTGCTCAGGCTCCGAGCGAGAAATACAATACGGGCAAAAGAGAGTCAGGGACATGTGTAGCGAGCACAGTACAGTACCTAGTGCAGTAAGTGTTGTGGTATTATTGTGGTAGCATGTGACTGCTGCAATACAAAGCTACCCCTTTAGGTATAACTTGCCAAACTTGTCAGATTATTATGTGTACAGTATAAGGAAGAACAAATAGGCCAATCCAATCCAACCCATATCCATTCATCTCCGTTAAACCTGGAGGGGATTCAGTAAGCTAGATAGAGCTATGAGCGCTTCCCGCCGCGTGAGTTCCAATAGCCATGAAGAAGGCAAAAGGAACCAAAAAGTGGATTTTCCGAGAGAAGTGTGTACCGGTACCTAGGTAATCCGAATGCCCTTGGCCCCTTGCAAAGTTTAAAAGAAAAAAAGAGAAAAGACAGACAAGCTAAAGAAGAGATTAGGCGAAGAGTACGATTAAGTCGTGTACCGGTACTTTACTGTAGCTTGTACTTGCCCCGGGCCCCGGGGGATAGATATCTATCTTATTGTAGTAAAAACTGGGTCACATCAAAACATAAACAAAGGCTACTACTACTACTACTTCTTAGAGATATCCATTCCCATGCGTCTCTCGTTCACACACACAACTCTCTTGGATTTCCGACTTCTCGAACATCAACTCTCAATCTCAACCTCAACCTCAATCTTTATCTCCATCTTTTCAACCTTCTGACTGATTCTTTTCTCCGTCTTAGATCACCAGAATCCACTCGTCAACTTTATCGAGCAGCAGGACCTAAATTCTAGCCAGTTAGACCTCAACAACTTACCCCCCGATAACTTCTTCACCGTCGTATCCCGTCACATACATCACTCCGCCCCTCTTGTCAAACATTACAATATCGAACTGCCCAATCATTGTAAGTCTTAAATAGTCCCCGAAATTCTGCAAAAAAACAAAACAAATTCAACTCATCCTTCACGTGAGAGGATTGGATGAGAAAGGTTGGGTAGAGTAATGTCTGATTGGTTAAAGTTCACAGCGGCATCCAGAAATCCCAACCACGCATTCAACCTTCATATCCATACATCTCTCACTCACCTACCTATACACCTACTACGTGGTCCATTGGAAAACGCATAACTTCAAAACGTCCACGTATGATTCTCAAGTTGTGAACAAGTTACTTGTGCAGTTTTCTCTCTTCGGTACCGCTACGTACATCAATTCATCGGAAAAGAAAAGAGAAGGAATATCTTCATATTATGCTATCAATTGCACTATAAACTCGCCCCCGTTTTGATTGAAGTACACCATCGATTCGATACAAGTCGCTACATCGACCAGCCTCCAAATTTCAAACTTTTACTTACTCGCCGACGCCCAAAATGCCAACAGGATTAGCTGAGTTTCGTCTCCCTGGTCATATCGCAGAGAGAAAGGCCAGGGAAAGCTTGCCCGAGTTGGATATGGATCTCTCGTGCTCAATCCATACACAGAACTCATCAGCATCTGAATTACCATCACCAGTCACACCAACTTTCTCTACACGAGGCCATATGAGGCACCCAAGCTCGGCTTCTTCAATTGAATCACAATACCTCTACGAGAGTCCTTCTTCACCAACATTCACTAGCAACAAATCCAGCAAACGATCACTACCTGATGTCCAAGAAGAACTTTGTTGCGAACGGGAGAACGACTTCATGTTTGAAGAGGAGGACGATGATATTCCTGATTGCGATGAACTTTATAATTGCTTGTGTAAGCCCCCAGTCGCATTCATACTTCCATACCTTTCAAATGTTTATTTATTGTTTACCTTTGATGATTACGCGGGGTGTTGATCAGCGCGAAACAAACATCCATTGGTTGAAGGCGATAGGCTAATCCTTGCCCTCGTGATATAGGCGATGATCTGTATTGCTTGCATACAGATGCATCTATTGCCCAAAGCTCAGTTCAATTATCTAATAATCAAGACAACCTTGAATATGATCTCTCCGATGGATTCTTTAGCGATGGCGATTTTTCATTAAGCTCAAGATACAAGAATAGAAGAGGAAACGAATCGCCACTAAGTGGACTCACATCTCGATTCGGTACCAAGTTTCCTTCTTTTGCACGCAAATGGAGTTCCAGGAAAGCTACGGGCTCGTCAGCAGCATCTATATCATCCGATACACAACGAGATTATGCAACTTCAAGAGCGCCTTCTAGTAGATCATCATCAAGATCAAATTCGGGCCGCAGACCTCTGGATGATAGTTCTGATCTTGACTTACCACCTACTCCAACCAGAAGTGTCTTCGGTAGCCGCGATAACAGCTCCACAACATCCTTCCTCAATATCGAAAGGGCCAAAAGCAGCTCATCGGAATTCGAAGAAGGGTTAGCCGGCACGCCATTACTTCCTCCTCTCATGACCGATGTCACAGGTAGTGCGCAATTCAAAATGCAATCGCCATTACAGTCGCCATCTGTCGCTGACACGAGTGATCCATTTTCGGGCACCAACACACCCATCGATTTCATAACCACACACCAATTACCCGGAATTCCATCACCGCCACTTAGCACCAAGCCCTCTATTTCATCTTTTCATCGATCGGCGATTAGATCAAATTACATAGTACCTTCTTCTGAGATCCCTACTATTCTCATTGCCGAGGAAAACGACGAGTGGGCGAACAAGCTTGGCCATGCTAATTTCGTCATTCATCCCGAGCCTTACGTTCCTGAGAATTTCGACCTCGAAGCTTGCCGGCAACTACGAGCTGATTGGGATCTCGCGCGTTGCAACTATACCAAGCATGTTGTGCGCACGGGCGAACATTATGGAGTTACTTCCAAAACCTATAAGTTGACCGAGGAAAAATGGGCTCAAATAGATCTCAAATGGATGAAAAATAACGAACTCACAATTGCCACTACAGCCCAGAGTTCCACAGACGCATTCGCTACTTTGAAACAAAATACATTTGGCAATGCCTCTTCTAGCAATGTAATGACCAAGATTCCGTCACTCAACGACCCTCGCAGCGAAGGAAAATTCCCTCAGCTTGGAGACGAGGATATCGTAGGACCAATGGTTCAAGCTGCCGCGCAACTTCGACGAAATCCCAGCAAGAAAGCCAAGCTTTTCCGATTCCTCACCGAAAAATTTCCTGTAGGATTAGGGAAACCTTAAGTATCCTCAACATTGAGCATTCAATCAAAGCTCACGGCCGTTACGAGCCACCATCTTTTTTATTCCTGTTTTTATTTCTGGTCGGTTGATGGTTGGACTGTCCCACCACAACTTTTCAACGACTTTACGAACGAAACGAATTTTTATTATACCCAACGCTCCTTAGCAGGCTACTGTCCTTGAAAAATACCAACTTGAGATCCGAGATCTTCACTGCATTATGAATATTGTCATTATTCTTGTATATTGTTTACTGTTTTGTTTGAAAATCTTCATACTCATACTATGAATTCTTTCCTTTCATGTATTTACTTTGTCTGGTATTTCTGGTTTCGTGTGCAGCAATGGAGCCGGAGCGCAAAAATATCACTGGATTTGGGGCTGGGTCTAGATTGGCTTGGCTTTTAGCTCGGGTTGGAAACGGAAATGGATAGGGGCTTGGATTATCGGCTCGGATGGGATTAGGCATGGGATGGGAAAAGTCCCCTTGGCGGGCGGATAATGGGAAAACAAACACCCTGTGTGCATTTCTTGTAATATACCGGTAATGGGAGAGGGTGGAAGAGACTGAAGGATGATATACCAAAAGGGTGGAAGGGTGCAAAATAGAAAGCTACGCGATGAGGGGGGGGAAAAACAAGAGCGATCTTGTGGAAAGGGAGGCGGACGAGCGATATTTACGAGAAAGCTGTGAAATACAATGGAGGCTACCCTTGAAGGTGTCTCTTCAACGAACATCACAATATGGAAAAGCGCAAAGCAGAAGGAAGCGTGCAGATGGACAATCCATGGTCAGTCAGTCGATGGATGGAATAGACGAGGTAGAATCAATACGGAGGATTTTTGAATATTAGTCTTAGATACCCCCTACCTTTGGAAAAATGAAAAAAAAAAACATTTTATCAAATCTACATATATCTGTTGCCTATTCGGCGTGATGTGATGGTGATAGATGTGATATACAGCCCAATAACTTTGATTGGTCTGTATTGTCATACAGCGCGGTATAATCTAGATTTTCTTCGAGCTTCTATTTACACTCTTGTTTGTTTGTGATTCGAATTCCATATGCGAGGCAATACTGCTTCAGTGATCTCACAACCTTAGAAGACGAGTTACTCTTCAGCGTGCAAGTTGACAGTACACGAAATTCAACTAGCACGAGGCAAAATTTATCTAGGAAAATTCTTGAAACCGTCTTTTTCTTGCATTGTAACTTAATCGATATCATATCGAAGCGGGGTTTATTATTCCGATTCTGAAAGGCACTTGAGAGAAGTACCAAACTGCTACGAGGAGATGCACCGTTTGGGTATATGTACGAAAGACTCAATGCCCCAATACGTACTACACTTTCAATTCAGCATGATATTTTCAATTTTCTTGAGCACTTAACGAGATGCTCGCAGCTCTTTCAGGTTTCCACGAACTTCCATGTATGTAGTCCTTTCTGGGAAGAGCAGGAATGTGCATGTATGTAGCTGAACATGTAAGGAGTGCATGGCAAGGTCAAAGAGTGTATTCAATACGAATTACATTTACTAAGCTCTACGGAGTACCGAGTAGACAATTCAAAGAATAGGTGGCTTTTCCACTCTCCTATTTAGGTCTGGCTATGACACTGATGCTGTAATCGGTGTGTGTGTGCCCCCACGTTCTTGGGAGATATTCGAGGGTTGCTTAGGTCTAGCTGTTACAACTGACAACGCACTTTACAAACGAAAGAGCGGATACGCGGAGAACTCTTGGGTAAGGCTATAGGTTAGGGATTTGAGAGTAGTAACGGTAAGGTGAGGGAGGGTAAGGAAAATTCTATGCGGATAGGATAGATGGATTTCCAAGGAGATCGGGTGGTTGAAGTTTGCTAAACGAAAAGAAAGGTACCCTTTTAAAACGTTTCATAGAGATGGCACGAGAGTTTTCTTTGATGAACCTAAGATAGGCGATAGGCCACGATATAATAAACACTGGGAGTGCGTACACTTGTACACACTGACTTAAGCACGAGTTTTTTGCGTACACTTTAAAGCCTATCTGATGAGGGGGGGAACGGGAGCAGGGCTCAGCTTGACACGAATTAGCCAGTTGCGTACACCTATTACACCTATTATTGTAAGTTACCAAAGGGCTTGTCGTCACTTGTAAGGACTAACTGAACTGGATAACCCGAGTTGCTTTTTTACAACCCCCCTTCCCCCGCCTGAACAAAGGTTAAATTTTTGGCTTACTATAAATTAAAATTAAAATTAAAATTAAAATATTTAACTTTTGTTCAGAGAGAGGGCGGGAGAGGACCAGTAAACACTCCTATTATATGAGGAGGCGTTCGTTATCGTTGTAGGGATTCACGAGTTTTACGAGTTTTATGTAGGAAATTAAATGCTATGATGTTTGAAGCAAGCCATGTTGCTGTGCGTATGTACGAAGTACCATGTAGTATACTCGTACCAGCAGTTACATAGTGTTTTGAAACGTTGGGCCTCTTCACGCAAGATTTTGTATACTCAAGAACTGTACTTCGTACAATGCTCTATATGTATATAAACCTTATGCACTCGACCCTTTGGCTTGCAGGTAAGAAGGTACATACATACACATACATACACGAGTGTATTCGGGGACGTTGATCTTGCTGCTGTGGTGCACACTACACTGTAGTACGTCCGAGTCCGACGATGATGGCGTTTTCGGTGTCTTAAATTGGCGGAGGTGGTGCTGCAGTTGCCAATTTTCTATTCTGAGAATCCAGTGAATCCAGTGAATCCAGTGAGTGAGGTTCAATGATTTCCCACGCTTCTTTCTAACATTCAAGGCAAAACACACTGCATTTGGTGGGCGTTGTAGCGTATTGTTGTAGATGCTGTCATATGCTTTTTGATATGGAATCGAATTGATTCATACTATGAAAATTGAAATTGGCAAGTGACTTCTTGCATGCTGATTCTAAAGGTCTTTCATCCGATAATACTTATTTTAATTTTAATGTACCAACCATACGTTGACAAATCCATGAAAGTCGCATGCACGTATTGTATTGTATTGTATTGTATTGTATTGTATTGTATTGTATTGTATTGTATTGTATTGTACGAGTACCTGTACGTATGTCGCATTTTTGCCTACAATTTGTCATTTGTTTTCTTCATACTTGTTTCTAATATCGATGACGATTAGTTAATATCATAGACAAGTATTCTTGCATCTGCAATGTAACTCGTACTTTATGGTGCGTACAAATGCTTGTTGGTATTAGCATACCTATCTTAAGGTCCTCATCAAATCCATACTCTGCAATGTGCATATTCGGAGATATACTCCTTAGATTCATACAATACGAATGAACCCTTCAAATATCCCGAATCAAGTCCAAATGCACGGAGAAGAATCGACACACAAATGCTACTCTGAGGCTTTCATCTTCATTCAGCTCCTTCATTTTATCCGAGAAGACCTTTTGATTGTATCATACAATCACAGATTGAAATCATACGATATACTATACCTTTCAATCGAGTTACAACTTACAAACCTGCAACATGCAAGAGTTGATGCAAGAGGCAAGTATTGGAACCACGAGAGATGCAGGTACAGACGTCTATCCTAGTATTGTTTGTGTATCAATGCTAGGGTTTGAGGGGTTGGAACTTAGTGCATCAATGAACTGCAAGCAGAATGTCTATGATTTCACGCTCATTTCGTGCCTACATTATCAAACCTGATTTCATCCTGGTTTAAGCATAGCCGGAGGATAGAGAAGAGCAATCAGTATAAGCACCGAATATTCCCAACAACTGCAACTCTCCCCAGTTCCAAAAACCTGCCTCGAGCCTGCTTCTCAACGATGTCGTTCTCATGTATATCGGAGTTTTTTGGGGGAAGATCCATACAAAATGTCTTCGGTATTAGATACCGATAGCAAGGTCTCTCGGTTCATCTCCGAATCCAATGACATATGCGCAAAATCCCTGTTTAGACCTCAGCTTGATTTCCCCAATTTCACAAACAGAATCAGCCGGCCTTTGAGTCTTTGATTCTCTGATTCTCTGACTCCTAGTCTCCATCATACTGCAGCATGCCAACATTCTTTTTCCTACAGCACTCTAAGTGGGGTGTATTCTTTTGAAGATCAATACAAAAGTACTGCTGTATGTACTGCAAAGAAAAACTTCTAGATGAAGACTTTGCATCTCTTTCCTTTTTGAGTCATTATTCCTTTTTTGATTTTACGTCCGTCTAGATTTATATGGTAGTGGGGACCCCAGTAGTTCGAGCCTTCAACCTTCCAGCTCTTTAGGGTTTTAGCTGCATGATTGCGTAGGGAAGAGATTTTTCGGGACACATATTGATAGCGGGGGCGGATGTGTCACTGTCATGGATAAATGGACTTCTTTTTACTTGGGCTCTTGGAGACATACTTCTTAAGTTCATAATTCGGCTTTCTTTTTCCGAACTTGGAGCTTGAAGGGAACTAGTGATTTGTGGGTAAATGTGAAAATTGTACAGGGTCTCCGATGGGTCAACCTTGATACTCGATAGCCCTTGGATAGATGCGTTTAGGAGAGGAGCGGAGTACTCCGTAGAGAGGTTATTATTGCGTGGGACGATCGAGTGTCTACCATGTGAAAGGTCCGACGGTAGAACCGCGTAGGCAAGAAGAGTGCTGTTGTCTATCAAGCATCAAGCCTTGGAGCTTTAGAGGTTCAGGTAGTGAATAAAGCACTAGCTAATATTCTGATATATGGAATGGAATAATCAAAACCTGGAATTATTTTTTGGCCGGGTCTAAATATTGAAGCTGCGATAGAAAGCCTCCCTGCTAGAGCAAGATGTACATTGAATTCTCAGTGTACGATTCAGACATTGAATAAATTCAATCATGCTAGTGGAAATGCGCAGTTGAATGATGTGTCTCCTGCTGACATACAAACATGCCCAAATGACCAAACTATACATATCAGTATCCCAGCGTGAGCTTCACAGCAACGGTTGACCATACCAGAAAGGTCTAAAATCATTGCTAGATACAAGTCTACTCTATGTCCCCAAAGGAAGGATCTATAGGAGCTGGCGTGAGGTATACTACGAGTACATACTGCAACTTATCTGCAAGATCGAAAATCGGAGTCTAATAATGTCATTCTATTCGTAGTAGACTAACCTGTCGTTTTCCAAGGGACAGTAACGGTCTTTTGAGACCTCTTATGTCCACATTTAAAAGACCTCATCAGATGATGTCCTTTTCACACAGGGAAGAAAAGTTTCGCCCCTGTTCACTCACTAACTGCTTGACAGCGCGCATCAGTCGCGGTTATTGTGCCTTCATATCTGTGGAAAAGGTCCCTTTGCGCAAAATCTCTCAATATTCAGGACTGTCTTGTACATTTCCAGGCGAAAGTGGTGAGAGTGTGAGATTGAGTATTTGGGGGAGGACGATAAGACAAAGGCATTGTTCACTGAGTATGCGAGGAGCTTGATGATGTCTGTTTGATAAGTGATGAATTACTAGGACGTAGCCTAACAAGTAACCCAGTTAATGTTATAGCATCCAAACCATCTAGATGAGATATCATAACTTTCAAATGTATGTTGACATTGAAAGCCCAGGATTATATGTACTAGGTTCGGATGGAAGCCTGTGCCTTCAACACGTAGTAAAAACATGCAATATGGCATAGATTCGTGAAATTCCGACATTTATGCTATTCATACAAGTGCTACCTAACCCCCCAAAGTAGCTACACGTCCAAGCTGAGTTTAGACAAAGCATGAAATGAAACAAATATCATACGTAAGTCCTCTCATTCTTACAACTCTTCCTCCTCCCCATCATCTCCATCCTCATCATCTCCAGCACCCCCACCATCCCCGTTCTCGTCATCATCCTCTTCGCTATCGCTTGTGCCACTACCCTCACTCTCGCCCTCACTCCCAGGGTCATAATCTTCTTCCTCTTCATCTTCCTCATCCATTGCTGCCTGCTCCGCTTCCTGCGCCGCCCTCTCTAACTCTCCCGCCTCTGCATTCCCTACTACATTGCCTTCTTCATCTTTCATTACATTCACATTCAATCGCTTAGCTTTGCGCTGATCGGCCATACTCTTATCTTGTAATCCATGTCTTTGCACGAACTCGTTTATGCCGGCGAAATCATCTTGATCTATCATTTGGAACTCCATTTCTTCGGTAGCGTCTCCGCCGCCTGGGACTGACACGTCAATGTCGAGTGAAAGATTGAAGGTACGCTGCAGGACGCTTGTGAAGGATAGCGCAGCGATGCGATTATGTGGTAGAAACAACAATGGCTTTTTATATCCCCATAATATTCCAGTGGGCAAGAAGAATAGATATCCATCCTTAGATCCTCTGAATGCTCTGACATGCACGGCTTTCTCGCTTGGTCGATGACTTTGCCTAATTGCACTGGAAAACAGCTTAGGATCCGATTCTGTGATCTTCAGACAATTACCGACGTCCTTTAACCGTGTTGTAAGAGCCCAGTTGAAAAGGGTTTTGTAGTCATCGGAAACTGCTGAAGCCGCCGAACTGTCTGTTCCGCCAATAATCCCTGCCTTTGGCGCACCATCCGTAATCGTAAAAACTAAAGGTTCAGACGTAGGTGGTGCAGAAGATGAAGGTTTGGAAGGTACTATAATAGAGTTCTTGGGAAAGAGTATATAGTTGTATTGTTTTTGAGCTTTCTCTGGTACCGGAAGACAAAATAAGTATTCTACAAATACACAGAATTAGCCAAGTTCCCAGTAACATAAGAGCATGAGAAATACCAATGTCCTTCCAAGCATAACTCATGCCAGAAACAGGCTCCTCGGAGGTCGGCAATCTTGCGTAGAGATGTGTTGAAGTGAAGCAGAGGGTATATTTCTTGCGCTGTGGTATCACCACCGAGATCTCTTTTATTTCAAGTAATATGGAATCATCCCCAGTAGCAGGGGCAGTTCCAGCATTGTTTGAGGTGCCATTTGTGCCATTTGGAACACTTCGACTTGCGAGGCTCTCGTCCATGCGGCGTTTCTTCAAAGCTGGTTCTGACGTTTGCTGGGATATCGTCTCGCAGACGTGTAGGGAAATCTGATTAAAAAGCTCGATATATTCTGGACCAGCTGTATTTGGAGATTAGCCAAGGAATTGGAGGTGTTACTTCGTCGAAGTTGTAGGCGCAATATTGGGTCAAGATATTTCCTTTTCTTGCAAGGCTGAGAAATACCCGCTTACCTTGCGATGCTGCTGCTATAGCACTCTGTATATCTGGACGGGATTGAAAAGCCTTCTGCAGACTAGTCTGATCTAATTCAATACCCATATTGGAACTCGTGCGTATGACAATATGATGTTGGTATTTTACAAGGAGACGATGAATCTTTCAATGTATGGAGAACTGAACGCGCTCGGTTGACGGACGAAGCCTTGCGATGATGTCAGGCTGTTTGTTCAAGAGTTATTTATTGCGAGGACCTTTTTGCGAGGGGAACAGAATAATTGTATATAAATTCATAGGAATTATTAGACTCAAATCTATGTAAATTGCTCTTGCAGTTCATTCTCCTTAGTTCTGGCCACTGCCATCCACAAGCACAGCCAATCAATCACATAGAGGCAATTCAAGGGATTCACAAAATCGTATATTGGTTTCAAGATGTTTAATAGGACCTTTGACAAAATAGCCACCCCATTGCTTCGATGCTAAAATCGGTCTAAAAACATTTCGAGCTGCAGTCGTACAAAGGACAATGAAAGTTGAGAGATATAGAAGCCATATGCCATGGGTGAAACGCCAAAACTCCCCCATGGATATAACACATTAAACCGCCCCAAAGAAAATCGATTAGCCTAACGTGGCTGCCAATATGATGATAGTGAGGATAACCGCCAATATCAAGAGTAGGCAGCAAGCCTTCGAGCGAGCATTCTTTTGATATCTTGCGGCACTCCTCAACTCTAGGTCTGCCCCCCTTGTATCCGAATGCACGTTCTCCACATTGTTGGCAATCGTATCGAGGCTTTCGCCTTGCTCGTTGACAATATGTGCCACATCTCGGAATAACTCGTTCAATTCAGTGACACCTTGCTCGATATTCCGGATCTCAGCCTCACGTTCTACAATCAACGAATCCTGGAAATCGACTTCGTCCTGCGAAGCCAATCTAAGCTGTTCTTGAGACTGTTGCTGTCCAAATTGATTATTACCATCCGCTCCTGGTGATTGTGCCTCCTCCATTGCCGTTCGTGCTGCTGTTGCAGAGGAGCGTTGCTTCTCGAGAGCTCGGCGCTGTACATTTTGGAATTCGGTCAAGTTATTCTGGAACTCGCGCGCAAGCTTTGTTTGGGTATATTTTTGCGATGGCTATCATGGACTATCAATATTCCATCTACATTTATCCAACCCGGCTCATTACTTACACTAACATCCTCCCATGATTGTATCTTCTTGACGCCATCACCAACCTCCTTGAAGGTATCTTTCGAGTCTTCTAAAAGATCGTGAACTCTTTCCCGTACTCTCTCAGTATCCCTCTTGGTCCCCAACAAATTGATCTCATTCGAAAGTCTTGATATATTTCCTGTTAATGAAAAGAGCTTCGTCATAAGTTCTTGCGATAACCTTTGGAATTCCGGATCGTCCGCATATTGAGGATCATCCTCTCTGCGCATAGTTGTCGGTTGCGACTCTAGCGATGATAACTGATCGAAGGACATGATTTGTTATTGAAGCAGAATTTTATGTACAAAAATTTGTTTACTGCTTGCTGCTTGCTGCTTGCTGCCTTGTTGTTTTGAGTCGTGATTATGGAACTTGTGATAAGATGGGGAATATGAGATGTGAGATGTGAGATATTGGATATGGGATCAATGATGTTTGAGGTTTGGCTGACGTACTACAGTAGGTAAGATCTTACTTACGGTACCTCGCTAGTGTCAATACCTAGGTACCTAGCTGGGGGGCCTTTCGCGTCTATCAACTTTATTTATTTTACCTGGGTATCTGAATATTGTTGGTATATTTATTTACTTGGCCGACAACAACAACTACTACTACAACAACAACAACAACAACAACAAAATGAGCAGCAACCTTTCTTAGATTTATTTCTTCTATTGATGTTAAGTCCTTTAAGGCGTAACATCTTTATTGAACTACCCCATCATGCCGCCTCCAGTACGGATCCGTCCTTATAAAGACTTTTTGACTCCAGCCTTACACAGAAGATTTGCGTTGGCAACAGCTGTATTGGCAGGAGTTTGCTACGTTGAAGCGGTATGGATCGGGGAATGGAATTCTTGTATGTCTTTTTCAGCTCAACAAATCCAACATGCTAATCAATTCCTGCAGTTCTTTGGTCATGGTTTCCTCTGGGTAGAGCTGGCATACGAACCGGTCTCTTCTTCTTATGCGCTTTCATGATATTCATCCTTCGAGTAGCACAGTTACACGTCGGAATTCGAACATCAAACTCAAGCTTCCACACATTTACACAGTACGCGCCCCAATTTCAGACGGTTCAGACAGCTCTTTGGTATCTCTTTTCGGCATGGTTTTTCAGCGAAGTTTACATATGGTCAGTTCCCGAGAGCGCAGGCCTCAATCGCATCAAGCTCGCAGCAAAGACCAGTAGGCCAATATTGAACGAGAAACCCATTTATTTGACCATGTTCCTATTATTTAATGCCGTTGTACAAGCCGGATTTCACCTTTGGTACGACTATGATCGCATCGATATTCCACTCACGAAAACCGGGCCAGAAGTTTCATCTGAACAACCTTCACATAAAACCGTACTGCCAACAATACAAGTGAAAGCGAAGGCGATACCTCTAGTCCTAAGCTGTCTCAAGCGCGTTACTATTATGGCAGTGGTATCTCCGTTCATATATTCTGCCAATATTAGCCTTCCCATCCCTATAATTCTCCCAATATATACCTTCAATATTAGAGAGAGTGTGTGGGGGTTTACTCGTTCATTTGCAAAGATTTTTTGGAATCTACCTAAAGCTGCCACTCCACCGAACGAGCTGCCCTTTCACTGGACGATGGTGCTTAGGACGATCATTGCCGGGCTCATGCTTACCCTGTTGTGGGAATTTGGGAATCTCGCATTCTCGATTTATGTAGCGCAAGCGCCTTTGAAGAATGATAGACCAATTACATATGAATCTCGAGATCCAAATGGAAGTTTGTTGACTGGATTAAAGGGTAAGAAGTTGCAAACAAGAGTAAGTCCCCCAAAGCTTCTACTAGTTTGTACTGACACCCTACAGGCGTTCGCATTTTGGGAACTTGTAGAAATTGCACAGAGATACCAGGGTAGACGAAAAGCCATCTTTGAAGACATTGATCGCGTGGGTGGTTCAGCTTGGTCTCAAATCCTTGCGGTGTGCCTTGAGACGGTTGACGGAATCAACCAACGTATCGAAGAATACGATCCAAAAAAACAACCACCCGTCATCAAAGTGTATGAGGAGCAGCCAGACCCGGTATCAACTCTTCCTCGGCTACTGACTGAACCCCTGAAGAATGAACCGAAGGGGGGTCTTGTGGAGAAGCCGGAACCAGCAGAAACAAGAAGTATGCGTTATTTGGAAGCTGTTGGCTCATTTGCAAAGAGTCAGGGGGAATTATCACCACCTGACAAGATATCTCGTAGTCGCCAGTTGAAGGCCGACAAGAAAAAGGCTGCGATCAAAGCCGCACTACCTACTTCGAAATTTCAAAAACCCGAAGGACTTCAGGGTCTTTTACGCGAGCAGGCGATTTCAGTCCTCAGGTGGCCACTCGCAAGACCGTTCAGGCAGGAATACCAAAAAGAGATTGCTTGTGTGGTGTTAGGAACGCCGCATGGCGATTTGGGTATCATCATTGATGCCATCGACTCGATAACTAGGTTTGCTGTATGCAGTCTTGTTGAGGACAAATATGGGAAGGTACACAAGGACATTAAGGATATCGTGGAGACGTATACCAAGACGATAGTCAAAGTTCAGAATTTTAGGACCAAACTGGGCGCCCATTGGACTGATGTGGAAGGAAGACAGGAGAGCGCCGAAGTTGATTTGCTACTCGCTGTCTTAAAAAGCGGACTTCGAGAGCTAGTTGAGGCATTTGGGGATTATAGTGTAGAGTTGAAGATAAATCAAACTGCGTTAAGGGCAGCAAGAGAGGCCATGAATTTGGCCCCTCCAAGACAGGAGGATATGGAGCAAAGGCGTCGTTGAAAACCTTTTATAGTAGTATAAGATCAACGAAATGAATGTATAACGACTCTTTGAATGATATAGCTTTATTTCAACGTGCAATGAGGCCAAAAAAATACATAAATACGCTACACTATAGGATATAGGTAGTCTGTTTTGACTGACTTGAATACCGGAAAAGTATCCTGCCAAGAAAGCTTTTTTCCATGTGATTGGATAATTTCGTTACACGCAGTCATGGTATGACAAGAAATCCATAATTTTAACCTCCCACAACCAATAACAGACTCGGGAAGTCATGAAAATACAAGAAGTTTGTTGTGAATACAGAAATGCTGTCAATGGTTGTCTGAATTGTTACCGAATAACCGAACCTCCATCTAACCGATCACTGCAAATGTGATGCGATTGAGCTTCCTCACATTTAACCATATATTTTGTCTGATGATTCTATAAATATTGGGTTATCTCCCGACTTCAATTCATATTGTTCAAATTTCCACTCTTCTTCTTTTTTTTTTTCCTTTTTTAGGTTTGTTTTTGCTTACATCTATATAGCTTAGTCTTTCAAGATGGCTTCTTCGGCAGCCTTGACAGCTTCTGCAGCATTGAAGTCTCGAGTGAGGAGACCATCTTTACTCAAAAAGCTCGCTCATCCCCAAGATTTGATACCTTTATTCCCTAATGGAGCTTATATCGGATGGTCCGGGTTTACGGGTGTTGGATATCCCAAGTGAGTAACAATTGCAGTTGCAGTTGCAGTTGCACATTTCATTTGTGTTGTGTTGTGTTGTGTTGTGTTGTGCAAGAGAGAGGGGTCGAACGACGTCGAACGACGTCATACGATTAATTCTGAAGATAAATCAGTACTAATTAAAACTTTTTGTAGAAAGATTCCAACAATGCTCGCGGATCATGTTGAGAAAAATAGCTTGCAGGGCAAGCTTAAATACTCCCTTTTCGTAGGTGCCAGTTCTGGAGCGGAAACCGAAAATCGATGGGCAGAATTGAATATGATCGAACGACGAAGTCCTCATCAGGTTGGAAAAGCTATTGCGAAGGGTATCAACAATGGCAATATCAATTTCTTCGACAAGCATTTGTCTATGTTCCCTGTAGATTTGGTTTATGGGTTTTACACAAAAGATCGTCCGAACAAAAAGCTGGACGTGGTTATCGTTGAGGCTACAGCTATCACTGAAGATGGTGGAATCATTCCTGGAGCTTCCGTTGGAGCATCACCAGAATTGATTCAAATGGCGGACAAGATTATCGTTGAGGTCAATACCTCTATGCCTTCTTTCGAGGGTCTTCACGATATTACAATGACCGAGCTTCCACCAAAGAGAAAACCATACCTGATTATGGCACCAGAAGATCGTATTGGAACAACTGCCATTCCTGTTGACTCCGAGAAAATTGTTGCTATTATTGAATCCGATTACCAAGATCAAACTGTACCTAATGCACCAGAGGATGCTACATCTCGTGCAATTGCTGCTCATTTAATTGAATTCCTTGAGCATGAGGTCAAGCATGATCGCCTCCCCAAGAACCTTCTTCCAATTCAGTCCGGCATCGGTAACATTGCCAATGCTGTTATTGGTGGTTTGGCTGAGTCGAACTTCAAGAACCTCAAAGTCTGGACAGAAGTGCTCCAGGATACTTTCCTCGATCTTTTTGACTCTGGACGTCTGGACTTCGCAACAGCAACTTCTATTCGTTTCTCCCCTGACGGCTTCAAGCGCTTCTATGATGGATGGGAGCAATACTTTGATAAACTTTTGCTCCGTTCACAACAGGTTTCTAACTCTCCTGAAATCATCAGAAGATTGGGAGTGATCGGTATGAACACACCAGTTGAAGTTGACATCTACGCACACGCCAACAGCACATGTGTGATGGGCTCTCGTATGTTAAATGGTCTTGGTGGTTCCGCCGATTTCCTCCGTTCTTCCAAATACAGTATCATGCACACACCATCTACCAGACCATCCAAGATCGATCCTCATGGCGTTTCTTGCATTGTTCCCATGTGCACACACGTTGATCAAACCGAGCACGATTTGGATGTAGTTGTTACTGAGCAAGGTCTTGCTGATGTCCGAGGATTGAGTCCAAAGGAGCGAGCCAAGGTCATCATTGAGAAATGCTCTCATCCAGATTATAAGCCAATCTTGGAGGACTATTTCAGAAAGGCCGAATTTGAATGTATGAGAAGAGGATGGGGCCACGAACCCCATTTGTTATGGAACAGCTTCGATATGCATAAGGCCTTTGATCAAGAGGGAAGCATGAAGGCCCTTAAAACTTGGGGTTAGATAGGGTATAAAGACACAAGAACAAATAGCAGTGAGATGAAGAAGATATTGAAAAACTAGGGATATGTTATATATCATCGCGGGCTTATTGGGGCGGGGCGCACATAAGGATTAGATTCATATCTAGGTACCTGAAATAGAAAGAAATTTTGTATAGGTGCTTTTTCATCGAGTGATAGAAGAACACCAGAATCCAATGCTAGTGATTCAACCACCAAACATCTGCTTACCCCGGAATACTTGGCTTTCAACCCAACGAAAACATATAAGAGAATGTGTATGCAATGCCGGCAAACTTCAATTCGAGTGATTGAAACCCGCCAGAATATAAACGCACTGTTCTAGGATTATTTATTTTGAAGTGAATCTTAAAGTCCTTGTTCAATCAGGTCTCGAATAGCAAGATCTTCTTATTCATCTTCATGTTCATGTCGAACAATCGTCGATTGTTGTTTACTACTTGTGAGAGAAGAGCAGGCGTAAGAATATATTTATCAATGGTGATGATTAATACTAGGTAGTCAAACTGCAGCAGTGTACATTTAGAGAATGGAACGAATGAGGAGCCAGCGACGGAGTAAAATGAGAAATTATTAATTCTGCATTTGAACTACTTCATAAACCGACTGTCTACAATCATCACACGGATGCTTAAGAAGAAAATTGTATTTTATTCCAGCCTAGCCAGCAGCTTGTTTGTCCAACCCCGAAAATTCCGCTCCGCTGACAAAATACACCAACCTCGAGCCTTGGACAACGATCAGCACATAATGTTTTCGACAACCAAGAGGAAAGTCTGAATTACGGATGGCAGTTCTATTGATGATTGAAGTTTCTTGATACTTTCGGAGAGCGCTTTGACTGTTGTTTGTAGTTCACAAATGGGGGTTTTTTTTGGCGATATCCAATCTTTCCTGAGTTTTCTGAAGCTCCTCGAAACGGGATCTCAGCCACTTGACATCCTTCAATTGTTCGTTTTTGTGGTCTGTAAAACGTCCTGCCGCAAGCATGGCGATGTTGCGGGTAGAAAGACTAGATGACCATGAACTGAGTCGTGTGACAAACCAGTTCGAGGCTTACCGTATTTGACTTTGTGGTATGATACACTATTTTCGGTTGACTATGGGTGATGTGCTTTAGATGATGATTCGAAAAGGCGTTTTGTATTTTGTGTCTTTTTGTTGAAACTCGAGTGTTCAAGGAGACTTTGTAAACTCTTTGTGCTGGTGGGTGATGCTTTAGCATGTATGAACGGGCACTAAAAGTTCATGGCGTGATATCTCGCGGTTTTCCATCCATACATCCACTTTGCGAGCACCGACGCTGGATGTTCACAGTCACTTGAAAAACTAGTATGACTATTTTGGGGTCAAAAATATCCTAAAATGTCACGCTGCTTTGTTGAAACTTCCCAGACCAACCTCCTAGCTGCCGATACTATGTAGGTGGATCCTCTATTCAAGTGATTGTCCTACCTTACACTAGTACCTGATTATCTGGTTCCCAGGTCTTATTTTACAAATTGTGGTGAAAATGCTGGATTTGACGATGCGGAGTCTGTGTGGGATTACCGAATCATCACTTTACCGAACTCTTAGAACGTCTTGCTTCTGAACAAAGTCACAGCTCTTACACGGTAGACACACTGGGTTATTTGCTGGGTCTTCCTTCGCTGTGCCCATCAGCCTACGATCGTGAGGAGTCCCTGTATCTTCAAACTGACCATCAAAGTAGTCAATATTCCTACACTCCGAGGGTTTTGATACACATGGACAGCCCGGAGCATTTGTGTCTTGAATACTTCATTGTGGTGGTCATTTTGAATGAGAAGCTGTGTTTTCGAGTCTCTGAATTCTTGCAAAGTGTACTTGGTTTTCAATCTTACTTCTTTAACTTCGTTCTTCAAATTCTGATGTCTTTTGTTGACTTTTAAATCGCCTCCAAGTATTTATCTCTGGACGATCCCGCTCCCTCCAGACTTTGTTTTGGTATCCTAAAGATTGCCAACACTTCCTTGAGTTGTGACTACGCCTAGGAGAGGGCCATTTCGGACAAAGCGTTAGATTCGTTAAATTCCTTCGCAAACATGTATTTTGATTCGGATTACTGTATGCAAGGTTAGTAGCTTCTACAGTTTAATGCCTTATTTTGAGACTTTTGGTGTAAGGACGGAGTGTGGGAGATATTTTTTTGTATTTCCTGAAAGTTTTCTGAGTTTTGCATGCTGTTGTGTTTCGTTTTGGGGTTTGTATTTGGAGAGCTTGGGACAAGTTTATGGATGTCCAGTGTGTTATTGATAGGAGTATTTGACCATAACCCGACACCAATGATATGCGGTAGGATTGAAAAGGATTCATGACATGCCATTCCACAAATGATATGCAGAAATCATTGTTCAATTCACATCGTTCGGATCCTCCTGGGGATATGGATAGGGGAGAAATCAGATAGACCTTTAAATTATTTGAGAAGAACGTAGATAATGAGGCTTGTTGCCAGCTCTGTTTCGGGCATTGAAGAGGTATTAGTTGAGCTTCATTTGGGCTTCATCTGGGCCTTGAACCGAGGATAAAGTTGGGAATGTTCAACGTCTATTTATGTACCTCGGGAAGATTGTCCCAATATACGGAAAAGCATCGCTACGAGTCGAAAAACTGAGATACATTGATCAGTCCCCGAGTATTGGGCGAATTCTAGTGCACAGCTACAGCTTAATTTGCATGACCTGAGCTTATTAGGCTCACAAAGTCCTTTGTTCTTAATACCTAATTCTGTTCCCCGATCTTCACCCCCATTTCTCTGTTTCATCCAATGACCACCTTCTCCTTCCTAATACAGCCAAAATCCCTCCTTTTCCTCCAAATTCTTTCCCTAATAGGCAATACTGACTCCTCGATTTTCTAGTGAGCCCAAACCCAGGGTTGCCTTGGTTCATTCACGGATAGGAAGGCTAATTTGTATGTCTTTATTTAAAAGCCTCTGAGTGATGGAAGTCGCTCATGGATATTCCAATTACTGAAAGATCTTGCGGATTCAACTAACTCTGATATAAAGTCGCAGATTCAGACATCAGATGGTAGTGGAAAAGTCCATTTGTGTTATTCACGCCTCCCAAAAGCAACAAAAACCATGCATTCGAGAAACACCCAAGCCTCATACGTGATAGCACTAGTAGCTCCAATAATACCACCATATCGCGACTGATCAATGAAGATAAATCATCAATACTCCACTCAACAATCTACATCATCGAACAGTTCAAACAACGAAATTCTCCTTCATCGGTCTGCTAGAAAGTGTCAGTACTTTCTTCCCGACTTTGATTCACAAGAACCACTTACTTTAGTCTGCTCGCACGTTGTTGCCGATATTACTTGCCCAAGAGGTAAGGGCATATCCTCAAACCTCTTGGCCGTTCCAATCTGTTTAGCCAGGTTCTTCGTATCTTCTTTTATATCAAAGTGCTCGATGAATCTAGATGTTCGAGCTTTTGGCCTCGTCTCATTTTGGGAGGCTTTCCGCAGTATGGCTAGGGAGTCTGCTCGACTTGATGTACGTGGCTTATTGAATTGAAAGTTGGGGGTATAACAGCAGCGAGTTGCGAAGCATGAAGTTGAATCGGGTTTTCCCAAAACTACAGGTGGGTTTGTAATCATTCTCTCTGTAGCTTTTGGATGATTCATTTCCTTCATTTTGGCCATAATTCCCAAGATTGAAATATTTTTCCTGCATAGCTATCCATTACGTTCGGTATATATGGTGATATGTAGATTCGACGAGTTCCTTTGGTTGCGTCCAGTCAGATCCCTAAAAGCCTCAGAAGCCAAAGTAATTTTTCTGGGAATGGGTTCTTCTAGCATGTATGTGAGCATTCAGCTTTTGGTATTGCATCTTTTGACACGGCTACCAGCACTTCTTGGTTCGTCTTTGTTGTTAATACGATACTGAGGGGTATGTTGTTTGGTTTCGGATTAAGTTATTCTAGAATCTAAAAGAAAAGAAAGTAGATGCGTCAGTCTTTCTCAAGTACTAAATCTGGGATAAATTCTAGCTCAGGTCCTAGAATGAATATATCAGTTCCAACTTAGCTTGGCGTGAAGATCATGAATAATGATGGCTTTCAACGATTCAAGTAGAACTAACATGGTGAATCAAAGATAAATTTGCCTACTGAACGAATCGGTAATCTACTTGAAATTGGAAATGTATTGTATGTCTTTGACCCCGGTTCCTTATATCCTACGGGCTGACGAAGCTAATGATACTATATTCTCCCCAATAAGTTTCTGTCTATCCATACCCGTCTTCTTCCCTTTCTCAAATTCACGGCACATTCCTGACTTCGCGGTTCAGTTATGCGCATCTCTGATCCTTCGGGGAAGGTCCAAAATTCCACGCAGAAGTCCTGCGAGCCATTAAACCAAAGTTCTGGAACAATCTTCAATTCTCTTGAACATCAACTCGAACAAATCTTACTTCTCTAAACACAATAATCAGCGCACAAAGCTTCAATTTTGCAGCACAGCACTTACTCATAATTGCTCTTTTCTTCGCGACGACCTTTCTTCGCGATGCCAAGCCCACTCTTTCTGATTGACCATTAGCGAAAGCTCCCTTTTAACTTCTGTGTGGGCAGCGTCTTAGTGTCGGAGACGACTTACCCAATAGAACTCATATTCTTTTTTTCTCTGGGCGATTTAGACATTTTGTTTTGGATTAGGTATTGCGGAATAGGTAAACTTTTGTAAAAATCTCTATATCTTGGCGCAAAGTCTGGTTCTGGGATTTTAAGGTGTTAGTTAGTGAGAGACAAATAACCAAAGGGTGAGTGTGAGTAGATTCTAACCTTCACTATCCTCGCTCCTCTCATCCTCCGGCTGGTCGTTTCTTGACTTAGCCTGAAAGAGTGCCATTCCACGTCGCTGTAGCACCTTGTAATGCTTAATCTGACTGTCAAGAAGCTCATCCACAACCGAATCAAAGGGTTCCGTATCATGATATTCCAGTAATTCCTGGCGTCTCCTCTTTTTGATTTCCTTTCGAGTTTCTATCGCTGGTATTTCTTCTGTCTCCGATGGTGTCGACATCTCTTCGTCTTCCGATTCTTCGACGACGACTATCCTTTGATTTTTGGGGTGAGTAATGGGATATCTTGCATTGTAGTCACCTTCTTTACGCATTTGGTAGTCTCTGTGACGCTGTTGGATGCCCAATTGATGACTAGTTTCCATCAGGGACTCCGTGTCTACGAAGGCTCGGGTTATGGCGGACTTCTTGTAATTCGTCTCCATTATGAATCAAACTGACAAAAGATCTATTGACCTCGGCTTTAGAACCTCAAATGTAGTTTGTCAATCGAATGAAACTCTTTTTTCTGTTTTAAAGTTAGTAGAATAGAAATAGTCGCTCGATGAAGATGTGGGCTTGGGATAGGAGATATTCGGTTGAAGTGGGACGTTTTGAGTGAATTGGTCAAAATAACACCATAATTTGAGTAAGATGGAGGCTCTCGTACCACCACAAGCATATGACAGCAATAAAATGGCGTTCGAATTTGCATTTGATTTGAGTGTGTATCCACTGGATATAATGCGGTACAACATCTTCCGTCCGGAAATGCGACAGCAAATATTTTATACCTGTCTGCAAATAAAGATACATTGGAGGCTCCAACATTCTAGCGGTAACAATGCCTTGAGCCACTACATAACACAATCGCCTTTCGCAAATGTTTTGGAAATCGAGCAATCGTAACTCTTCCAGAATCTAGCCGCCGTTGGGACCTTGCAACAAAATTCTTTACTCCACTTGCATAATCCTGCCCTTATCGAATCGACGCATCGTCGAGCCAGTACCTCGGACGAATGATTTATTTTCAAAAGATTGAACTTCCACCTCAAGAATCTTTGTACAAGATACGGCGAGAACCCCGGTGTTTTGGTGTGTGGCCTGAACCTTTCTTCGTCTTCTTTTCCTTCACATTTGAACTGGTATCATTACCACCCTCCCTCTTCTTTTTCTCCTTCTTCTGCTTCTTATTTTCCTTGACGTCGTTATCATATTCTTTCCCAATAACACCATCTTCCTCCAAAAATCTGTGCGGCTTGGCCATTTGTTTTGCCAATGCAAAAATATCATGGAAATCCTCCTTTTCTAACCGAGCCTCGGCTCTGATTTGGTCAAGATTTGGATGCATCTCCCTCATCAATAATTCAATTTGTGCCTCAATATCTTCTTCAGCCTCTTCCTCGGTCTGTTCCTCGGCCTTGATATTTTCTTCAACCTTTATCTCGACGTCCTCCTCCTCCACGGATTCGGACTTTCTGTCATCTCTCAACATTTCGAGAGTGTCAACCAGTTGTTGTGCCATATTACACATTGTCATCCAATCCTCCAGTGAGGTACCGGCAGCTCTCTTTTTCTCTAAATCCTCATAGATATCTTTCATTAATTTTTCGGTGGCTTTCTCGAGTTCAAGTTGTGAATCGATGGCCTTCCAAAGCAGATAGGAAACCCTACGTTCGTCTCTGACCTCTTGTTCAATGGTCGGCATTGTGCGGTTGGAAGGTATTTCGATCGAGTGACGACAAGAAATGTCCCACAATTATGTACCTGACTTTTAATACTTGAGGTGACAGTCTTTATGACAACGTGACAAATCTGAATGAAAAGAGGACGAGCATATAGAAATGGAATTTAGCACCGGTCTTTGAAGAAAGTTTGTGTGGTTGTTGTTCGAATTGATGGAGAGGAAGCGTTATGAGAGGTGTCGAGAGTGAAGCTCGACTTCAAGTGAAGATCGTACTTTGCAAGCACAAATGTGAATGTGGAAGGCACGACCGACTCGAATTTAATTCCACAACTCAGATTCAATAAAGCAATAAGACCTTTGAGTATCATTCCGATAAGACATAGCACGAAAGAATTAAGGCAATGCATGCGAAAAAAAGACTAGGTAAACTGGAAATGTGAAAGTAATGGCGAAGCATAACTTTGGAAAATATACCTATATTCTCCTACCAAAAAGTATATTATCTGGTACGAATCAAACAAACCCCATAGGTAGGAATGTGCCGCAAACGCAAAAAAAAAAACGGTCTTTGTCTTATACTAAAGTTCAAATGCTGTACATTTGCTTTCCGTGGTTGACGTTAATGTACTGTGCTTTAAGCATATTCTCTACTCTTAAATAGAGACTGATACCAATCCCGATTTACCTTTTTCAAATGGTCTTCAATGTCTCTCGAGTAGGCATCTTTCTCTGGGAATTCTATGTGCTCAATTCTTCCCCCAATACCAAAAGTCTTACCATATATCAAATGTTTCTAGTGGGATTCCTTTTCTATTTCCATTTTGTACGATTTCTGTAAATTCTCTTTTTTCTCCTCAACTTCCTCTCCAATTTGGTTCCAGTGAGAGATCCGCACTTAATATCGTAGGTGGATAACGACTTGACCAGGGATCGCTTTCCACTCATTTTGGATCTTAATTGAGGTTTTGGAAATCTTTTAGTTATAGGTATGTTTGAGAGACAGTTCGGCAATGAAAATGTATATAATAATAGCCTTATGTGAGCTGACTCGTTAGTTGGGTAGACTACCTAAAGTTAAAGAACATAATTGATAACCCCATTCCAGTTGGTCTTACAACAATTGTTCCCATAATCCAAACTTTATTGACAGATATAGGCTTCGTTCATCAATAGGAGCGAAAGTAGCCTCCACGGTGGTGCCCCCGAGAAAGCCAACGGAATGTCATTTTAGTTAAGTGATTTTTTAGATGGACGAATTCTTTTTCATCACCCATTAACTTGGCCTAGAATGTAAATAATCTGCCAGCCTATACTTGAAGTTTAATCTACTCGAGTAGTCACATTGAGCTTCGATGCACCCACGCATCTCTCCTCCAGAGTTAGATTGCCCCTGGAATGGTCCAAGTTTAATATGTGAGAAATATTGGCCAATAGAAGTTTTTGGATTCAGAGGAATAAGTCGGCATAGAATGAATCATTTAGTCTTTGAATGATAGCGAATAGGACGAGTTGAGATTCGGAAGGATAAATTGACATAGATTCACTTAATCCTCGAGAAAAAGTGGAACGAAGGAACTTGATTGTTTGAGGTTTATATTGAGGACTCAGGAGTGAAGGCCAGACCAATTTTTATCACAATTGCATTGATTAAGGTGGCAAGTTATCTTCAATTGCTGCTGAAAGATAACTATACAAAAGTCAGGCACTTCTTGTTATGTTCCAGCACATCTCATCAGTCCTCCATTCTAACTTCTATGCTCAATACCCGTACGAATATTACTTAAGTTACACTATCGAGCTTCCCTACTTCCGATTAGTCAATAGGTTGTATATAATTGTGTCGACTTACCTTATCATTAAGACAATCTGTCTTACATGCCCTTGGTCTTACTTCTGTGGCTTCAAATTCGGCATCTTCCTTTCGTACGACGGCATCTTCCTTTCGTAGGACAGCAATTTCCTTTCGTAGGACAGCAATTTCCTTTCGTAGGATAGCATTTTCCTTTTCATCTGCTTCCAAGTCCTCCTCAATATTTTTGCCTGTCTCTTCAAGTGATACTACTCGAGCTTCTAGTGCTTGTTTTTCTTGTAGCAAAACTTCTTCTTCTTTGGATAATGCCATGTCATCTTGACCTTCCTGACGCTTCTGCATCTCTTCCATTGTCAAGGTTGAAGACGACTGAAGATTTATGTCTTTACTTAGCGGCATTTTCAGAATTTCTGGCTTGAGAGTTAGATTAAATAATCTTGAATTCATGCCAGAAAGAGGTACTTGATGAACGGGACTGGACTGAATGCGTTCCAAATTTGAATCATCGACTAGGCGGAGAGAAATGTAGGTAGAATCTGGTCCTATTTGATATGTTGAGCGACAACGTTTGTGTAATCTCGAGGGGGGGATCATACTTAATTTTTGCTTTGCAGTATGTGCTTCGTGCGTGATGATTTGGAGAGAGAAAGGGGAACTGGCTTGTTGATTTTAGTTAAATGTGATGTTCTATGTTCAGATATGTCGGATTTGTTGAATATTTGTATGAGAGATCAGGAAGAAGCAAAGGTTTTGTGAAAGACAAGTAGAGAAGGCATGTATGATTAATACATAGGATTTGGGGTCATAACGCAAATCATTTCAAAGGATTCACATCATTAAGGAAGTTGATATTTAGTGACTGTTTTCCCCCGGAAAAGATGGGATATTTAGTTTCCAGGTCTAGGCTGGACTTCAGTCCTATACAGGGTTATGAGGCACGAACTTTAGATTTAATTTCTACTGTAACAGTAAAGTTCTGGTGGTCAGATTGAAAAAAAGAAAATGGGATTCAAAATTTCAGTTTCATTCAGGGAAATGCTGCAATAAACCCAAAGGCTTCTTCTGCAGAGTTTCAAAAACAGTGTTCGTTTGTGTTAGAAACTTTCAAAGCCATGCATTCTATCCAAAGCCAAGTATCTTTGTAATATTTGATAATTTTTCAAAACATTTTACTTTAGAACTATTCGCTCCAGGAAGATTTTCTTTTAGCTTTTCTCAGTCTGAAAACCAGATTCTTAGCCAATCTCGCTGCCAGTCTCTGTCTTCCATCTATATTCCCAATTTCCAGATCAACATTCGAGAAGGAACTATTTTTCTTGCCACTCTTCTATGAGTATATACAGTCGAATGATTTTCCAAGCAATGTTTCCCCGAGAAACATTGAGTTTCCGACCTTTCAAAGCAGGAACAATAAACCGCCATCGAGAATGCAAGAAACTATGTCTTGGATCTTTTCTTGATCCTCTTTATTAATGATACTGCATGCTTCGTTTATGAGTTGGTGGACAAACGCTCAGGTTTCTTGATCTCTAGGAGATTTTTGTGTAGATCATCCATCGCTTTTCTGGTAAGGTCTCCCGATGCAGGTTCATCGAGATATGCGGTCACAATATGTGACAACGATGGCTCCTTTTCGAGACTCTTGGAGGCCATGATAGATCTTCTATAGAGTTAGTAGACATATCCAGTGAGCCGAAATAAAGTATCGAACTCACCGATGCTGAGTCCAAATGATATGAATTCGAATCGAATATGGAAATAGGATACGAGAAGCTGTAGGAATGATCCTTTAAAGTTGTAGGAACACCAACTCTATCAAAGAAGACTTATATCAGAAGACTCGAGGCATTGCGCATGTATGAGGGGGAGGTTTTCTTGAAGGATGTCGAATTATATTGCTGAGTGCGGGGGGTAGAACTTGAAGAAGTAAATTTGAATAAACTCTGGTATTTTCTAAGGGTCATAAGGCAATGAGAGTAGTGCAGAAGATACGTTTTGTTGAGTCATGAAAACCACCTCATTTATGATACCTAATATTCACCTTGTCCACAAAAAATAGTGCAACTACCATTGGGTCAGCTCTTTGTAGTCATTCATAGTTCCGTAAGGTTCTATGAAACACATTATAAAGCGCATGAATAGGTCAACCTTAACAAAGAAACCTCTGTATATGTCAAGAACATCATCAAGATTCACCAGCTTCTAAATCGCTATTCCACAAAGTACTTCTCTGAACCTGTTACTCTACTCAGTGTCTTGTATTCTAGTAGCCTAAAAAATGTCACCGAATCCGGAGTTCTCTTGCTCTGAAAGCTTCAGCGAAGAGATCGAGAATGCTTTCAAGGGCAAATTGACACCTGGAGAGCCCCGCAAGAAGGAATTTGACAATACGAGTGCGATCTCAGGGCTGAATATCAGGAATGTGCGACCTAAGAAAGGAATTTCAACGAAAAATAAAGCGGGGAGGTCTTGGGATATCTGGAGATGGCCAAACCAGCCTTCGATGATGCCCTGACTAGGCTCAGGCAGGAGTCCGAGAAGCTTGACACGCTCTTAGAAACCCAAAAGTCTTCGGTGAAAGAGATAAGGAGAGCTTAAGAGATCAGACAGTCGGCCATGGCGAGCACTGAATGGATCGATCAGATGAAATCGAATCCAAATATGAAGGATTGAGTTGCTGAAAGCTTTAGAAAGAGCTTCCCGTTTTGGTTGCCTCTCTAATCTGTCGTTGTTTGATTAGGCCATTCGGGGCATTTCCCCTCATTGGACTTGAAAATGTATGATAATGATAAAAGCATAAGCCTGTGTTGTAGAATCTACATCCGAATACCGTGTGTGACTTTAATTCTTTCGGGTCAGAGTGACGAGAGTGATATGTGCTGTGTGCCATTAAATTGACGCTCGGTGTGCGAGGCCAATTGGCCTCACTTGTATTATAGAATTGTAGAGAGGTATGAGCAATTGGATCATTGATGTTAAGGATATTGATAAAATGCAGATGAAGAAGAGGCTGAAACATGGGGGACCATTTCATAATGCCGTCTAAAACCTGGGAAATTCATGCGGCGTCGGATATTTCAATATGGTATGATTGGTTGATAAGACAGGAATTGGAAATATAAATATAATATTTGAAATATGAGTTATAGCTTTTGCATCTCTGGCTAACGTATTGAAGGATTGCAAGTATGTGTCAAATAAAAATACTCCTATTCTAGAGTTGTAAGTTTTAGCCCAACCACAAGTTACGCTTATCTCCCTTGAGTGGTGTGACGGTATAGAGTCATTGTAGTTGGTATATAAGAGCTCCCCGGCTCTCCTCTTTTGGGTATCTCCACAATACATTACACCTTTCTTGCCAGATACCTTAAGGATTTAGTAGAGAGACACTTTTTTACCACGAGCAACATCTTCACTCTTCTATATTCCTACACCTACATCATATTGTTGGAAAGATTTCCTAACTCTAACTGCCCACTCATCGCTTCGCCCGCTTGCAGCATCGCCATCAAGATGACATCCATGCAGAACTTGACGAAAGGTCCGATCAAACTTATCCAAAGGAACGAGCCTGCCATCAATAATGAGGCTAAATTTCGAGATACTGGCGATGACAACCCCAAGAAAGAGACATCAGGTAACGAGGGAATCTTCTCTGTCCTCGTAATGAGATGTTATCGATATCTATTCAATTTTGTTCGAGGACCAAAGGCCAAAAATATTGAAAACATGGGAGTTCCGAAGCAATCAAAGAATGAGCTTGATCGTACTTTGGTAGTCTTGGAGCAGCAAGTACAAGAGGAGTACAAATCCGCTAACGAACAAAAGTATCCGACCGAAGAGATTGTTGATCACTACTAAGATGAGACAAACTCGCTCCCTGGCCGATCCCCAAGTAGCGGGGGCCTCAACTCAGACTCTATTGAGCGTATGTGTGACTATATTGTATTATTAGCAATATTTCTGCTGGTATTGAACTTCACTGACATTGATTAGAATCGGCCGGACATAAATGAGGAGAGTCCAAATCGACGCCAGAAGAGCAGGCAGAATTAGCAAGATTATCAGCATTGGGGTTGAATCCAGAATTGATAAGAATGGGACGAGATTAGAATAGACAAAAGGGGCAAATGTCATTGGCTATCAAGGTCAACTGTTGAAGGAAGTATTCAAGTGTGGATTTTCTGGTTGGGTATTCTGGTATAATATTGGGGGTTCAGCCTTGACAATCTGCGCTTGGATGGGTTCTCTGGAGGTTTCGCAAGGCGTAGCTAGTTTGCATAATTACAGAAATGAACGATGTGTTTGCGTAATCTTACAGTACAGTCTAGTTCGTTCCATGTCACCATGTCCGTGACTCAATATTATTCAAACACCAAAACAAGTCCCTGAGAGGTTGAACCCATTCTTGAACCTTCTTATAACTCGTTTACAAACACAACATACGAACTCAAGATTCGTGTCGAGGTTGACCTTCGAAGTTGTAAGAGCTGGGGCCATAGCTTACTGCACCCCTTTACGAGTAGGGCCCAGCCATTTTATTTTCAATACTCTTTTTTAAATAATCTACTATTAATCAACTTTTCAATATTTTCTCTTTAAACTTTCAAAAATGGTTAATTTTAATAATAAGGATATAAATCATAAATTTTATTAAAATTAGTATACCCTTTAGCGTTCTAAGGTTATTTAAGTATGTGAAGATGGAAAATCCTGAAATTGAATCTCTAAAAATTTGGGTATACCAAAATCTATAGCAAAAAGTATATTTAAATCGAAATCATTATAAAGAAATAAAAAAGGGAAGCTTTATTAATATTTTATAATATCAATTAAAAAAATTCGCAGAATTATAAGGATTATATTGAAAGATTAAGCTAAAAGGAGAATGATTTTTGAATAAATGAAAAATATATTAAAGTTGAAAGCATCTATTTGTACAATACAACGAGAATTATGTTAATATAGTTATAAACGCTATATAATATATCCTAAATTATTTATTTTAAGGAAACAAATAAAAAAACATTTGAAGTTTGTATATAAGTATTACTAATAAAGAATTAGTAATATTACTATTTAAAAAAAGAAAGAGGATAATTAGAAAAAGGTTATTTGATCAAATAAAAGCACTTTTAAGCTTAGAAAGTATAATAGGATATAAATGATTTAAAGGGTTAATAAAAAAAAGTATATAGATTATATAAAATCGATTTATAAATTAAAAAGAGTCTTGATTATAATATAGAGTGTTATAAAGTAGAATTATAAATCTCTATTAGTTTTTTTAGAGAAAAATAAAAAGGATAAAGGTATTACTTCAAAAATATATTGAAATTAAATCTTTATTTTTATCGTTTTTTTATTATTTAATAAATTAGGATTCAATTATATATTTATAAAAGATAAGGTAAAGGTATATTAAGAGTATATTCGTAAAGCTTGATTAAAGTATTATATATATAGCTTCAATTAGCCCTCTTTTTCATTAGATTTCAATTTAATTAAGAAAATGTGGTATTAGATAAAGAAGAAACTCAAAAAACTATTATTTATACTTACTTCTATTGAGGAATTAAAGAAAGAGCTGAGGAGGTTGTAGGACTTGATTGATCCCTTAGATTTCAGGCTATATATTAAAAGATTAATATACAAATTAAAGGATATAATTAAAATACAAGGATTAGCTATTATCAATTAATATATATCTTCAATTTTATCAAAAAAATATTGAATAATTGATTTATTATTAAATTTTAAAGTGAAGTGGTTGAAAATGGNGGGGGTGCGGTAAGCTGTGGCCCCAGCTCTTACTATAGCCATAACGCCATCACCTATCACTACACACTAGTCATGCCTTCTACCATGATTTGTTCAGAGTGATCAAGGAGTATAAGTATATCCTAGTAACAGAAAATTTCATGAGTCAGAACCTTGCTTTTACTTACTCATACTTGTTATCATTCCTCGGTTGTAGTTGAACATGACATCTGCCTAGACAAACGTCCACCGTCCTGGAAAGCTCCTCACGGAATATTGTGGTGAAAAAGAGCCTTTTCGGAAACAATGTTAGGTACTTAAAAATGATTCCTCCTTGTGACCTTTATCTCCACCAGAATCCTCCGTGTATACACCACAGGACTTCATGTTCGTCGTGCAACCTTCCCCATGTTCTGAAGTTGTCATCTGAAGTTGTCATGATATAAATTGGCGGACATCACTGTACCGAAATACCGAGAGGTGGGGAATACTACATATGATGTTACTCGAATTCTACAACAATCGTATTTCTTCAGCAGTTGCATACTTCTTTGTAGTTTATTTCCTTATATCTATTTGATGAGCCTTAAGAAGACATTTTTTGTAGATTACTGGCAAAAGAAGATTGTCTCGAAAAGGGAAGTTGTTACTGGTTGACATACCCATCATGGCTGCACAAGATGCCACTACCCTGCGTTACGACCCCACTATCTACAATACCCCCTTTTCAAAATTACCAAACCCCAAGCGAGTATGGATAGGAGAGCCTGGATCTGCACTTGAGGGTATAGGTAAGCATTTCTTCATCTCTTTTGAACCGTCAAACCACCTGACAAAATCCAGGTCGTCTCTCACTCCTCACCCCAGAAATCGTCTCCTTAGCGGCAGCTTCAGAGATCAAAACGGGAACAAGAGTAGGTCTCGTATGGGACATGACAAAATTGGAGTATTCACAATTTGGGCGACAAAAATGTGGCCATAAAATCGTTCCATTGAATGGACCTGGTGGAAGTGGATACGGGGCGTGCTTCGATGATGTTTATCATATGAATCCTCGTAGGTTTGGCAAATCTTTTGAACCGTTTACACGATCTGTGATAGGCTTTTGGATTTTTGAATCGGAGATTTGTAGTTCGAGGTCTTTTGATTAGATGACGGGCAAGCGTCCATCTCGAAGAGGCAGATGAAACCAACGATTCATTTGTTATACATCCATCTCAGATTCCTTTACTTGTAAATACCACCATAAACTTATTCTGCCTACAAATGAAATTGAAATCACAACCACAGAACTTTAACACAAAGTTGTCAACTAAACCAAGTTCATAGAACAAAGCAGTCAATGGGATGGCTTTCGCCACTATTCCCAACCACGAAACCCTTCTGAGCCCTCTACATCCCGAGATCGAGTCTTCTATGGCGGCACTACGAAAGATGAAATCATGGACACATATAACCACCGCATTGGACTACAACATTGGGCGCGCGAAGGAATCGCCGGTATGTCTTCCTATTTCCATTTCCTTCATTCCATTTTGCACCTTTACACTCACAACTAATCGTAGGCCGCGGGATCCTAATTGACTATTCTCACTGGTGTACTCAACAAACCCCGCCTATCAACTATACCAACTTTTCTCTCCACAACATTCCCTTCAAAACCCTCCTCGCCATCCTCAACGAACAAGACGTAACTCCCCAACGCGGCGACATTCTCTTTATCCGCATGGGCGTAATACCTGAATGGGACAGTTTCACGGATTCTCAAAAGCAAGAATATGCATCACAAAACGCTCCCGAACATGCTGGCGTCGAACCTAGCTTGGAGTTATTGGAGTGGTTATGGGATAGTGGAATTTCAGCGGTGGCAGGAGATGCTATAAGCTGGGAGGTATATCCTACGCAGGGGAACATTAGTTGCCATGAATATTTGCTTGGAGGATGGGGAATGCCAATTGGTAAGTTAATTCTGCTCTTTTCCTGTACCTACACCCTCGGTTTTTTCTCATCTCTTAATTCCTATCAATTCTACACCCACTTTTATAGCTCCAGATTCTTTTATTACATCTCAACTAGCCTTCTCACTCAACCTCATGTTCACATCTTCAGTCAAAACACTAACTTCACTCTTCAACAGGCGAAATATTCGATCTCGAGGCCTTATCCCGTACCTGTCGCGACTTAAACCGATATACATTCTTCCTAACATCTATGCCACTGAACATGCCGGGAGGAGTATCTTCACCTCCAAATGCGATGGCTATATTTTAGGTGATGACTAGGAAATGGGGATCAAGCGCGGAGTTGCTATTTGGTGAGGTTAGGTATTGAGTTTGAGCTGGGCAATGCGCTTTCGGGATAGGATAAACGCTGAGCTGGAGTTGGACAAGAATGGAAGAATAAAGAAATGAGGCAAGGATAGGAGGCCAAAGAGGGGGACAGATATTAATAGTTTTGAATATACAGGGCAGTGAGTTGGATAACAGTTGGTAGTTGTAGATAGTACCATTTTAAGCAAATCATGGATATCAAATTATCAAAAAGAGTTGCATACAACAGTGCGTTATTGGGTTCTGAAATGACCGTCATTTCAACTTACATTATCATATAAAGTTGCGTCACTCTGATCTTCCATATATCGTCCCATATTGACTTTATTTTGAACGTTTCAAATCATATAATCAATATTAAGATATACCGACAAGGAGATAATCTCATATCAAGAAGTCCAGATCATATAATTTATGTGACAATACAATCCCACAGGTTTATCAATTGTATAATGTTATTCCAAGCCATTTGAAAATGACCGTCACATCAAATTTCGAAGCGTGACTGATATGTGTAATCTCAGACCCGGGACGCTTCAAACACGACACTAGTAGACTACCATGCAATATCGACCTAGGAAATTGATTATAACTAAGAATCTGTTTGGTAATCAAGCGTTTAATCTTCAGCTCTATCTTTGGACTGCTTTTCTTTGGGATAAGGGAGAAAGAAGATACGGCTATGGCACAATTGACATTCCTTATGGTACCAAAATAACAAGATATTCCTGCTTTAAACTTAAAATACATTATAACTTATAATAAACTATGTTTGGAGATTCCATATAGTAGCATTATAATAAAAAAATCAAGATTTAGCTCTTATTCAAAAAATCAAGAAATTTGTTTACTTTTTTACTTTATTTATACTTTTAGTTTTATTTCGAACTCTTTAATTTGAAGTTTAACTTTCAAAAATATATAAAATAATATATCAAATAAATATTTCTTCAAATAAATTCCATTTTCAATATTTAATTTAATTTAATTTAGTTTATTTTTATTAAATTTTACTTTTCTATCGTTATTTTAATATTTTATTTTATTTGAATAATATATTTTAGATTTTGATAATAATATAATATATATAAAATAATAAAAAGAATTTAAAAGTTCAAAAAGAAAATAAAACTAAATAAAATTAATAAATTTTTTCGATTTAATTATTAAGTTTTATTATAATTTCACTATTAATCTTTATTGTATATATTAAAAAAGTTAATATTCTTATTATTAAAATAGGAATATTCTATATTTAGTATAAATTAGATAAAAAAGGAAAATCCTGCTATTAAAGTATTATAGAGATTACAAACTACTCACCCCTTCGCCCCCCCCTGTTGCATTCTAAGTTACCCCAAAGGGTAAGCATAGCTAGCTTGAAACATTAATGTGCACTAGACCAACAAGAAAGAAATGCAAAAAAAATGCAAAAAAAAGCACTCCGTTTATACCCACAAAAGCTAAAAGCCGCGAAAAAGACCACTAAGGGCCTATTTAGCAGCCGGATAAAAACTAGCAAGTAGTATTTTATATATTACTTATTGGTTAGTAGTATATAAAAGGTTATAAAAAGTAATATTTAAAGTTGTAAATATATTTAGCAAAATCTTAAATATTAATATTATTAAAATAAAATGAATAGTTTTCCAAAAGTATTTGATATATCCAAATTTGCTTAAACTTATTCAAACCCGAAATAAGTATTTATAAAGATATACTTTATTTTAACTCTTTAACCTTTTAACTTTTTAACCCTTTAAGCTTTTAAGCCCTTTAAACCCTTTAATATCTTTAATACCTTCAATGCTTTTAAGCCCTTCAATAATAAACTTTTAATAATAATAATAAGCCCTTCAATCCCTTTAATCCTTTCAATCCCTTTAATCCCTTTAGGCTTTTTAAGTTTTTTAAAGTTTATAATTAAAAGTAATGAATATTATAAATACTATAAATACTGAATACTAAATACTGAATAATCCTTTTTTTTAGTATCCAGTATTTAAAAAATTTGTATAAGAATAAATACTAGTAGTTAGTTAGTAGTATTTAAATATTGTATACTAAACAGGAAATTAAAAAATATTATAAATATTATAAATATTATCTTTCAAATACTATGAATACTAGTATTTACTCGGCTGCCAAACAGGTCCTAAGCTAATGAATTCAAGACAAACAGTTTAGGATTCGGAATCAATGTTACATAGGGATAAATATGGTAGATGCGATTATAAGTAGCGCTATAGACTATAACTTCACTTTATACCATAATAATGAAGAAAGACTCTCCACACCTACAAGAACACCCCTTTCATTCGTGTGTGCATGCATGTATATCTATTGCCTATCATCTAGTGCGTCAACGAATTGGAACACCCAAGTTAATCATGATTTAAACTTTCCAATACCCAACACACACTGGACTTAGATTAATTGAAAATCTTCCAATGGTATCAAGACCAGACTCAAAGTGTTCCTCTAGGTTCAAACTCACCCCAAATCATCCACCTATTCTCTTTCTCAACCCAGCGCAAACTTCCATTCACCAAGCCAACTTAGTGGCATCGTCGACGAGTCTAGCCCAGCCTATTCCAAGGACGTTTATGACTTACGCTGATGATAATGATCACATCACATAGGACGAACAATCCTCACCACATCCCATTCCGTAATCTGTATACCGAGAACTACCGATCAACCCAACTACCGGCACTAAACTTTTAAGATGCCGACAGTAGACTTGCCACAGAGGGTAGTGCTGGCGGCGCGCCAACGTCTAATCTCGATCTCGATATATTTTGTTTTTCTTTAAGCAATGTGCTCAGAACTATCCTCCTCTATTCAAGAAACAAGTCTCCTCATGATTCTCCAACCACGATGCTCTTATCCGAATGCCGAGGACAGCACTCAGTTTTTAGCCTTGAAAGAAAAAGAAAGGAAGACATTTATCATGTCATCCAACTAAAACGATCTTTCGCCTTCCAAGGCCTATCACTACTTCCCATGCGCCACCAGATGGGATCAAAGCCAGCGTCACATGATGCTGTACGCAGCCCCGCCAACTTTGCGATCCTTTGAGAGTCAAACGACGACTTGCATGAGCGCAGGCTGGGTATTGGTTCCTTTCAAGCCATTTTGCGCAGATAGCATGTTGGTGACGAAGAGTAAAGCACATGATAGTCACAAGTAGAAGCCTCTACCGGCCCAAACACCTTTTAGGAGATGACGCCGAGAAGCGGGAGACCAAAATTACAATTCCAAAAGCCAAGAAATCACACTCGAAGCTGTAAAATTTTAATTTGTTATGCCAATGGCTATGAACTTACCCTTGCTTTTGTGTTATGTTATACGTACAACCGCATCCAATCTTGGCCCATTAGATGCAGATAAATCCTCTTTTCGCGTGTCTGCTATCATCCCTACTTCATAGCCAGCAAACCCAACATTTTAGGCTTGTTAACGCATTCAAAAACGTTGAAAATGGAGCCCAAGTAGAACACTATTATTTTACTTGCTCATCGCACCCAAATCCCCGTCCGTTCCAGAGCCACATGCCCAAATGAAGGAAAACAAGTCTGACAAGTCTGTTTCTTGAATATTTGTTGATTAGAAAGAGTTGAACCAACTCTCCAACGTAATGGAAAGAATTTAGATAACCCCAAACGCCAAACTGATGCAAATGTAAGAGTATTCCCTGTCATGGTGGAAAAGAGATGTGCAGTGCAGTGCAAGAAATGCTCCGAAACAACTCCTGAGTATAGATGGATGACCCTAGGCTACCTTCCCAATTCATGATGATTGATTCGGCAGTTCAGATTCTCTTTTATCGGAAAACCCTTGTATGAACTTATTTTGCTAACAACCCCAGATAATTGTCTTTGCTGCATCTCAATGGTGACTAAAATTCGTCACGATGCTTATAGCCTTTTTATTTTATAGCACTTCGTCTTCTTCGTTGATCCTGCCTACTCTCACTCCACTAGGACTGACTCTTTCGGGTCCCCTGAGTGGCTCTGGAGGTGGCTCGTCTATCATACAGGCGTTTTCAAGCATATTCGTCCATTTTCCACTTGTACCAGCATGGCTATGCTTAAGGTGCTGACGGAAATGATCTGCGCGGAAGAATTTCTTTGCGTGGTTACATTCTCCAAACTTATGCATCTCTTGCAAATGGGCGATTCTGAGGTCCCAATCCTTATCTGTCGCCGCAGGCACTGGAGGTCCATTGGGATCCGGCGAGGCAAGTCCGGATCTTGGGAAATCTTCGCCACAATATCCACAAGTATCCGCATCATTAGGGCGCGAAGGAGAAGGATGGAAAGCATGTGCCCAATCGTGCAAAGCAGCGCACGACCAGGAGTGACGGCGGAGGTGCAAAGAATTTTGATGCCTTTCAGCTTCATTCTTATTCTTGAAACGATTGCGGCAGTACTGGCATTCATACTGCTTTTCTTGTTCGTGCGCGCTTGTCTATGGTCAGTACAAATAGTTCACTAGGTTTGAGTAGCACTAACTTGAGTTCTTCCTGAGTGTCAAATTTCTTGGGCTTTTTGGGACAGCATTCACAAATAAAACCGCCTTGTCTACTAGGGGCACTATTATGCTTCACCTGTCCCAAAACCTCTGGCAATTTTCGTGCATTTGTTAGAGGCCGGCTCTCAGATAAAGTTCGGTGATGGGCTGTTCTAGCCGAAATTGATCCCCTCGGGCTGGGGTTTAGCGACATCAAACCGTTATATGGTATTTCAGTGCTGATATCCATGCCGGTGGGTGGCATGCCTCCATGGGACAGTCTACTGTACGAACCCATGCTGGTTGTGCTACTAGCAGGTCCCGATAATGTAGATGAGAATGAGTTTCTGGGTAGAGAAGTAGTAGATGATATAGATGTAGAAGTCGAATGAAAGCGCGGACTCGGAGTTGAGCGTGAGCCAGACTCACGACGTCGAGCAAGATCGCTTGCACTACCCACAGTCCGCAGATGTAGACCATCATCCCTAGGAGGGGAAGATGCGCGTCTTTTTTGCCCGGCTGTAGCAGAGCAGGGAGAGTATCCTTCGCTTCGACCATTGTATTCTTCCCCTATCTTTAGTCGTCTCAACCCCGTCTCTTCCATATGAAAGCCTTCTTCGTATTCTGGAGAAGGCATGTGGTAACTATCCCTAGACTGGCTAGCAATACTTGACGCATCATCAGCTATGCTTCCTGATCTTCTGGGGTATGGCAGTGGCGATCTTTCACTGTCTATGATATCGGTTGGCGATCTGTAATCGAACGAATTGGTACCTCCAAGTCTGGTATATGGATTGCTCGGTGAGATATTGGCTGACACAGGCGAATCAGCCCATCGATTTATGGGACTCTCCGCGAGCGATGGTTTGTGTGTATGAATTGGCAAAGAGAGTGGCTTGAGAGTAGGATGTCCATGTTCCCGTGCGATTCTAGAGGTTGGTGATGCGTCGTTTAGAGAGGAGCTAAACGCAGGTCTTGATGGTGTGAAATTATCCCCTCTACCACCCAACTTTTGTAATAATGATTTATCGTATGCTGAGGCACTAGTTTGATATGTATCGTGGACTGAACTTTGAAAGCCTATTGAGGTTCTTGATCTGCAAAGGAAAGTATCAGCAAAAGAAATCAAAAAAGAACGTCTCTTCATTCATGTTCAGTAAATGTATTGGCAAGTGAAATTGGCGAGGCCGTTTGCGACACGACCAAATGTCGGAGCCTCTGGTGTAACGTCAGGATAGGACTCACTGTGTCGACCCAATGCTTGCGCTAGAAGCAGAAAGACTTGAATATCCTTCATCTTTCGGCAACGCATGTACATGGTTACCCGCATCCTTCGATGTGTGTGCGGTGATGGTGGCGTTCGAGCTTCCTCGACGTCCAATATCCGGTCGCTCATATGATATGCTCTTGCGATCATAACTACCATACAAGCTCGACCCCGGGGGCACTGATGATACAGACCCTCCCCAATTGATATCTCGGTGTTGATTTCCCCATTTCCATCCAAGATCTCCTCTGCCACTATCTGAAATATCTGGAATGAATCTCGGTGGTGGTAAAGGAGGAGGAGGGGCCTCTCTGGCATTGGGTATAGACATTGGCCCTGCCGCGTGCGTTGAAGAAGTGGTAGAGTGATGTCTATGTTGATTTGAATATCTATCGGAGTATCGATCGGGGTGGTGAGAGTCTTGTACACATATTTCTGGTAAAGGTATGTTGGAGCCAGGCTTTTGGCCACGCATAGGAATCTCCATTGTGTAAAGTTAGCCACAGGCTATAAAAAATTAAGTGGATGTATATCGTAGTCCTCCTAGCAACACGAGCTGACCTGCTCTCCCTCTAGAAGTGGCTAAGTCGGACGTGCCGTTTTGCTTGGGAGGGAAAAGTTGAGAGTGGAGAAGAAAGGAAATAGAAACATGGATATTTTGTCGAAAAGTATTAGTTACAAAAAAATTGGTTCCGGGCCATTACATCCGGTTCCAAATATATTTATTTTTCGATAGGACCAAAAGCCTTTCTTTGAGGTAGGTTCGAAGAATTTGAAGAGTTTGAAGAGTTTGAAGAGTTCGAAGAGTTCGCAAAGATGACGGGTTGTTCTGCGAACCACCCCTTCATAAAATGAGACGACGGGGAGAATGTCTGTGGTTATGAAGGGAAAGGAACAAGTACGGGGAGGTATCTAGGTACGTTTAGGCCAAATCTTTAGCGGAAGGGCTGAATGAATGTACTAACGAAAAAAAAAAGCTAAAATGAATCCAGAACTGAGGTTAAAGCCAATAAATATAGTAGTTGAGAAAGTAAGTTCGTATAGTAGATATATGGATCTTAAAAGAAAGTCAATGAAGTACCGATCGGATACAGGTAGAGAGAAACCCAAAAGGTAGTAGAGGACTAGAGGACTAGAGGACTAGAGGACTAGAGGACTAGAGGACTAGAGGACTAGAGGAGTGGAGGAGTGATAGTAACAGTAATAGTAATAGTAAATATGTTATGAATGTACATACATATAAGCTCTAAATCCTATTGTCGTACATTGAATTTGATGATTCGGTCGTTCCTCTCATATAAGCTCATAAGCCTTAAGCATACGAGTGACAACAGTAGGGCTGGGAAACTGGGATTTCATCCGGAGAATGGGAAAGGCGACGGATGACAGCGGAGAAAAGTAACTAAGAGTTGAAGTTGATAGGCGGATTTCAAGTTATTGGGTGGATAGAATGTTATTGGTATGGGTGGTATGGATTCACTAAGGGAAAAGGGTGGGACATGGTAGAGGAAAAGAACGAGGCGGGGATTTCGGAAACAAGGGGAGGACCAAAAGAGGATAGATGGATTTGGATAGTCAGATTAGATAGATAGATGGAATCATGGATTATTACAGCACAGTAATAAGTTCAACTGTACTGTTCAAGTCTCCAAACTTTGTTTTTAGCGAGCTAACTAAGGACTATAAGATCTCGTAGGGTTCAAGCCTTATTTCTTTTTCTAATAATAATAATAATAATATAAAGGAATAGACGAATAATAATAATAATACCTAATAATAATAATAATAACTGTAAGAGCTAATCAAGTAATTAGGCCGCCCCTCCTCTTCTTGACGAATATTTCGTAACTCGTACTCTTAGATACTTCGGCAAGGCATAATAATAATATAATATAATGGAGGGGGGTTTCGGCTCGTTGACGAATTTTCGAATTTTCGCCTTCTCGAATTACCAAGGTATTACTATTATACAAGTCAAAGCCAAGACAGACAACAATAATAGAAAGTTAATTGTCTCAATTCCCGGCGCACGGTAGTACGATAGGATAGGGTCGTTTCTTCCTTTTCCTTGATAGAGGCGAGAGAGGAGAAGGAGAAAAGAACCCACCAAGCAGGAGTTTCTGGAGTACCAACTCAAAATAGGAAATAAGTTTAGTCGATCCAATTTGGTGAGGTTATGATGGCAATTGATAATAATGATAATAATGATGATAATAATGATGAAGTTCCCCTTGATTCTATTTTAGACGTTCTTGTCCTATGTTGCTAACCATACTGCGGATTAGGGCTGTCTTCCGGATCTTTGTACTGTTGGATCTCAAGTACAAGGGAGTACAGTGAAAGTAGGTATAATAATAACACGATGCAAGACAGGCGGCGGTAGTTGATCAAAAGAAGGAAAATATAAGGTACCTAACCTAACCTACTCCGATACATCAAGTTGGAAGTTGGTACACTCTATTTAAACTCTTTAATATATGCAATCTAATTCTAATCGGTCAAAATAGTCCAATATATTTGGTCCAGTAATGGTCATAATTCTGCGAACCGGGGGACTCGGGGGGCACTAGGGGGACTCTTGAGTTTTGAGGCCAAAAAAAGGCTAACTCTTAAGGCTACCCGCTGTGAGTCTGTGATGTGCGCAATTCATGAATTGGACCGACGCCAATGAGATGTTTGTAAATGTAAAATGGTCGCCTCTTGCATACAACAACAGCGGGGTTTTCTGATACCTTGACAATCACAGCCCCTCGATTATGATTTATCCTGCAGGCTGCATCCCCTGTCAGATACTGTACCATATTTGGGTTTGTCTTACCAAAAAGGGTCACAGGGGTTATGGTATGGGTAGGGCGATAGGGCGGGCAGGTAATCGATCAAAATTCAAATTCAATAATAACGAGTATGAAAAGTCTAAATGATTGAGTAGGTAGAATCCGATTGCCATTACCATTCTTATTTTACTCTTTCATCAAGCCAGTAAAATCTTGTACAAGACTACAAGTAAAAGTATTTAGGATCCTCTATCCCATTCATTTTGGTTGTATCTTATTACTACTACCCCTTTTAGCCTCACCGTCTAATCTGAGGCTAGCTCTGACATTTCATTACTTTGTAGCATAATCTTTTCAGCCTTACAAGTTCTTCTCAAGTAACTTAAAAGGCGATGATTTCTGGGAACTTGTACAACAACCATGTTATCAAAAGAGAATAGGTACCCGTTTACATTTCTACTGCCAGTAGCGAGAGAATATTTGAAAGGGGAGGAGGTTTATTGTTAGAACAACACTTAGCATACATAATACACATATATACCACAACCGCAGTATAAACTTCTCGATCTTATTACTTACCTAGCTAATGCAGATTTAAGACTTCTTAGAGTTCAATTTAAGACAATTTAACAAGTGTCTATAACTCATTATGACGACAAGAGTCTTTATATTTTCATACTATATAATAATACTATAGTTAGTACTTTGTACTTTAAAGAAGACCTAATAAAGTAATAAAGATCTTTCTGTCATGTACAAATTTATCTCCGTAATCGCTGAAATCCAGCTTTTTATCAATTGGTCACTAGTACCAGTCTAATTGCAGAACTGCGGAAGTGCTACAATTAACTCCAACTTCTGAATTTTTTTCTTACCTTTCCTTATCCCCTCATTCACGCTTCAGCAGCGTTAAACCTTCTCAATCATCCATTTTCTATAATTGTCTACTGATCTTCCTTAATATAGCAGAATGAGGGTAAGTTTCGAAAAAGAGGTTAATTTTTCTTTAATTATTAAGTTACTTTAAAGTAAATATAAATAATATATTTTATATAATAATAAATATATTAATAACTTTCTAATATATTAATTTTTCCTTCAAAAAATACAATAAACACTTTTTTATAAATTAAAAAAACTTATTTTATAAATTTTTTTATTATTAATTTATTAAAACTTTAAAAGTATTATTAATTTATTTTAAAAAATACTAATAAAACTATTTTGAAGATATTGAAAATTAAAAATAAACTTTTAATTTTATTTATTTACATTTTCAAATTTGATTAAAATAAATTTATTAGTTCTTTTATAATTAATTTATATTATTATTATAATTAAATAATTATATATATTTTATTAAAATATTAATTTGATATTTAAAAAACTTTAAAGTTTCTTAAGCTTTATTAAATTTAATTTAAATAATTTATAATAGTATATTCTTAAAATTTATTAGTATATATTTATAAACTTATCATGTTCATATTGGCGATGATAGTAAAGTGCACACACAGTTCTAATTCAAAATACGGAGGGGAGATAGCTAGCTTGTTTCCCAGTGATCTTCAGCACAGCCACTGGCATTTGCAGACGTATGGATACATCATCTCGGCATATATACCTTTCGGGTTTACGCCGAAAGCCTTGTTCATTATGATAGATTGAATGAATGCGGTAGCATGTCTCACGTTAGATCAACACCCACAAGGCTCGTGTTGATCTTCGAAACGGAGGTACCTTTCTTATTCTTACCCATGATCTCTATTACAATTACCCCTTCCCAAATTATCATTGAAATTTTATTTTCCTAGTAGTGAATCACATGCTACGTCGTCTTGCATCTGTCTCATGCTCGCATTTCCTTGGTCAATGTGAACTGTCTGGTGAGACCCAGGTCGCCTGGTACTCTCTATGCACGACGTTCGGCAGGTACATTGTGTTTATATCACGATGAACTTGGAATTCCCTTCAAAGTTTGTGACACTTGTGATCGAGAACTCAAAATCCGACTGCCAGTTCTAATTTCACCTCCGACAGCTCTCCTCAGTCTCCACAACACTTCAAGGATACGAGAGAGCAGAGTACCGGTACCTATTCAGTCATATCAGATACAAGAACAACTATCCTCTAATAAGATTCCATTACCCCGCCTCTCATAACCAATGCATGTGAAACGGTCTGGCTGCATCATCTGCAACTGTTTGTCCAATCCAAAAGTATCCCACATCACCCTTCAACATGTACGTCAAAAGACATGGTAAGGTCACTCAACTTTGTGGTCTGCTAATTATATGACAGACCGGATAAAATCGCAACAAGGCAATATCAAGGCAACCAGCCCCAAGATCCCAGTATATGCAGTACGCCGTGCGCCCATGATTTCGACCCAGCACAAAATCGTTGGAGGTTGAGGTGGGGTATCAATAGGATGAATGAATGGGCGCCCGTCGCTCGCTGAAGAAATCTTAATGTAACATAGTTATGTGCGCCTTTGATTACGGTAACGCAATACAACCTCAGAATCTTCATTCTCCTCGTCGCGCGTGCGAATTATCTATGATCCACGTATCAACAGCCCTCCGTGGATCTAATTAGATTCTTTTATTGGAAAGGCGTCCACAACTTACAAGGAGTTAGTGGGACGAAACACACAAAATGCAAAGATACGGACTCGGGATGCAAAGCTAGCTAGCTTGCTTGCTTGCTTGCTTGCATGTTTTCATGTATAGGGATGCATTGGAACAATGAACACAGCACACAATTCAGGGTAAGGTGAGGAAGGTAAGGCGGCACGGGATGGATGTATGTAAAACATGGTCTCCGTTAGCCTTTCAAGGCGAAACAATTTCGGATATTGTACTCTCTTCATTTACCCGAGCTACCCTCATCGACCTTGAGCAGCCCTTTTACCGACATACTAGTGGTCATCGCGGGTATTACAATACTCACTACCGTATGTACGTACCTTTCTCCATGCCGATTATAGGATTGAAAACCATGTAAGACTCTACATCTTGCACATACAAAAAGTCGAGATACCTTCATTCTTCATGTAAAGAATGGCGGGGGAGGATGTTTCATGGTATGTTATAGGGCCGATTTTATGGCGGCTTGTTTGCAAGACTGGTTTGAATTTTACATACGGCTACAATTTCTCTTTCAGTTATATACAAGAAGCCTTCCTATCAAGAGAATTTCGTTTCTACTTGATCTTCTCCAAAACGAGCCTGCAGTCAACCTCTCAGCCCACCCAAATTTCATGGTCCTTAGCTCTGATGGTGTGTCTGAAGGTGTATCTGAACAAGCCCAAAAACGTCATAAAATGTTAACCCCTTATCAACCCATCGGCCGTGAGACAAGGTTCTAGGATCACTTTAACATATTGCTCGAGCGTACAGTAGTTCTGTGGGTGGGCGGAAACCCCCTTCTCGGTTACAGTAGCGTCAGTCCCAACTCCATGGATTTTGAGAGGTTACTGTTTAAGGTACACTAACACAGATTCGAATATATCACTTGTGTTTTTCCCCTGCTATTATTGTTTCAAAGGAATTTGTGATGTGAATAGTCTCGCTTCGAAAATTTGTTTGAAGATCATATTTCGATTGGTAAAGCTATTTTGGTAATAATCTACAATATATTATTTCGAATCTATATTAACCTTAGCATAAACGCTACTGTTGCGTGGGGTATGAATAGCTTGTGTCTATATGAGCGTCTATATGCCCTGATAAAGATGAGGATGGGAAATTGATACTAGTAGACAATAATGGCAACGAGTAGTAGTAGTAATTACTCCACCCCACTTCAGCTCATACAATCGATATTTATATTGATACTTTCAAAATCATAAATCTATACGGGGCAAACAGAACTATTCAACCCCCATCTTTCTTCCATTCGGCGGTCCAGGCCTACGAAAGTTTGGTATGGCATTATTGCGCTTTGATGATCATCTAGACTGAATTAGTCAGGGCTGAGACTACAGTAGTGAAAACTGACGCCGAGCCGGAGCCGAGGTACCTAGGCAGTTTGGAAAGAGGACCAGAATTTGATCAAAAATCTACAGTCTACAAACGACAATCATATTATTCCAAAAGAAAATAAGGTTAGATACGGTAAGCCCGTTGGAGGCGCAGCACACGATCTCCCTTGGAATTTAAAACCTTACCCGTAGAAGAGACTACTGGGATTGAATCCTACGTTGGTAGCTTAGGTCACGGGTGAGTAATCGTTATTCATGCGTTTTTACTGCATGGTAATCGAGTTGTACGTTGGAAGAGGTACATCGTGAGTGATCCTTCACGAAGGGAGGGAGGAATAATAATGAAGCGGGTGAATTCGGGAGAAGGAATGATCGCGCATGATTTTTCCGCGTCAAAAGTAGGTATACCGTATACCCAGATACCCTAGTCCGGCTACTTTAGTCCTGTCAGTTTAGTCCCTTACAAACTTATTCAAAGTTCTATACAATAAAGTAAATATCGGATGAGACTTACTTAGCATACGAGAAACATTTTCTCCAGCGCAAAAACCGTATTAGTCTTATTCGATTTTTCCGCCGTTCGCTCAACTTCATCGTCATTACCGAGAAGAGTCAAAATACATTCACTGGTTTTATTTCCTAGTACAATAGAAACTCGGCGGTTCCTAGCCTCGCAAGGCGTGTTCTTAGTTCGATAATAAGGGGAACGGAAGTGATGTGTGATCACATCAACCACATTTCTAGGTGGTAGGCTACCAGATTTGCGTTGAGGGGTTTTACTGGGCCTTTCACGGGAGTTAGGTTGAAGTGGATGAGGGAGGTTATTGCGATATTGCAAGGTTTGTTAACATTAGTGACTAGAGTCATTGCGTAACTGCGTCGTGTCGCCTACATGCCAAGGTGCTTATCCTTATAAATGATCGTCTACAAGGAATCTCCTAGAAGTCGGCGACCTTAACCGTTTGTCTGGGAGCGGAGACGATATCATGAAGATAGGATTATTGAGTATCAGATCAGCGGTGCAAGGAACTGGGTGGGAGTGAAAGTGGAAGGTGGGATGGAGTGACAAGATAGACGGGAATCTAGATCAGATGCACCGTGTAAGAAATATGGAGATGATAACGACAAGACAAGCTCAAAGTTCGCGGCGTGTCAGCCACCATCTCGGGATCACACATTTGCGGGGACGAATAACATTCCCATCCTTCAAGGCTTCAGTATTATTATTAACCCAAATTTTGATCTCAAGGAACAACTAATGCTGACTATTATCTGATTAATACCGATTAGCATACGAATGTTTTACACACCGGTATTGAGGCGAAAACCCTCGATTGTTCCAATCAGATTCGTTAATTGGGTGTTGAAAGGGGTTACGAATAGATTTCATCTTAGAAGAACCAATATAATAAGCAACTATGAAAACTAGATTGTGCCCCCAATTAACGTTTCCAGCAGGACAAGGCAGTATAAACAGAACTATCCAGCTTTCCCATAAACGCCTCCGATATACATCTGCCTAGTTTTCTAATTTTCTATCAGGAAATTCACTTTACTCGCGAAAAGAAAACGTCTTGTGAGCAAGAGTCTAGATGCTATTATTCCTGCAACAGTGTAAGCGGTGTGATCAGCTGCTGCTGCTGAATGAAATTGGTATCGGGGGCTAGATTATCAAAGCCTATTTATTATACGGCATCATAAGATGCATCATTGCTGGAATGGGATGTATTCATCGATACTATCCATCCCTTCACAGCTTTACTTACCCATTGAATTGAATGCACGCAAGCAAAAAAGCCTAAAATGAATCTTGAATTTCTCGGATATAGATTTCCGCCAAAAGCCAAGCCATCTGGATCTTTCCATTCAACCAACTTGATTTGCATTGTTACACAAACCCTACAGTACTGTATTAACCTTACGCCCGCTTCTAGCACCCTTGTACTGTAGTACAATAAAGTCCGCCGGCCCCATAGGGCGAAAAAGAAGGCTGAATCTGTTACATGCATGCGGGATGTCCAAGCGAAACACGAGGTGTTGTGTAACAACACCTTTCCGCTCTTGGTATGAACGTCGCCAACGTCCGTTCATCGGTACGGGATAAATTGGGGGGTTGTGGATGGACTGGGTTGAGTTTTTATATATATATGATTGCGTATGCAACATCATGGTATTTACTTGGTTACATGTGATTAATATTATTGCTGGTGAGAATCAGCCAGGTTAGACATGATAATAATATGTGTTGCATGTGGATGATATCGGGTAGGGCTTTCGATACGATTAACCTTGAGTCGGGAGCTTCGAACCGGATGTCTTTCACGATCTCTGCGTTTTGGTGATCAACAAACACTGGAACTATTCGATATCATCCTTCGGTTTTCACAACCTCACTAGCACCGATACAGTAGTACCTGACGAGTCTCATCACTTTTCCCAATGCCAGCCTTGTATTTCGGATATATAACCTGTAACCTAATAATACCCGAAATACTTTCCCCCTGAAAAGCACATGAATCTCCACGGCCAAAAAACTATAACAACATAACCATCTCCTGGCACGTACTCGGCCCGATGAAGGTTTTGTGCTCGTGCGTGTTCTTCAATCCCGAGGGGGTATTCCGTAGGTGTCATCATATGAATATCATTACAGATTCTATAGAGTAGATGTACTGTAATGTCTCCATGTAGAAGACTACACAGTAACACTATATGCGCACGAATGATACTCGGACGGTAAGTACCGTATGCATCACCTACCTAACGCTCTGCAACCAAACTGCCGAAAGCGAAAGACAGGACAAGACAACACAACACAACATCTCGTAAACTCGTAAACTCGTAAAAAATAAATACTTTTCCGCGCATAACCTCAACCATAGCGTTTTCCAGGGCTAGTTTTGAGTTTTGCCTAAGGCAATAAGGATGATGACTCGGGGCCTTGAAGCCGATATTTTACCGGTAAGGCGGGGTGAGAACAATTTGGATCTTTTCTAATCGTACGGAGTTACTTACTACCAGTGTAGACCCAAGCTTGAAGCTTGAGACAGACTAACTGCATAAATGATAATTGATATCTCATCACCTGATCTTTATTAGACAAGCTTCCCCTTTTTGCGAGCATTTGCTAGAGTCTAAGCGAATATTTGAGATTGTTCGATTTGATACTTTGGATTTGGGCAGCGAGTTTTTTTGATCATTTTGATCACGGTGGCAACATCAACATCAACTACGGGCTCACCAGATTTGGAGCACGATCAACTGCAGGGACAGATACTGAAAGTAAGAAATTTGAGACGGCATCTTAAGATGAATACAGAGCCGTCTAGGATATTGGGGGAGGATGAGTTGTACGTTGGGGGGTATGTAACTTTCTCTTACTTTCAAGCATTTGCCCCGCACACGTGATATCATTTTGATTTCTCTCTTTGCTCATACCCTCTTGGATTAGTTTCACCTACATCTCTTATATATTATCATGTCTTGATTTGAGATAGAAATGGAATTCTAACAGAAAATAGCATCGTCTCATTAACAGAAAACTCTCTGCAAAAGAACAATATCACACATGTCGTCAGCGTTCTGAAATATGATTTTAAGAACTTCAATATCGATTGGAAGAAGTATAAACAACTTCAGATTGAAGTTGATGATGTCGAAGATGAGAATTTGTTGGGAGAGTTTGAGACGACGGGAGCTTGGATCGAGCAGGCGTTGAAAGGTGGTGGTGAGGTTGAGGGGGAAGAGAAGGGAGTAGAGCGAGAAGAGGTGGAGAGGAAGAAAGGTGGTGTGCTTGTTCATTGGTAAGTTAGGATCTTTGATTTTGTTGGTTTGGAGGGAGGCGGAAAGGGTGCTATTAGTATCATGCTTCTTGGAATGAGAGTTATTGCGGGATTGGAAAAGGAGAAGTCAAGTGACATTTGCCTATCTTCTAAAGATCTCCCGCTCTTATATTCAATATAATCATTTCATAAAACTAATAAATCATAGCGCCATGGGACGCTCTCGCTCCGTGACCATCTTAATCGCGTATCTTCTCCGCCAATATCCCTCGCTCACTCCCACCACAGCGCTCGCCCAAATCCAACAAACACGTCCTTTCGCCGAGCCCAACGATGGATTTATGGCGCAACTTCAGCTATACCATGAAATGGGCTGTCCAAGAAACATAGATGAACAGCCTAAATATCAACGATGGTTGTATCAGAGAGAGGTGGAACTAGCTGTTGCAACCGGAGGACGACCCGATTGGGTGAGATTTGAGGATGAAGAGGATCAAGATGGGCAGAAGGCGGATGGCAAGGAAAGGGAAATTAGGTGTAGAATGTGTCGGTAAGTATTCTATTTTGTTTATCTTTGATTTCTTCTACTTCCCCATTGCATATTGTCATTATATATAAGGGGCAAGCTAACAGCCCACCAGCCGCACCCTCGCCACAACCCCCTACCTGATTCTTCACACCCCCACCCCCAAGCCAACATCCTCTCCCACTCCCCTCATAAATCCTCAAACAACTCATATCTCCTCCGTCCCCCCAACCCCCCACCACAGCACCTGTACCCATCACTTTCTGCACCCTCTCTCGTGGATGCGTCCCGAGCTTGATCTCGGAATTTTATCAGGGAGACTCGAATGTCCGAATCACAAATGCAGAGCCCAAGTAGGAAAATATGCATGGCAGGGAATGCGATGTAGTTGTGGGGTCTGGGTATGTCCGGCTTTTAGCTTGTTAAAGGGCCGATGTGATGATTTCACGGTTGGGAAAAGAGTTGAAGCAGGGAGCGGAGGCACAGGGGGGATTAGGTTACCGCCGGGGATGAGAGGGAAGGGGGCTCCGGTGGAGAAGAAGGGGAGTTTGTGAGCTAGTAGGGACGTGATTGGAGGCGCCAAGTACCGGGTGAGGTCGCAGACATACCTGTATTGTTTTCATTATGGTATACTTGGGCATGATACCAGACGAGATACGAAACGAGATCAGATTAGACTAGAAGTACATATTTACGAGATACATCCATCCCTAGTACATCCATCCCGACATATCCCTAGTAAATACATAACACATATACCTGTACAAACATATATCGGGCGAAGAAACTCAGAACCTACATGTGAAATCCGGATGTCAACCTATTAAGTATCTTACCAACGGTTAGATAGATACCAAGAATAGGATGAATAGATAGGATTCAAACAATCGAAAGCTCCGGGTCGTAACGTGAAGTATCGAAAATGTTACTTTGATACTACTTTGTCAAAGTAGTATTTGCGGAGAGACCGATGCGTGATGGATTCATGGCCTGTGTGATGTTGAGTTAGGTCTGTTTGGGAGGGAGGGCGGATGGAGCGGTTGATGGCTTTGATTATGGAAAGGTCTAGATGGTGTATTGTTTATATATGAAGATATAAAGACATGTATGGGGTTTCTAAAATATATGATTCATTCGACTTGAATTTAAGATTAATATGTATTGAGGGAAGCTACTTCACTTTTTGATTGAATCGCCTGATCATTGTACAGGTAGGGGCATATACAAATATTTTAAAGGTTGTTACAATGCAAATTTCACATCTATAGTATGACTACGTAGTACTCCTCATCTAATAGACCTCTTCATACGAATCCACTCGCGCACCTTTTCCATCCCCTGATTCCCCTCTCCAGCAATCCACTAGGATCAGTCATCGTAGAAGGCAACCATCCCCCCCC
>NGKJ01000037.1:196625-220825 GCA_002162495.1 Myriosclerotinia curreyana | reverse complement strand
CCAATTTTCAACCTTTGTTCAGGGGGGGGGAGGGGTAGAAAATCTAAGACACACCGTAACGGTGTAGGATTTCTGGACCCACTTTCACGTACAGATCGCTCTAACTTCAACCAATTTGTTGGGTCTGTATATGCTTAACATGATTTAGGCAAGTATGCAGTAATGAAGGAAGAAATTTATGGCGAGATTACAACTTGAGATGAGATGGTTGAATGTTGTGGATGACTCAGCTCGTGGAACGGATGTGTCAGGCTCTGTAAGCAGAATGGAGTACGAAGGAATGAACGTACGAACGGATGCGAATGCGAAACATGTGTACCTCGGGAAACAGGGAAGGGGGTAGGAAGGAAATAAGAGTTGGAATCATGCACTATAGTAGAGTATCCATATGCATGCAAGTCAGCCGTAAAGCATGCAAACTATCGTGTAAAAATGTGATAGAAATACAGAAGGCTTTCTTTCGCAATGGAATTGCCGAAATGAGCGTTTCACCATGAGGAGAGATGCTTGAGCATATATGTAGTATACATAAAATGTACGTACAACGACCAACAGAGGAAATGTGTGCGGACTTGATGTTTGATTACTCTGCAAGACATCTTTGCGTCTAGCTAATCGTGCCATTGCTGATGGAAAGACGGGAATAGCATTGCATTCTTAGGTCTGCGGGGTAAGCCGATATAAATTGTTGATGGATAGCCATTCAAGGTTGTAATCGTTGAGCATGAGGATGGGATGAGCATTCAATTGGAAATAGATCATCTTAAACGCCTTATGACAAGTGAGATGAAGATCACCGAAACCACAAGACGGACCGGTCCAGCAAGGCAAAATTTGAGTTCGGACTAGACGTCCTTTTGGAAAATAGAAGCGAAGCTGACGACTAAGTGAGCAGCTGGTGAAAGGACCGCACAGAGCATACCGAAGTCGGGGCGAGTGGCTTCTCTCAAGGATTATGAAGGCCGAAAATAAGCACTAACAACAAATTTTCAAGTAAATATGACAGGGGAATCAAAAGAGCTTGGGATGATAGCTTCTGTTGGCTTGAGATAAGCAGGTTGCCTTATTCAACTGTAAGCATGTGTCTCTACGGCGTTTTGTACGAAGTAGGCAATTGCGGGATAATACCGCCCTTTCACTTGGCTGCTGGTAAGGAAAATACCGTTCGATTCAGCCTCTCAACTGCCGTGAGAGTAGATCGATGAGGCTTTATTTCCAGGATAGAAGTACAGGAAGAATAGCAATCCATCCACACTCAACTCCAACTCAAATGCACTGGCCACCTTCCCAACGGGTCGATCATTATGCAGTCAGCAGAAAGACCTCGTGAACATACGATGCTGCAACTTTCCTTAGTCGTAAATTATGTGACGTGTACGAAGGCGGCCCTACCACTCAAAGTGACTCCATAAAATGTATGTGTTACATCCGTCGGCCAACTTACCAAGAATGAGTAAATCTTGCGCGAGGATAAAAGTCTGACTGTAATCTTGTGGAATTCTGGCACAGTAGAGTGATCTCTCGAATTTTCCGGGCTTCTGAATGTAAGAATGAATGGTCTTGGCAAGTATGATTTGGTTGTGACTTTCAGAATGATTACAGTCACGTGAAAATTTGATACATCTGCGATGGCCGGTCGAGGATGAATTTTTCTCCCACTCAAGGGAGAACGTTGAACACACAAAATGATCCTTCCAGCTCAAGGTAAATCTTTAGGGACTTGGGGAAATAGATTCGGGTTTTGAAGCCGCTCACGATTTCGTCTGGCAATTTCAGCCTGCTTCTTTTTGTCGAGTCGCTGTTGGTAGAATGCCTTTTTGAGAGAAAATACTCGAGGTTCCTGGTCCTGTGTTGAACTTTGAGTTGATGATGCAGGAGTATCGGAATTCTAAAGATTCAAGTGAAAGCTTAGTAGGCATAAGGTTGAGAATGGTGGCTAGGCATGGTCCATACCTTCTCGTCCTTCTTCTCATCTTCTTTCTCTTCCTCTTTCTCTGTGTCCCTTTTATCTTTATTATCCTTCTCCTTATCATCTTTCTTCGCAGTCTCCTTCTCCTTTTTCTTCTTCTGCTTCTCTTGAAATTCCTGCTTCACACGTTCGATTTCATCGTCCATTTCTTTCTTTTTCTTGGCAGCAATGGCAGCTTCATCTATGATGGGTGTAGCAAATCCTTTGTCCTTTAAATGTGATGGGCATACATAAAAAAAGTCCTGAGAGAAAACATTGAGCGATCGATATCACAAATGGGATGATACTATTCACCTTGTTCTCTGGAGTTATTAGGACACTTGCACTAGGTTTATAGCAGATCTCACAAGGCTTGGAAGCGGTGTCGGCCACCTTACGGTGAGTCCAGATATTGGGAAATGAAGCCATATTTGAATGTATAATCAATGTCCCTCGGGGGTTTTGCTTCTTTCTTCCAGATGAGGTGATGAGGTCTTCGTCTTTGAGTCTTGAGGAGAGTTGATATAAAACAGCAGTTGATAAGTTGTAGTTCACCGTAATATTAAAAATGACAAGGGCGGGCGGGCGCTAGTAAGGATTAATAAAGTACCGACCTCCGACTTCATGAACCCCTCTTTAGTTTTTTTTTTATCTACCTATGGTACAATAATCGCAACACTATTTTATATCAATAGTTTCCTACCTAGCACTCTCACCCCGTACTTGATTCCATCTTGAGTAAGCAATACTCATTCGCGACGAGAAGGTCTTGTATTATATTTATTTGAATCTTTGCGAGCGATCAATTCATTCGGTTTCACTCAATTATGGCTTCAGAACAAGTTAGAGCTCCAGGTAGCAAACCTGGAGAGAATATGTTGTGGGGTGGCCGTTTTACTGGTTTGTTTGACTCATATTTCTCGAATTGAGCTCAATTACTTACTAATACTTCAAAAGGTGGTCTTGATCCTCTCATGGTTTCCTACAACGAATCAATTTACTACGATCGTGCATTCCATACTCAAGATATTCTGGGCAGTATTGCTTGGGCTCGTGCAAACCACAAGAATGGTATATTGACTGAGGCTGAATTCGCAGCAATTGAGTACGGATTGAAGCAAGTTGAGGAGGAATGGGTCGCAGGAACATTTAAGATCATTCCTGGTGTTGATGAGGACATTCATACCGCAAATGAGAGAAGATTGGGTGAAATCATTGGAAAAGAGATTGGAGGGAAACTACATACTGGAAGAAGTCGAAATGAGCAAGTTGCAACAGATATGCGGTTGTGGCTTAGGGATGAGCTCAAAAAGATTGAGGGTTTCTTGGTCGATTACTTGAAGGTTGTTGCTGCCAGATCTGAGAACGAGATTGAGCACATTATGCCAGGGTACACTCATTTGCAACGTGCCCAACCTATCAGATGGAGTCACTGGATGTTGTCATATGGTTTGGCATTTGCAACTGATCTCCAAAGATTGCGAGAAGTTATCAAGAGAGTCAACCGATCACCATTGGGATGTGGTGCCTTGGCTGGTAATCCTTTCAATATCGATCGAGAGGCGATGGCCAAGGAACTCGGATTTGAAGGCCTTCTGTGGAATTCTATGTCCGCCGTTGGCGACCGTGATTTTGTCGTCGAGACAATGCAATGGGGTGCCACCCTCATGTCACATTTGTCAAGATGGGCCGAGGATCTTATTATTTATGGTACCGGTGAATTCAGCTTCGTCCGTTTGGCCGATGCCTATTCAACAGGAGTATGCCCTACTTTCAACTCTCATAGGATCCTTTAGCTAATGTCTACAGTCATCTCTGATGCCCCAAAAGAAGAACAGCGATAGCTTGGAGTTATTGAGGGGTAAATCCGGCAGAGCTTTTGGTCAGATGGCAGGCTTAATGATGACAATTAAGGTACATTTTCTCACGGGATTTGGCAGCTTGAAAGTTAATGATGTAACGTTTTAGGGTCTACCAAGTACTTACAATAAGGATCTCCAAGAGAGTGTGGAACCAATGTTAGATCACATCAAAACAGTTGGAGACAGCATCCAGATCGCCACTGGCGTTCTCAGCACATTAACTATCAATCCAGAGAAGATGAAGGCTTCGTTGGACCCATTTATGCTCGTAAGTTCTTCTAAAATATCTGAATTATGATAATGTTTTCAAGCCTACCGTACCTCCAATGTGCTCTCGCTAATCAAGGGGATCAATTTTAGGCCACCGACTTAGCAGATTATTTAGTACGAGCAGGTGTACCATTCAGAGAAACTGTCGGTAGCCTATTTTCACTCATGTATGATAAAATACTAATATTGATAATAGCACCATATCTCTGGACAAGTCGTCGCATATTCAGAGAAAACTAAGATCCCCATGGACCAGTTGACTTACGATCAATTGAAGAGCATTGACAGCCGTTTCAATGAGGATGTCTCGGAATGTTTTGACTATGAGAAGAGTGTAGAAGCACGCCAAGCGGCTGGCGGAACCAGCAAATCAAGTGTTGAGGAGCAAATCAAGGTACTGAAAAGCATCCTTGATTAAATGTTAAAAGATTGAAATATGATGATTCGAGCTGATCCGAATATATTGCACCTTTTTAATTATCTAGTACATATTGGTATCAATGCTAGATCTGCGGATTGCGATTTGTTTTAATGAAAATTTAGCATAGACAAAGGTTTGCGGGAATAATTGATACCATGAATGAATGAAAAGCCACAGAATTTAACCCGTTCTTGAATAGTTCATCTGTGTAGTGTTAGAATTGTATTGTTGTTGCCATTATCCGGTGTTGTTACTATTGTTGTCGTTGCTGAAGTTTACATTGTTGTCCCTATTTTTCATGTAATACTGCAATTCACCACCATATTGCCATGGCTTTTCGGTTTGAGTACAGGCTGCAGATATTCCTCGTTCACAACTTGCCTTGATAGGAAAGAAGGCAGATACTACTCTCAACCTTTTCTATCACTATCTCCAAGATTCCTGAGGTTTATTGCGATCCTTGAAGCGGGAAACGATCGCCCAGCCAGATGTACTTTTTTAAAACATAGTATCATGTTGTCCGTCACGATGAGGCACTTTTGAGCAAGATGAGATATAAAAGATCAAAATGCGCTTGCGACGATATAACCGGAGAATAGCAACCGACCCAAACTCTACATGAAAAACCAGCTTATAAATACTAACATGTATTTGTGTATCTTTTCTAGCCCGTTTCATCTCGACCTCTGCTCTCCCCGACCTGAACTTATCAGACTATTTCGAGATTTCTGGCAGCACTCATCCTGGTAATTCCTCTCATTATGTCCAGGTTTCTCAGGGTAATGTTGAACCACAAAAGTTACTTATGATCCTGAAACAGCTAGATACTATCAAGAATGCCTGACTCCCAGTTCTCTCTTATAATCTCTCATCTCAAACTTTCACCTACCTCTACGAATTTACCAAAGCGACACAAGACTTTCAAAGAATCTCATCTCGAATTCCATTTTCTTTGACCTGGTCCTGACATAGCCAAAAAAAATATTTTGCGGTATTTACCTGAAAGTTGTCCTCTAATCATCCTCAAATGCATCAAATTCAATCTGGACTTTCACGGCTTCTCATCTCCAACTCTGCTCTTAATTTTGCCAATTTAGCACTCAACGTCCAATCATGCCAAATCTGAATTATCTCCTATTCTCTTCTATTATTGAGAGGTGACTTTACTACAGGAGTCTGGATCAGGAAGTGAATTTTTGTAGTGACATAAATGTTGAATGCCGTATAGAAACCCCGCTTAATTTTGGTTAAGATGCCATTTGTCTCTCACCATTGCAACAACTTTTGGATTTACAACTTACAACCCATACCTTTGGCTTTTTTTCAATTTGCTTAGTATTCTTTTTTTTTACCTTTAAATAAAATATTGCGGGTGGTCGCGCCCATCTCCACCATTCGCATACACCTTTGTTGACTTGCCTCGCGCTATTCTACACAACTCGTCTCGTTTCATAATGTTTGAGAAAATCGAATCTCTGTCGCCAGAACAGATAGATAGTTTCACAGAAAGAATATCGAAGCTCTCAAAATCTTTTAAAACACACTCTGGTTTAGTATTTTCAGCCTGGGAGGTGTACATTTTGGCAGAAACGTGTCAACGCGCTACTATACCTCAAAGCAATCTCCTCAAGGATACCGAAGACTTTAAAATTGTTTTTAAGAAGCTTTGTGAAGCTCAAGCACTTGGCCAGGGTCTTCATTAGACTCCACGCGAAGTCGAAGCATTTGAATACACCGGTATCCGTAACGGGATATGCTTTGCCTCGAGCTAGGGACCAGTTCACCATAACGTAATAGCATGGTAAGGTATCTATCGCAAAAAATATATAAACGGAACTCATTGCTTGGATTATCAATGGGACAACTGCAAGGATCACAGCACAAACGTGGCCAGGGAGGCGAAGAAAGAAGCGGAGATAAATGCAAACCCCTGCTTCAAGAATCCAGAAGCACGAGAAGAACTTGCAAAAGAGTGGTATCTCTGTGCAGTTTCTAATATTAAGAAGCTCAAATATGCAAAGCTTTGGGAAGTTGAAGTCACATTTAGCAGCAAGGAAGCTCGGGTTCTTTCCTGTCCAGAATTTATGAAGAGAGATAGTCTGCTATATCCACCCTTGCCGACAGTCTCGACCGCAGAAAATTTGAAAGAGCCTGTCCTATCCAACCCTTCGTTACTGATCTTACGACGTGTTATGATGGCTGCAGAAAAACATAACGATGTTACTTTGAAAGACGAGTATCTCACTGCCGTGGAAGACATCCCATTCCCGAAACCACACCCATCCAACACACCTTCTGAAGAGACTAAAGATGACCCGCCGGAATGGGTGAAGAAGGCGATTGTGATAAAGATATATGGGACGGAGATTGCTCTGGGTAAGTACCCGAATGCGACTCCAGAGAAGACAAAATCATTGTGGGAGAGTAGCTGGAGGGAGCAAGAAATGTTTAGATTGGCTCGGAAGAGTAAGGCTAATAGGGACAAGGCTCGGAGTGAGAAGGGTAAAGTTTCAATCAAGGAAATCAAAGCCACCATAGAAGAAAATACTGGAGGGTTTTCCAAGGAACATACCAAGCCCGTGGACAAAGCCAAGGAGGAAGGCAAGGACGAATTGAGACTTTCACTAGGCAAAAAGCTCGCTTCAAAAGCAAAAGATCGAGAAATGGCCCAAAAGGAAACCGAAATGAACCATCTCCGGGAATCTCGTCACGATCGAGAGCAAGGCTTCAAGCGTGACATTAGTAAATTGGAGTCTACATTGGCTGCGACTAATGAAAAGCTCGACAAGGCTTTGAAAGAGCCAGAAAAATTCCGTGGCGAATACTTCTACAAGATATAACGTCTACATGGAAAGGTTTACAAGCTCGAAGAGAAGTTGAAGGTCGAAGTAGAAGCTCATGAAATTACCAAGCGAGATGGAAAAGAAACTGCTGTTGAGAGGCTGGAGGCCTTGAAAGCCAAGATTGCCCGTTTCAAAGAAGAGCAGAAACGCTTCGTTGTCAAGACAAATGAGGTCATCAACGAACGTAACGAACTGCGAGCTGCTCGTGTTACCCAGGCTCAACTTGATGACAAAAAAGCTAGCGAGATTGCCCAAGCTGTTAATCCTTTGAAGGTCACCATCGCAAATCTAGAGGCATCAATTGCTAAGCTTCAGAGCGAAGAGAGGCTCGAGAAGAACAGAGAAGCTGTGTCCGCAATCCAAGAGCTCGATCTACTAAAAGCAAAATACAGAACTCTAAGCGAAGATGTAAATCAAGAACGCCTTGATCGAGCTCAGGACGCGGCTTATCGGGTCAACATGGAGACCGAATTGACAGGAAAAATTGGTCTCTATCAGGCTACTACTTCCATGGCTGAGAAAAAGGTAGACGATTTGCATCGATAATTACAGGAACAGCAAGCCGTGTTCGATAGTCTGAGGGACAAAAACGCGTGGACTACGAGAGAGGATTACAATAATTTGCTGGCTCAACTGGGTGAGGCGCGATCCGAGAATCTTCGGTTGGCGGATGAAAATGCTCAGTACAAAGGCCTAGCGGCATCGATGCAGAATGTCGGCAAGTTTTAGGTCTTCAATTTTTGAAAGGCTTTTAATTTTGACTCCGATCCGGACTATTGAATGAGCACTCTGGTTAAGCATGGATATCATCGTAACGGTCGCCCGTCTACTCTTTTCTTTTCAAAATCGGTCTGTATTCATAATACAGCAGTAGGCGCCTAGCATTCATTCCATAGCAGAATCATACACACATAGTAACCAGAAGCGACATTAGGGGATATCTCAATTACTCATAACGCTGTTTGTATACTACGGTAAATATCCGAAGCGAGCTACAGTACATGTCTACTGACAGAATGGCTAGGAGTGGCAGACTGTGACATGCAACATAACATTGTAATGTGACGCTATGATGATTTGCCACCGGTGTATTCATTTTGTTTACATAAAATTATCAGTTATACAGTCTCTAAGAATTGTAACTACCTATTTGGGGTTTCAGGTTGGTATTAACATAGCTGGAAATGCCTCATGGTGGGGGGAGTGTTATGTTTGGTGCTCATTTGGCCTCGCTTGAAAAGGGGAGTTTAAACCAACTTTTCAACTGCCTAATGCTTACTACTAATTTGTTTCTACCTTTCTTCACGAAAAAGATCTAGAAAAAGAGAGAATTGAGGACATAGTTGCAATGGCGTTTTAAATGTATTTACTAGCTGCAAGGATATCATCTATAAATTCACTAGCAACTTTCATTATCTCTCTCCTTCAAAATTCCCCCCATCTCTATTAACTCCACACCTTCAACTTAAGCACTCAAATGTTTCTCAGTCATCTCGGGTCCCCCACCCACACCAGTCAATATGACTCTACTAACACCATCCTTCAACACCTTTTGAGCTCTCTCATCAATATGTTCCGCACTCTTGGCCTGCACCTCCTTTCCATTCCAACCATCCACACCCTCAAGCACACCCTTCAACGCACCAGCGACGGCATCCAAATTATCCTCTTCGAAATAAATAACTGCATTTGGACCTGCATCGAAAGTGTATGCGGCAACAGTCTTTCCAGCCGCCTTATTAATATCCTCAACAGCTCTGATCGCCGCCCTACTAACATCATTGAGATAGAAAATTGGTGGGAAAGTATCCAAACATGTGGCGTGGAAACTATTACTATCCATCATAGTGACCTTTGCGAATCCTTCGAAATCTTTCTCTTTAATCGCTCGTTCCATTTCCTTCATGTGTTCAGGAACCACATTCTCAGCTCTCTGTTTAAAGAGTTTCGATGTCGCAACTGTGATTTGCATACCAGAGGTACTAGAAACCCCCTTCTTCTCCGCTGATACCACGAGAATAACAGCGCGCATAGTGGGCCAGTGAGAAGCGGGTGCTACTTCGACAGCAACGGAATCGGATCCATCTTCTTTCTGACCCATCTCCCAAGCGACATAACCTCCAAACAAAGAACGACAAGCAGAACCACTTCCCTGTCTCGCGATTCTCGAAAGCTCGGTAGGATTAGATTTTAATTCATAAAGATTTGCGATAGCTCTAACGAGGGCTGCGAAACCGGCAGCGGATGAAGCGAGACCTGCAGCGGTGGGGAAATTATTTTCCGAGATGATTCTTAGGGGGTAAGAGGAGAGTTTTGGGAGGGAGGAATCGGTTTGCTCGAGGGAAGAACGTAGGGAGCGGAGTTCGCGGAAACAGGCTTGGGTGCGGGCATTGGAGATATCTTGGGGAGAGCCATTGAGGAGGAGGGAATCTTCAGTGAAGGTGGAAGAGCAGGAGGCGGTGGTGTGGGTGCGGAGGTCGTTTTGGGAGAGGGTTACGGAGATGGAGGAGTTGGTTGGGAGGTTTAGTTTGGCATCACGTTTTCCCCAGTATCTGGTAAGTGAGAAGATATGTTAGTTGAGGGTGGTTGAGAAGGAGAATATGTCGAGTACAATAGGAATGTGGTGAGGGGTAGCTTTACTTACTTGACTACTGCGATATTAACTGGAGCCGTTGTACTGGCTTGATAAATCTTTGTGTCTGACATTTTGATATATTTCCAAATCGAAGATGAAGTATGAGAATTTGTCCTTTTTTTTCGAGAAATATACAAAGGCTATATATGTATGTATTTATTTCAATAATATCCTTCATAAGAAATTAATTCCCTTCTTATTGACAACAACACCCCCACTGCAAAATATCAAAGGCGGTCAACATCTATCAATCGGGAAAAGTATAATCCGCTAACAATTTGAACTACTAACTCGACTCAAAATAATCGCATATCCATTCAACCCTCACTCATATATATAAAACCACAAAAATGTCCAAAGATGATTCCTCAAATCAAGGAATAGAAGCCTGTCCTGTCGATCACGCAACACGTTCCGCATGGCTAAAGAATAATTCCACCAAACCACCTTTTCCCGGCGCCACCCCTCACGCAAAACCAGGTCCAAGTTGCGATTCTTCAACCGTTGATCAAACCCCTCCACTCACACATACCCCCTCGAGTTTTCTCTCTCGACTATTCCTATGGGACAATTCATCTTCCACTCCCGCTCAACCTCCCTCAACTTCACACAAAACCTCGCCCTCCACTACTCAACCCCGCCTAGGCCTCGACCGCGAAATCTCCACCATTCCCCGCGCATCTCCTACTCCAAGTGATGCCCCCTCCACCCCTACCTCTCACCCCGCAAACTCCGAATCCGAATCCGGTGTCTCCTCATCCGGAAACTGGATCTATCCATCTGAAAAAATGTTCTTCGAAGCCATGAAGCGCAAAGGCCATCAATCCGACGCCGCAGATATGAAAACTATTGTGCCGATCCATAATGCTGTGAATGAGCGAGCGTGGAAAGAGATTAGAGAGTGGGAGGCTGGGTGGGGGAGCGAGAAGTATGTTTTACTTCAAAGTTGTATGATAGGATGAGAGCTAATTGACCCTTTAGGTGCGGTGGACCTCGTCTTCATTCATTCCTAGGGCTCTCTCAAACGCTCTCCCCAAAAGCTCGTATCAATACGCTCCTAGGATATACCGCTCCTTTCGACCGTCATGACTGGGTTGTCGATCGATGCGGCAAGAGAGTTGATTATATAATAGATTTTTACGCTGGCAAAGCTTCCCCAGATGGAAATGGAAAATTGAATTTCTTTCTAGATGTTCGGCCCAAGTTGAATACGTGGGAGGGATGGAAGATGAGGGCTTGGAAAATATTGAACTAGAGCTCTAGATTATGAAGAGGAGGGAGAGGAAACGACCGAACAAAATCTTGACATCATACACCCGAGTCAAGCTTGTCGCAAAGGAAAAATGGACCGATACCACCAAAGTCCTGGAGCGGATTCGGGGAGTAAAACATAAGTGATTGAACACCAAAACGGGTCAATGACATATTTATTCATGTCTTCCACTAGTGCATGGTAGATATGCGACTAAGATATCCGGAATAAGTGTATATCTGAATTGTTGAAAGGTCAACCTTTCTCTCTGAGTCATCTACCTACATCCATAGAAGATCTGGTATTGGATGATGAGGCAAGAGAAGCAATTGGACAAGATAGCATGTATGATTAACGAATAAGATAGACGATGTGGAAAACAAGATTTTGGGTCGGTATTGGCGTTGTAGTGTTCGCTTGGATGAAACCTTTCAGTTTCATGTTTCAATGAAGGAGGCAACTTTTACTTTCTGCTCTAGTTCTACTGTATAATACAATGGTGAAATATAATACGTATAGGCTGATTAAATATATATTGAATATAATATATTTAAGTTCTTTATTTATAATTAAAAATATTATATAATATGTTGAACACTCTTCTTTTTAAATGATTTTAATATTAATTTTATAAATTCTTTATTTAAAGTATTTTCTTTTATTTGATAGAATTTTTAGATTTTATTTAAATAAATATTTTATAATATATATAATAGAAATAGAAATTAAAAATACTATTTTATTTTAAAACCCAATATAAAAATTAATATAAAAACTATAAAATATATTCGTTTAATAAATAAAAAAAGATTATAAAAGTATTAAAAAATAAATAATATAATAACTTTTTAAAAATAAATAAATAAAGAATAAATATTTTTAATTAATATATTTAAATTGATAATAATTATTATATTAGTTCTTAATCGCGGAAAATAATTATTCTTTTAATTACAAAATTATAAATTTTTTAGATTAATATAATAATTATTATAATAATTCAATTATATAAAAATTATGAAATAATTATGAAATAATTATTAAATAATCATTAAATAATTATTAAATAATCATTAAAATTTCATTAAGATTTCATTAAGATTAATGATTAAGATCAATGAATTAATAAAGCAAGAGCCCTATATGGCAAGCGATGACCAAGAAAAAGTAAAAGGAGCTTTGCAACAGCTAGCGAAGCTGCTCTTCTGAGGGCTAGCGAACATTCTCTTCGGCTTCACGATGCCAATGAACTTCCTACTCAGTCAAAGAAGACAAGTCTGAAGATTCGCGAGCTCACCGCCAAATACCGAAAGAGAAAGGATGACAAGGAGACGTTGACTACGATGCAAAAATTCAAATGGGCCTTGCACACTGAGGATGATATTAAAAAACTGGTAGATGATATCGTCCTCATTCTAGACTCCTTGGAAAAGATATTGCCCTGCTCAACGGCCATTAAAGAATTTGTTCCCAACGAGATCGAAGAGATTTCCCGAGTTAGCGACCAAAGTCTAGAGATTGTAAATCGAGCAGCTCAAGAGTGCTCCATTGATTCTCTACTCGAACACTATCTCAACGATGTTATTGCTAGTCGAATTGAAATGAAGGACAATGTCGCTACAAATTGGGTGGGGGGCGATGCACGATTCCATGTCGGAGACACTGGTAAAGCTTCCCCTAAATTCAATACCAATGCAAGCACTGGTAGGAATGTTGTCGGTAATAAGATCACTGGAAGAGGGCGAATGCAGGTTGGGGATGATTATACGGGTCGCAGCATTTGGGATTAATTCCCTCTTCTCATTCCTTTGTTACTTGGTTTCCCTATGAAACCAAAATAATAGGAGAATCCTGCTCTGATGGCGTGAAGGGTACTATAATGTATTTTGAGATGTATTTAATCACCCCATCCAGTATTAGCCAATTAGGTTTAGTGTGTTCTCTTACATACTTGAATTTAGACGGTATTACCCCACCATCCAAATCAGAGAAGCTAGATAGTAAGTTTATATCCTCATCAATGTTTAGAATCAAACCACGAATCTCAAAAAAGTCAATATCGACAACCCTACAACAACTAAGATCTGCTTGGACTTTTGACGATTCAACCTCACTCAAATCAGTATCCTGTTTTTCAAATCTCTACAATCCCTCACGAATCCGAATCGCAACCTATCTCACCCCCGCACTCAAGTTACATCAAGGTCGGAAATTAAACATGGCACCTCAACTCGATGGTTACTTCAAGCAAGTAGATAATTTGACAGACCATTTTATTGAGAGACTTCGCAAAGCAGTTGCTATTCCATCTGTGTCCGCAGATGAGGAACGCAGACCCGATGTTGTTCGCATGGGAGAGTTTCTAGCTGATGAGCTCACTGCACTTGGCGCCCAAGTTGAAAAACGTCCATTAGGCAAGCAACCGGGTATGGAGCATCTAGAGCTTCCTCCGGTAGTTATTGCGCGATATGGCAATGACAAGAAGAAGCGCACCATTCTCGTATATGGTCATTACGATGTACAACCTGCTGGGAAAGAAGATGGCTGGGCCACAGAACCTTTCGAACTTACCATCGATGATAGAGGAAGAATGTATGGCAGAGGAAGTACAGATGATAAAGGTCCGGTTCTTGGTTGGCTCAATGCAATCGAAGCTCACCAGAAGGCTGGCGTCGACTTCCCAGTCAATCTATTGATGTGCTTCGAGGGCATGGAAGAATACGGCTCAGAAGGCTTGGACGACTTCATTAAAGAAGAGGCCGATAAGTTTTTCGCAGACACAGATGCTGTGTGCATATCTGATAATTACTGGCTTGGCACCGAAAAGCCATGCCTTACTTATGGTAAGCTCTTCGGCAATCTCATGCTTCATCTCTAGGGCCACTTCCCCTTCCCAGAATACTCTGAAGGCTTCCTTTTACTTGTTCTCATTTGATACTGATTAAATTTATAACAGGTCTTCGTGGTTGCAGTTACTATTCCATTGAAATTTCGGGACCCGGCCAAGATCTCCACAGTGGAGTGTTTGGTGGCACAGCTCAAGAGCCAATGACTGATTTAGTGAGAGTGCTCGGCAGTCTTGTGGATACGAATGGCAAGATTCAAATCCCAGGGTTGGATGAGCTTGTTGCTCCTCTTACAGATGAGGAGAAATCCCTTTACGGTGACATTGCATTCACCATGGAAAACATACATGAATCGTTAGGCAGTCAGACAACTATCCACAACGATAAGGAGAATACCCTTATGGCCCGCTGGAGATACCCATCACTGTCAGTTCACGGTATTGAAGGTGCATTTTCTCAACCAGGCGCTAAGACAGTTATCCCCGCCAAGGTGACCGGAAAGTTTTCCATTCGAACTGTACCAAATATGGAACCCGAGGACGTGGATCGTCTTGTTTATAAGTATGTTGATGAGCAATTCAAGAAACTTGGCAGCAAGAATACTATGCGATGCTTCTTGCAACATGCTGGTAAGTGGTGGGTCGCCAGTCCAAAGCACTGGAACTTTTCCAGCGCTGCAAAGGCTGTTGAGAGAGTCTGGGGCGTCAAGCCTGATTTGACTCGAGAGGGAGGAAGGTAAGTTATCGTCTTCGCGGACAGTGCTGACTCATTATGCTGATATTGTATTTAGTATTCCTGTCACCTTGACATTTGAGCAGGCCACTGGCAAAAATGTCCTCCTTCTACCTATGGGTAGTTCTACTGACGCGGCCCACTCAATCAACGAGAAATTGGATAAGAGAAACTACATTGAGGGAATCAAGTTGTTGGGTGCATATTTGCACTATGTGGCCGAGGAACCAATGGTGGAGCAGTAATTAGCAATACCCCAGCGATGTCTTTGCAAAAGCTATTCATCTTAATCCAAGGTTTGGCAACATGTGATATGTTTTTATGCATTTCATCATGAAATTATGACAAGCATAATGCATTTTAGTTATTGGGTGCACACTCATCATTATTGCCATCATTGTGTCCATCATCATTTCTTCATCAACAATCATAAATCGCAACCGCTGTATGCCATCTCATGCTCCCCATTTTAGCTTAATCGACCCGTTTGAAAAAATAAACGTATGCGAACTTCTTCATTTCCTCAACGTCATTCGCTTTCACCACCTTCTCATCGTTATAAAGCACCCACGAGGTTGTTTTATCTTCGGGAATCTCTTTACGGATGAACGCAACATAGTGACTGCATATATCATTAGTTTATGCTATTACTTATAAACAAGCAAAGACTTACCCCGCGTGTATGCTAGACCCTTTGTGACAGATGATAGATTGAAGTTGGAATACGGCAGGCAATGCAGAACTTCCGGCGGTAACTGCCGGACTGTGATTGCTATTGACAGCAGTTGCATCGTCCTCGAACTCGCCTTGATCGTCTGGATGGCTGAAAAGCCATTCTACGGCTCGTTCCACGTCACCGTCAGTTTCCTTTAAGGCCTTCCGCGCTTGTGGGGCCCCGAAGCCCATAGCACCTAACATTTCGACTTTTTCGTGATCGGCTGTAGCAGCTTTGGCTTGACCGGAGCTCAAATCTAATGGAGCATCGATGTCTGCATCGTCCATATGTGCGAAGAGCCACTCCATCGCGGCGTTCGCGTCGCTATTCCCAGTAGCGTGTAAGGCTTTCTCGCAACGGTTCACTGGAAAACCCATGGCCTGGAGCTGTTGTGAGGCTTCTACATTTGCAGAAAAAGAACGTCGACTTGGCTCATCATCATCATCATCATCTGGAAGAAACGATTCTGAAAGTTTTGGACCAGGTGACCGATAATCATCTAAGAGGAACTTATCGTCCCCAATAACAACAGGAACGTCAATCTTTGTGGGCACCCAGTTGATAAGAACAAATCTTCTAGCATTCACAGCGAGAACCTCTGGGAATGTTTGAAAGAGTGATCGCTTGGAAAATCCATCCTTACTACCACAGCCCGAACAGGTAAGCTCCACAATTTCCTCAGACGTGAAGCTGTCTAGACATTCCTTTAAAGTCACGGCTTCGTACTCATCCACATTCTCGCCATCTGTACTGGCAGTTCCCTTTACTTTTCTGACCGGCACGGGGATAGATATGTTGTCTTGCTCGTCCGTACGATATCGCACCTTTTTGCAGCTTAAACATTGCAAGCGTTGCTCTATGACGAAGCGAAAGGCTCGTGTAGGATCTTCGAATGGAGCTGCGTGCTGAGAACGTGTGACCAATTTGAAAACATGGAGGAGAAACTCAAAAGCGTCCTGCTGACGCATGGTTGAAAACTCGGAATGGCCTTTGCCAATTAGATATTTCAACATCGAAGGTGCCAAGCCCTTCTGATCTGCAATACCAGTTGATTCTGATTGATTTGTAGTAGGATCCAGAAACGAGTACCTTCCCGAAAGTAGGCCGTCTGCCAACTTGCGCAATTGTGTCTCCAGGTCCTGAGCTGGATCCTCAACATTAGGTAGATCTATGTTTGGTAATAAGTAACGTTTTTGAAATTGAGGCAAATCGAAAAGGCATTGAAGAGCGCTTGCTAAGTAGCAGCTGTTGCCCAAATTCTTCAAACCTGTAAAGCCTTCGCCGAACAGCTTCGTCAACTCGTGTCCTTGTTCATCAATCATGGAAAATTCCCAACGCAAGTTTTCATCGACCTGCATCTCCATCAAACTTTTTTCGGTCTTCTCGCGTTCGGCAAGTATAATTCCCCAATGTGCAAGATGTTTACCAAGATCTTCATCGATTCGTTCTTCGTCGCATGCATAGCAGTAAACATCAGCGGTACCATCGGACGTGATTGATCCCAGTTTGACCGCAACTGCATGCCCAGTTTGATTTTTATGCTCCAATCCATGAGAATGTCCCTTGAGTCCACCAAATTGTGCCCGTCCGCATCCTAAATTACCGCATTGCAGGCAAAGCCACAAGTTCTCTTTAAGGTCGCAAAGAGAACAGTGACCGAGATCCTGAGACTGGATTTGGCGTGCGCTTTCCTGTTGTAGGGTAAGGATATGTTCGCAAGGCGTAAATTCTTGCTCCCAGGCCTTCACTTCTTCCTGTCTTGAAAATGTATTGGCTTTCATTACGCCATCCACAACCGCGGATAGTTTACCGGAGGATTTATCGACATTTTCAACCGCACATTCATAACAGCGAACTTTTGTATGGTACTCGTATCGATCAGCTTCGGTTTCCGCAGCAATGGCTAATCTCGACATTTTTTGAGGGGGCTCATCTCGAACAATGTGGCGTCTTGTTCTTCGAATGTTGAGGACCAAAGGATGGTTTTTAATGGTCTTGTGGAGTTGAGAATGATTCCTATCGCCAGTACAGCCACCATTGAAGCAGAAAAGACAAACATCCAAACCAGTGGAGTCATCCTAGATGGGTAAAGGTCAGATTTCCTAATTTATTGGGAAAATTGCTAAGATGAAAGAGGATGAATTTTGCAAAGGAAATAAGATGTATTATACTTACTATAGAGTCAAAGCACTGTGTACAATCTTCACGATACACAGCTTGGCTAGGTCCTGGGGGACGCAGCTCTGAGGGGTAGTTAGTTATGATACTGGGTAGCTAACTATCTTGAACGGCGCTAGGGTGAAAAGAACTTACCAGCTGCATCAACGTGCTTACAAGACATTTTCCCTATAATTTAGTAACCGTTCTTGTTGTTTACTCAGGTTGCTAGGTAAGTAACATAGTAGTAGGTATGAACTTGATGTGGTTAAGCTGGTAAATATCAAATAGCTACCTAGTACTAGATCCAATGTTCAAAATGGGGAAGGCGGAATGTGGGATATCCCGTCCCCGTCGTTTTGGTGGGGTAAAATCGCGGTGTCACGGGTTGTGGCATGGCTTCAGGTTCTAGGCTATAAATGGTATAGATCGTGGGATAAATCGATCTCATTCGTCCAGTTAGGAGTGTGTGGCGTAACGGTTTTTAAAATTCCGCCACTTACTAATATTACTGATGAATTTGGAATAAACCGAATATCAAAATCCCCTTGCCTTATCTCCGAATCGATCGATCACATGATCATATAATAATAATCATCGCGACTAAGTGATTGGTTAATATCCCGTTTTCTATAACATAAAAAACTTCATATCAATGGATGACGCTGAAGCTAAACTTTATTAGGATAGACTCCGTGATTCCGTTGATAAGTCCGTGGATCCTTGCTTCCACTTATTTCTTTCTTTCTTTCTTAAATAATCAAAAATCCATTATTATCAGATCTTACCCCAAAGTTAAACAATCAACATCACAATATTCAAACATACAACATACAACCGCACAAATTAACATCAAATCTCATCAAATTCGACACTTTATCTTATCCATCTATCATTATATTATCAAAACTTATCTTCCCTAAATACGTCCATCGCCACTCCATCACACATTACAAAAATGTTTCGAAGAACTTTGTTAAATGCACCCCGCGTTGCCGGTAGAGCGTTATCGGCAAGCAGTCACTCCGCCATCAGACCTCTATCTGCTCAAATTGCATCACCTTCTTTCGTTCTTGGTCGCAGATCATATCATGAAAAGGTTCTCGATCATTATTCACGACCTCGGAATGTTGGCAGTATGTCAAAGACAGATACCGATGTAGGAACTGGTTTGGTCGGTGCACCAGCATGTGGCGATGTCATGAAGTTGCAAATTAGGGTAGATCCAGATACGAATACCATTTCTGATGTGAAGTTCAAGACGTTTGGCTGTGGTTCTGCCATTGCTTCTTCTTCCTACTTGACAGAATTGGTTCGAGGAATGACGCTTGAGGAGGCTGGTCGAGTGAGAAATACAGAAATTGCCAAAGAGCTCTGTCTTCCGCCTGTGAAGCGTAAGTTAACCCAAAATGATCTCTATCTGATCGTATATGCTAAAATTCAACCTAGTCCATTGCTCTATGCTTGCTGAAGATGCCATCAAATCTGCCATTTCGAATTACTACACCAAGAACCCTAAATCACAATCTACGAACCTCGGAGGTACTGGCGCATCTATTCCAAAGATTAATGTAGAGACAGTGATGGAGCCCGTACAATCTCAGACAGCAACGGTCTAAAAATTTGGTTTGAGAGCAGGCGCTTTGGGATATCGAAGTTTTTCTTTTCCACTTGTATTATGATAGGAAGATGTACTTGGTTGTTCAGGTAAAAGCATGGATCGATGATAGGATGTCCAGGCTATTGAAGCCGCGGAGGACAAGAATGGACAGAGGAAATCAGTCTGCGTGACATTGACTTGAATTGAATGCTGCAAGGGCAGCTGCCAAATCGTTTAGGGGAGGTTCAATTTCTCCCACACACAGCTACTTAGTTACATATCTGAAACGAAGTTAAATGATGCACAAGATACTAAAGATTATATACATTGGTCATTTCATATTCAAAAGAGCAATTGAGCAGTGCAGGTGCTTTCTATAATAATTTCGTATCCATGCTCGGAGACCAATAGACAAGTCATGGTATTGTAATGGTTGCAACAAAAGGGAATTTAACAAGATCTATTAAGAACAAAGTTAGATTCAAAGATGGACCGTTTCCGTATGTCAAATTAACAATACCTACCTACCCATAAACAAAATCACAATACAGAGATTTCACAGAGAAATGCTTTATTTTGTATCAAAATAACGGGAAGAATTGGCAAGTACTGGTACCTAGTAAGCTCGCTCAAGTAGGCTCAAAAAAGTTTAACAGGGCCCGAAAGCGGTGCAGCTTCTTTATCTTATCATTTGTCAGAACTAATTTTTTTTTTTTTTTTGGAAAATAGGTTTGACTGTGTAAAGCAACCACAATCGCAATTTGCAATCATGCCAAAACGTACTCTGGAGGACACAGAATTGAATTCTGGAGATAACGATATCAAGATCTCCTCCAAAAAGAGTCGCAAAGAAAAGAAAGAAAGGAAAGAAAAGAAATCCAAAGATGTAGAAGAGCCAGCAACAGATTCAACTCCAATCGAGGTTGAAGAAGAATCAAAGGATGCTCGCAAGGAAAGAAGACGACTCAAGAAAGCGAGGAAAGCTCAAGAAGCAGACAAGGAGCTAGAGGAGGAGCAATTGGATCAAGGAAATGCGATTGAGCCCACGTTTGATGCTGCCAATGCTGCCGCAGATGCAAAGGCTGCTCAAAAGGCTGAAAAAGCGCGTTTGAAGGCATTGAAGAAGGAAAGAAAGGAAGAGAAAGCAGACAACACCAAACCTAATGAATCTGCGGCTCCCATCAGTGTTGCTCCGCATCAAAATGGAATCACCTATACAGAAGATCCAAATCTCAGTGGCTTGCTACAAAGCGAAATCGATTCCTTCTTGGCTACAAACTTCATCACCATCACCGATCCTCTATCTACCTCAGCTACTCTAAGACCGCTGATAAAATTCGACTACCTTCCTATCACCGACCCTGCCCAACGAGCCCCATTCAAGGACTTCAAAGCCCCAACTCCCATTCAAGCCGCAGCATGGCCATTTTTACTCGCTGGTCGCGATGTGATCGGTGTTGCTGAGACTGGTTCGGGTAAAACTATGGGTTTCGCCGTGCCTTGTGTACGTTACATGTCGTCTTTACCCAAAAATCAAAAAAACAAAGGTCCCAAAGCTATTGTCGTATCGCCGACTCGAGAATTGGCGATGCAGAGTTATGAGCAGATCGTGAAACTGGCCAAGGCGTCTGGTCTTGAGTGTGTCTGTGTATATGGTGGTGTCCCCAAGGATGAACAAATAAGAGCATTGAAGACTGCAGACATCGTTGTCGCCACCCCCGGTCGTCTTAATGATCTCATCAACCAAGGATGTGCTGATTTGAGCAAGGCCCGATATGTCGTTCTTGATGAAGCTGATCGCATGCTTGACAAAGGCTTCGAAGAAGAGATTAGAAAGATCATCAATACTACACCCTCACTCGGGAAGAGACAGACACTCATGTTCACGGCTACATGGCCCGAGTCGGTACGCGACTTAGCTTCCACTTTCATGAATAGCCCTGTCAAAATCGCCATTGGTGATAATCCGACTGGAGATCTTCGAGCAAATTCTCGCATTGTGCAAAAGGTTGAAGTAGTGGAACCCAGGGATAAGGAATACAGACTTATGCAATTACTCAAGCAATACCAAAGTGGTAGTCAAAAGGATGATCGGATCTTGGTCTTTTGTTTATACAAAAAGGAAGCCACAAGAGTAGAGGGTTTCATCAGACAGAAGGGGTTCCGAGTTGCTGGTATCCATGGCGATTTGAGTCAGGAACAAAGGACTAGAAGTTTGGAGGCTTTCAAGAGTGGCAATACTCCAATTCTCGTGGCCACAGATGTCGCAGCTCGAGGTCTAGATATCCCTGCCGTTAAGCTAGTCATCAATTGCACGTTCCCTCTCACTGTGGAAGATTATGTACACCGCATCGGTCGAACTGGAAGAGCTGGCAAAGATGGACTAGCGATTACATTGTTCACTGAGCATGACAAGGCTCAGTCTGGCGCGTAAGTAAAATCTGTAATTTCCAATCGATTAACAACTAACGATTGATACAGTTTGATCAACGTTCTCAAGGCAGCTAATCAACCAGTTCCTGATGAATTGTTGAAGTTTGGGACTACGGTTAAGAAGAAGGCTCACGACGCATACGGTGCATTTTTCAAGGATGTTGATACTACCAAAAAAGCAACGAAGATAACTTTTGATTGAGATGCAATAGGCTAGAGTAATAGTTTGATCGGAAGATACAAAGTCAGCCTTTAATTATATGGTAACATTCGAGAAGGCATCCTTTCTCACTCGTGGCTCTGTCAAGGCGTAATGGTTAGTAGTTTATAGATCGGCACTGCAGCTGAGAACTTACAGGAGAATCACGAAAATCGCTGCCACCAATCCACTCTTGATTATATCCACCAGGCCACCAGTGAATGTCGTTCTCATTTGAGCAAGTGTGGCATACGTAACAACCCCAAGTGACATCGTGCTGGGTTGTGGTAATAAACCCATGACCTTGAAGTTAGCTCCATGGCGCCCGCAGTACGCCAGAATGAAATACCCACACCATATGATTCGTAAGAGCATGTTGGCCATGTTTGCCAGTACTAAGCCCTCAGCGCCAAGATCCCAAACTCCTAAGAACAGATAAGCAGCGCCGCCAAAACCGGCGGAAAAAGCTGTCATCCACAAAGATTGTCTATGAACTTCGGCTTCGGTAGCAACAACCGCTACAAACGCTTCGCAAACTCCGTTTAACGCAAGTAATGGGATATAGTAACAATACGCTGCAAGGACATTGCCAGCTCCAGATGACTGCCATCGTGGGCCAGCAATCAAGTTTAAGAGAAGAGGAGCGACGGTGGGTCCTACGGCCACCACGGCAACGGACAATATAAGATATATTCGTAGGAGCCTATGCAGGTCTGTACTGGCTTTCTCAGTGGCTTCTTTGCTTGGCTTTCCCTCAACGGCCGAAAGAAGCTTCCCAAAGTAGTTTCTGGACATTTCCTCGATTGGCTGTAAGACTAGACGAGCAATGAGACCTCCATAATTGCTAGCTAATGCATAGATGCCTTGAGCTGTTTGGGTGGCCATGGATGCTATAAGAAATGTATCGCCTTGAGTCAAGACATGTTTCACCATTGATTGTATCATTATACTCCCCCCTAAGGACAAGAGTGGTTTGGAAAAGTATGAGTAGAGAAATTTCTCCCTTTTGCTACCGTTAGTTAGCTTCAAGCATTATACCATTGTAGGAAAGTTTAGAATACCTCGAAATAGGTTTGATCATTAAGGAGAATCCGCCCCGTAGCGCAACATTCCAAACACCCAGTAGGTATACCATTAGTATCGAAATAGCATATACCCCTTGGCCAATGGCAAATGGCAATACACCCAGCTCTGTCTGATGACGTGCAGCCCAAATTGCAACAGCACAAGTAATAGTGCATCTTAAAACGGTTGCAATCGACTCAGCAGCAGCACGAATTCTAAAAGCTGATTTCTGTTGAACAACGACGAAGCATGGCTCAGCCAATAATTCCAGAATTGCTGCTACGCCGTACAATCTCAAGGATTGTCCAAAATATGGTGTTTCGACCACACCAGTTTGTCCGGTGTTGGCATAGATCCAACCAAACATCAAACTGAATCCAAGTCCAAGAGCAATGGAGATATACGATAAATTCACAATTGCTTGAGTTTTACCAGCAGGTGTTCGGCTATCCAAAAATATGTCCTGTGTGGGAAGGTCACCATCCTGTTTGGTCTTGGAATCATCGTCACTTGTATCTGTCTGTCGCTGTATTGCAACACGTAGACTCTCTCTTGAGAAGAATAGTACGGTGATGGAGTACACTTCAAATTGTGTTGACACAGCGAGGAGCTCAGGTGAAAGAAATCGGAGAAGTATCTGGTTGACGATGAATGTCAACGCTCGAGACCCGGCTTGTAACGCAATTAATAGGGATGCTCCGCCGGCGGATGTCGAAAGAAGAGATTTGCCTGCTGGCTTCTCTTTTATAGGTTCCACGGATGTCATCGGCGGTCATAAGAAATTCCGTGGGCTTTTGGGATGCAATAGGTTTTGTAGTTTCGAGATATACGCTTTGATCACTGGTCACATGATTGTGTGGATTACGATAAGGATGGAGGTGGACAACGAAATATAATCGTGGGTGGCCTCACTTCGCTCTTTTTGAGTTGAAACTTACGCTTCAGTGGGCGAACATTAATTTACGCCCGCATACGAACTTACACTTCAACTTTTCAAAAGTGAGGTTATTCACAACTTTTGAAAACTATAGTACAGCTATAATAACTTTTAATATATAAAATTAAAGAGGCTTTTCGTACAAATTTAATGATATAATTTTTATTATAATATAATATTTAGTTCAAAAGTTATTAATAATATAATATTATAGATTTTGGTATGTTTTAATCAAAATATAAATCAAAATTTTTATGTTTTTTAATAATATTTTATAATAACTTT
>NGKJ01000037.1:175158-188436 GCA_002162495.1 Myriosclerotinia curreyana | reverse complement strand
AAATAAAAATATTAATATAAATATAAATAAATATTAAAAATTAAATTATTTATTAAAAGTGAAAAACAAAAAATTATTTAAAAGTTAAATATACCTTATAATAAAACAAATTTACTTTTACAAAAAATAAGTTATAATAATGATTTAGCAAAAGATTTTATTATAAAATAAAGAATTATAATAAAATAAATTAGAAAAGTAAAAATAGAACCAAATATATTAATTAGTATATTTTAAGTACAACTTAAATTTAAAAGATTATATAATAAAAATAATTTAAAAAGCAATATATTATTTTTATTAGTAAAAAGAAAATTTATTAAAAAATCAAAATTATTAGTTATTATTATCTTTAAATTAATAAAAGTTTTGTTTAAAATAATAGTCTTTTTGGATATTTTAATTTTTTTAACAATCATAATATTTTTAACAAATACAATTTTGATTTTAGGAGAAATTTTATTTTTAAATATAATTATTTAAAAGAATAAGTTTAAAATGAATTTATAAAATTAAAGATATTTTTAATCTTTTTATACTTATTTTATTTATATTATTTTTAAAAGTAATTAACAAATAATATAATAGATATCTTTTTATTTAAAAAACTATAATAATTTAAAATCATTTAATCCTAATTATATATATATTTAAATGTTTTTATAAATATTAAAATTTTTTTTTTATTTAATAATAATAATATTTATATTATCTTTTATAATTATTAATTTAAAATAAAGTTTAAAAAAGTTTATATTATATATATAGATTTTCAAAATAATATATTTATAAGCAATATATAGTTTTTTATTAAAAATTCTTTTTTTATTATTTATTTTATTTATTTAATTTAAAAATTAAAAGCGATTAAAGTGTTTTTAATCTTTTAAAGTATATTTTCCTTTGATTTAATTATTTTGCAATTTTCTTATTAATCAAATCAAAATATATTTTAATCTAGAAAATATATCACAAAAATCTAATATTTTATTTTGTATTTATTACAATTCTTATATTTATTAGTTTATTTATGTTGATTATTTAAATTCTATATTATTACCTTATTTTAATTATTATAAACCCTTTTAGTATTATACTATAAAATACTTTATTTAAAAATAATTATTATAATAATCTATATATAACAATCAATAGGATCCTATAGATTAAAAATATGTTTAAGCAATTCAATCTCTTTCCACTTACTCTTTTTATGCTTTATATAATTGATTCAATCTGACGTAACAATATATTACTTCAAAAAAACGATTTAACCGATTACTCATTTTATCTATTTTTCAATTTAATTAAATTATCGAATTTATAAGTTGTTTTAAAACAAATCAATATATATTATACTAGAAAGTTATATTTACATTAAAATAAAAAAGAATAAGGAAATTTATTATATAATCTAACTTATAAAGAATAGGATATTAATATTATATTGTTTTTAAAAAGCCTTTTATTTTAAAGAAAAACCAAAATTTACAATTTTAATTCATTTTAGAATATATTAATTAAACAAATAAATAATAGAATACTATTTTATAAATAAACGAAATATAAATTACTATTAGATTATATCAAAAAACATATATTATATATTAAATAAATAAGGCTTTTAATTTAATATATATATTAAAAAAAGAATATAAAAAGCCTAATTGAATATTTTAAAAATACTTTTTAAGAAAAGTAAATAAAGATCCTAATCTATTTTAAAAAAAGGAATAGAGGATTATTAATATTTAATTATATTAAAAATATACTATCCCCCTTATTAATAAATGAATAAAGTTATACCTTAAATATATATTAATATAAAATAGAGCTTTAAAGTATATAGCAAAAACTACTCTTGCAAAACTTATTATACAAAGGATTTAAAAAGTAAATTAACCTCCCTTTTCATTCAATCTTAACCTTATTAAAAATATATAAAATAAAATAAAAAATTAGATTTAAAACTATTATCTTTTTGATAAAATAAACTATAATAACTTTAGGAAAGCTATAAAAAAAGTATAGGATTTAATATCAAATAAATATTTAATAAATTTATTTAAATCTATAAAGAATAAATACTAAATAATTATTAATAATAATAATATATATACTAAATATTAATTTTTGTTATACTGAAAATATTGATTTTTGTTATATTGAAATATACTATTATAATACTTTTATTATTTGAAATCTCTTATATTAATTTTCAAAAAGTATAATAATATTATTGGTTAAAACCTCTATATGTGGGGAAAAACTCGATTGTTTTTTAATGGGTTTTATAATACTTACCCCATCAACCTCCGTATGTATTTTTGTACGGAGGTTCCGGTTATTTTGGTCGAGATTATAGGCCTCTTATAAGGTGATACGCTGAAAGGCCCTATAATAAACTATATTTAGTTATGATTTTCAACAACCCTGTAGATTAATGCTTAAATAAGCTATAAAGGCCTGAAACTTTACCTAGTTAGGGTTAAGATAAATTTTAAAATGGAAGCAAGCCTGAAGCTTATAGGCTCGCTAAGCCTATATGGGTCTTTAATATAGCTTATTTGGGTTCTTATCAAGCCTATTGGGTCTTTAGAAAGCTTATATAGGTTCTTAATAAGCCTATTAGATCCTTAGAAAGCCTATATGGGTCCTTACACAGACCTTATAGGGCCTTTTCAGCGTATCACCCTATAAGAGGCCTATAGTCTCGACCAAAATGACCGGAACCTCCGTACTCCGTACTGTATCATTTATTTGAAGACTCAAAATGGCTAATTCGCCTAGATTCTTAATTATATTGATCTTTTGTATGAAGGCTACGAAATCCATACTACTCGAGTACTCGTATTACTTATTAATAAGGGGTGCGCTAAGCTGAGGCTCCTAACTCTTCTCTCTTCTCTTCTTCGAATTCTCTCTTCTCTTCTTCGAATTCTCTCTTCTCTTCTTCTCTTCTTCTCTTCTCTTCTTCTCTTCTCTTCTTTTCTCTTACCTTCTCTTCTCTTACCTACTTATCCGAACTCCAACCAATCTCAGCACCAGCCAAGATATTTCATCATGTCCCCTTCTCCTTCAGCGATCAGTTAATTCCAAATTTATGGTTGATTGCCCGATTTAGATGGTTGTTGTTTCAAAAGTAGTAAGAAAAAGAACATTTCATCTCGCATTGTGAATACATCACGAATTCTAGAATTGGGGCCGGCTACACCGTTGCACAAGTTTCATGTTTGAGTAGCTTGAATCTCGTTCACGAAATCCTTCCATGTGAGAACCATGCCCATGCTATTCTCGAGATAACGGTAAGCTGCCTACCCCCTCATACTCATACCAACCTGCATTTGCCATGATTATGTATGACCACGGTCACGATTACGGATAGATCGATCTCATGCACATGTCTGTCCGCAGCGAGTAGCAACTACCTAACTTAGAATGATAACAGCACAAGGACAACATAAACTCCTGCCTGCACATCATGTTTCTATTTTTGTTGTTGAAGTTACTTCATCTGACGTGATGAATCGGAACATTTACATTTTGTAGATTTCTTTCAGGTACCATGCAGTAGTCGGGAGAATATGTCTGCGATTATACTCGAAACTGCGTTACTCTACCACACCATCACGCTATTGATCTTACTCAGCGCACCAAATAATGAAGTTTCTCCTTATTAGCTTTCCCCTCTCCAACATACTCGAAACCTATTTTGAGATGAGAGGCTATAACATGGAGCGTTATCACATCACGACTTACATTGAGGCGCAGCTCAGAGGTGGTGGGTGGGTGAGGGGGTCACGCCGTCACCCCCTCCATTGCATATCTCTGCATATGTCTAAATTCAGGTACCCCATCATGACCTTCGGATAATCAACGCATGTATTCAGTTCTACAGTCAGACAGTCAGCCTACTAGTAAGATAATAATCGAGAAATTCAGTGCTTAAAATTCCTTGTTCAACCTCCAGGTCCAACTAGGCGTTGATTTCATCGCTATGTAAGAAAGCATCGGGTTGTCACGATCAAGTGGGGGATTATTGTACCTGCGCTGGGGGTGGCACGGCGAGGAAGAATACCATCCAGCAGGGATACTGGAAAGGTGCGTTCTTCTGGAACGTCCACGACGTCTAAGAGTCTGTCGTGTTCGCCTAGAAATCAAGATTTTTCGCCTCAGATATACTTAGGAAGAAGTTTCATAAAGAAAGAAAAGAAGAACTAAAAAGTATTGTTGGATGTAAAACATCACTCCAACATATTTTAAAATTGTGCATGACTTTATGGAGAAGCTTCGCTTCGCCTGAAGAAAAGAAGAGAGGAGTACTGAATTAGATCGCCGACTGTGATATATTTGGTTCTAACTTATCCTATTGTGCCTCCAAATTCATGATCACTCGTGAGCTACATAGGTAGACATGTATACGACGGGGAATGACGGGGAATACATGATATTAATCGAACTTTCATGAGAGTTCATCTCATCTTCATCTTGTTTCGAGCTTCTCCCATGAAAAGATGGAGATGGAAAATCTCACAAATTCCAAATTTCTGGTTGGTGATGATTAACCTTAACTGTCTCAAATCTGAGCTTCTTCAACAATCGATAGGTGTAGAGTTCTCGGCTCGTATAAAAGCTTTTCGGGACAACCAACATACATCTCTACTCTAAAAGGTTATTAGAACATAATACCTGACTCGTAGGGTGCCAGTGTACTCTTGAAAGGTTCGTGGAAAGGGTCAAGTGGTAAGCAGCCTTTCTATCTGTGAATAATATAGTATAATAATAACAGTATGACAAACGCTCCCAAGTGAGTATCTGCAGGCTAACTTACTCACCTAATTGATCCTTCTTGACTCCATTCCCATCACCGTCACCCAATTGACCACTCATAGTCACTCATCACCGATCACCCATCACCTTTCTAGAAGAACAAAACATCATTAGACTTTCCATTTTTCCAGAATCCACTGTCTAAGTCGTCGACTCGTCGTAGCCTCGTAGGATGGACCAATAAACTAATCAAGCTCAAAACCCCCTTCTCCCATGCCCATGCCCATGCCGAAGATCATGTAATAACCTGGCACATCATCAGAAAGACAATCTCAAATTTTACCGAAAGGATGTTTTAATCTTTCTACTTCGTACAGTACTGGATATTAAAAATACTAGGTGCTGTAGGTGAGTACTTGATGCATCCAGGTCCACAAAAGGTTTATTAATGATAATGGTAGTATTTCGACAATCTGAGAATGAATCCTTTTCGGGAACCAAGTGCAGATACGCGTATATCAATCCTTACTAGATGCTACGAGATGCTACGAGATACGTGCGGTGTCCACTTCTGGATTTCTACTGTACGCCCATGTCTCCCGGAGTGTTAGGTAGAACAGATGAACCAAATGCATGAATCAGCCGAAAGTGTGAAGAAAAACTATATATATATATATATATATATATATATCTCTCTCATAGCTCGTAACCCGTATGTAGTAAGGAGAGACAAAGAAGATATACCTAATACAAGAGTAATAGTTCGGTTGAAAAACGTGGTCGATCATAACCATGCTTACTATTTACTATCGTGTGTGGGTGGTATCTACTAGGTATTAGACAATGCAGCCTCTTACAATTGTTGTACCGTATTACTATTGTATCTTTCCTTGTCTTTCCTTGTCGTGTGCGTTTATGGTCGTGAGGAATCTTTCTCAGTATTATTAGCCTGAGGACTGTAGACTAACAACATTTTGTCCATCAGTTAGCCAGCCAAATACGATTTTGGAATGTTGCGAACCTTTCGGTCCTGTTTGAGAGTAGACCATGAAAGGTACAGTAGAGATGCATAATAAATCTTGAGATGTTCAAGGGGGGGCGCAATCTTGGTTGCTTTTCCAATTTTAGAGTGGGCTGAAATCACCTTTGTCCTTTACCATTTTACCATCTGGGAGTGAGAGCATGGCATGCCAAGGGTAGAACAGGGGAAAGTAGCCTCGAGCCAGGGGGATCAGACGGAAAGTCCAGTCCATTATTGGTTGTGTAGCCGTGCTGACAGTACCATTTCTCTTTAGTCCTAGATGAGTACCCAGGCGCAGACTTTTCCAGCGAATGATGGCTGCTTCTCATCTGCAACTTTGCTGCAGACCTGCAACCAACATATTAGCACTACATACACTTGCTTGACCTGCATCTACAGCCGGACAATCTAACGCAATTCAGTAATAGCCATTCTTCTGTGATGAGTAGAATGTTACATTTTGCATCATCTTATTCATAAATAACATCAAAGCTACTTACATTGCATAGAACTCGTGCATGTTCTATAAGCGCAAATGTCAGGGGTGCCACGAGAGAAAGCTGACACTCTGAATTCGATGCGGGATCCGAAGCCATGGGGTATGACTCCTATAAGCGCCCTCAGACAAGGTCTGCAGTATGCATGGGTTATGCGATGGTTGATGGACAACGGGCAGCCTTCCACGATTTTCATCTTCGTCTTCACTTTCTCCCCTCTCTCTCTCCAACTATTATTCTTTGCAAACTCAGGAGGCTCAGCAATGCCCCGCGATAAGTTCTATCTTTGTGCATCTACTGCGCATCTGTCTAGGAACATTGGAAGTACATGACATATACTTTTCAAAAAATATCTTGCACCCTGAAGCATCGTCACCATCCCAGACTTTGCTAACCAACGATTTCAAGTGCCGGTATTGGCTCTTGTGTTGAAGTTCTGGCCCCTGACATTATCTATTCTTTTGCAGAAAGGCTGTGCAGGGCTGTAGGGATACATCTTTATTCGTTTCCAATTTGAGGTTAATCATCATGTCGAGCCTCAAAGATATAATGGACGTAGATGTGGACCCTCTCGAATCTCAGGCATATAGAAGGAAGGAGGCCGCTCAACAACAAGCTTTCCGACCATCCATTGATCCTTCATCTCAAAGCCCTTCCCCTCAGCTTGATGATACTAAAGGGAAATCATCTATCAACCATCGAAGATCAAACCGAGTTTCAAAGTCGTCAAACCAACCTACAACATCGCGACCCAATTTAGCACGGCGGCGTAGCAGCGGTGCTGGAGAAGCCATGGATTTTTCGGCCTATCAAGGTGGCGGTTCAAATCAAGGAAGCCTATCAGGTAGCCCTCTACAAACATCTACGAGAGGAGGAATGGAACCAATTGCAGATATCGTGCCTGTCAAATATACACCTGTGACCGGACGTATCAGCAGAGCAAAGAAGGGTATACCAGTTCATACATGCGACGACTGTAGGAAGGTTTGTTCTTCAGTCCAATCTATTATCAATTCACGAGCTGATAAAAACATAGACGTTCACCAGAGCGGAGCACCTCAGGTAAGGATAGAATCCCACCCAGGCTGACAGTCCAATAAAGAAATACCTTGCGCGCACCATGGTGGAGATAATAGCAGCCATTTCTATATCATGGGCAGAAGAGAGGGATAAAAGCAGAGTTAGGGGCAAGTATATCGGCTAATTTTTGATGTTTTCATTACAGGAGACACAAGCTCAGTCATGGCAAACCTGCTTATCCATGTACATTCGAGGACTGCGAGAGAACATTTCACCGCCCTGACCTACTGGCACGTCATCTCAACCGACAGTATGCTTTCCCCCTATTGCCCCTCAGAAATCGACTAATGAAACAAAGTGAGACACAGGGCGAAAAAGCATACAAATCTAGTGACCCAAGAAGCAGGGCCTCCTCAAGCGCATCAGAGAGCGCTCCTTTGAAGCTAGAACCGACAACGCACGGAATGTCTATGGCCTTGGGTCAGATGTCTCCAAATGATTCTATAACACCGAGGACTTCAAGTGGAGCAGATCATTCGGCCGCAGCTGCAACCTTTAATACAATCGCGGGCAATTTCCAAGCTGTTGACTATTCGCCAGGCAACACCCGTAAAGGGTCTACCAGTCAGGTTCAATTGAATGATGCGGAATTGTACACTGCGGAATCACCTGGAGCAGTTTCATCCAGGTAAGCACTGATCACATGTTTGTTCTTTTTCACTTGATCTTTTTTCAACCGGAGATTTTTTTTGTCCCGGCTATCTAGCTGCCCAAAAGAGAAGATATGTAGAGATTGCTCAACTAACTTTGAGCAGGACTTCCATAAGCTACGGTGAGATGACATCGACTTTCAATGTACGGCCCATGCTGGAACTTTCGGACCAGGATCCATATCGGGCAACAAGCTCCAGCTTCCAAGCATTGTATTCGGAAGAAGCTTCGCCATTCCCGAATTATAGCGCCCCGCATGCTCTACCACTTTTACATATTCCAGAAGAACCTTATATGCCAGGTCTATCATACACACAAGACAATTCTCCTTGGTGTTCATCAGCTTCTGACAGCACATATTCAACTCAATCGGAGAGCTCACGTACGGGGAGAATGATACACAGAGGTCGATCTGGATCATTAGTCACAGCATCTGAATGGTCTATTCCAGTTCCAAGCGCGCAATGGCCTCATGGTATGTGTACACACTTCACAGGTCTAGTTCCCCTACGAATTTTAAAAGCATAGACTGATAACACGATATGATAGGCATGGCCAACACAACTCAGGACCTTAGAAGTCCACCTTATGAAACAGTGATGGAATCTTATGATGCACCTTATACGCCCCCCAGAATGTCACCACCATCTCGGCAACTGCTTGAAGTGCCTGGTTTCGGGGGCTACTATATGGAATCAGTGGGTAATCCACACACCTCAACATATAATAAACACTTGGCTCAGACTTTTCCAGCGTCCCCTTCGCGATTGTCCAACCCCCGATTGGCAAGCCTTAATAGAGGATCGAAGGAGCTGGTGGGATCCCAGCAATTAGAAACATTGACGAGCATGGGAACGATCATTCCATCCCCTTCTCAATCTGCTACCTCTAACTTCGACAACTATCTTTCCCTATATTGGAACAATTTCGATAAACTATCCTCGTTCATTCACCGCGGAACATATATACAGAACCAAAACTTACTGCTCACCTTCGCAATGGCTGCTATAGGCACCCAATACCATCCTAACCCCGATGCACGAAAGCATGGCGCGGAATTCCATGCATATTGTACCAAAACAATTCCCTTGGCCCTTGATTGGAAACTACAAACAATGCAAGCAATATTACTCACAGAGATCTTCACTCATTTCCGCGGCAATAAAACCACCGTTCGCCTATCTCGCCAGTTTGAAGAATTATACAACCGGGTAAGTTGATGTTCTCAAGGCTGTTTTGGGTACATTCATTGACGTCCAGTAGCTCTTGAATCAATCATATCCAACTTCTGAAATCAACACTACTCCCATTAATACCAATACACCTGATGTCCTAGATAATCACTTCAACACAACACGAACTAGATCCCAAGACATACAAAGCAATTGGTTGCTCTGGGTTGACACCGAATCACGCCAACGCCTTTTATGTCTTTGTTTTATTTTCGATATCCACCAAGCCATGTATCACCAACAAAAGAGGGCCAAACCACATGTGGATCCCACCCTGCTATATACACCCTGTTCGGAAATCCTATGGGAATTAACCAATGCGGCTGACTGGGCTACCAATGAATCAGAGAATAATGCAGGCCAGCCACTTCATGTCGTCCAACGCCAGTTTACCCATGAGAACCATGCTGGGATTTCAAATTTCGCTCGATTACTTCTAATCTGTTACTTGACATCTCAACTTCCCGGCCGTGCTGATCCTGACTATTACTATCCGAACGACTTTCAAATGCACAGCACCCGTCCCACAACACTCAAACTTGTAACATTGTTTCCAGCATCTTCAATGGCAAATACCTATCTCGCGTTGTACCATACGCCACTCCGCGATCTTCTAGCTGTCAGCGGGGACACCTGGGTGTTTTCTCAAAAGATATTACATCGAAACCTTTTCCGTGAAGCACAATCCCGTCTCAAAACTTGGTCATCATCTCCAGCAGCAGCTAACGCCACACATTATGCTTGCCGTATCCTCCTATCCGAGTTTTCAGCACCTTGTACTATCTCTTCCGACCATGACACAACTTCAAATCCTCTCCACCTCTCTCATTATTGGTCTTTGAATGTCGCCGCCTTGATCTGTTGGGCATTTGGCCACCGAGTGAGCGGAAATAGCGGTGCCTCTTCGCGACATGGTTTCGAAGCTTTGGAGAATGTACGACTTGAAGCTCTCACGTATCTCAGATCTATGCTAGAGTTAGACATAAAGGATCTTCTGACTAGTAAAGCGACTATGCGAGGGGACACTTCCTTCATCATTGATGCAGTGCGCATACGATTAGAGGTTGATAGCGTTGGGAATCACTGCATGACTCTCGTTGATTCTATTTGTGTTTTGAAGCGGCTTAGAGAGAATGGAAGAGGGAAGTGGTTTTAACGTTTTTCTTATTTCCTCTCTGGTTCTTTATTCCTTTTGGTCATTTCCTTGATCCCTTTCATTTTTCTTATCTTCTCACTTTTTTCTGGCTCTGCTTCGTACATTATCTCGATGCTTATTCACTTTCTTTTTGACTTGGAAATGAGGGGTATGCAAATGACATGCCTCATGTAATGATGATGGATTTCTTTAGTTTCCTAATGTTTGTGTTGTTTCCTAATGTTTGTGTTCTTTCCTTCTATACACGTTTTCTTCATCTTCATCTTCATCTTGGGGGTATTTGTTTCATATTTTTTTCTTAATATGTACCACATTTTCATCTGTATAACACCGTGTATTATTTTCCTATCTATTTCCTATCTTTACCCATTTTCATTTCTACACAGTTCCGTGTTTCTTACGATTCCTTTCCAAGTTTCATAATTTTCCTTTGCACATGACTGATGTTAACGAACAAAATGCATATCATATGGTGACACATTATACCTATCATATTCAGAATGATGGGGTTCATTGGGGGGGATGGGGGTGGGTTAAGGAGGCTTGATTGATAGGACGGAGACACAACATACATACGCGTAACATATTCATAATACACAGAGGATGCTTCGAGGTCTGTAAGAAAGGAAGGGGAAGGAGGGAAGATTGGGCCTTGTACACTATTGCATTACATTTGTATTGGATTGCGTTGCACTGCATCTATCTAAGCATCTAGACATAGATAATTCTTCACATCAGGATAACGGCAAGAATTTCACCAAGTGAACAGGAAAAAGAACCACCAGTGAGCCTTGCAACAAGTCAAATTCGACTTCTTTATTTACACTTGACCTTTCGAATCAAATAACTCTTCACACAAAGGTAGCCCCATGCAAGATTGCCCGCAAGATCCTCGCACAAGACCACAAACCCATTCCCCGTATCACCACCTCCAGTCGCACCACCTCACCCCCTCACCACCTCACCCCAAACTATTCCTCCCTTTCCTTTCCTTCCCATGCTACATACTCCCATCCACAGCGCAATGCATGTACATACCATAGATCCCGAGTTATGCACTCATCCCATTCCGACTTTACCAACCCGAAAACCCGACGCACCCTGTTGTCACTTCACTTCATGCCAATGCCATGCCACGCCACGCCATGCCATGCTAGAAGGGTCTCCCCCCCTCCATTACAACAACCCCAAAAGAGACCTTGTGAGACGACATCTCCCACCATCATATTACGACACTAGTGATCATGATATTTAGAAGAGATCACCACTACCACTTGCACCTTACCATGCATGCATACATGCATGCATTCCGCAAACGAGAGATGCAGGGGAAAGAAAAGGGTTAATTATATTCACCTACCCCCCTACCCACACTTGCGCATAGATAGGGTGTCTGTCGACTATACTAGTTAGGGGTACTTCGTATATATTTGAGATTTCTAGAATGGTGAGTAGGTAGATACTCGAGTAGCTGAGTAATGGATATCATTGAGATCAAATCCAACCCACTGTATGAATTGCGAGAAAAAATCATTCTCTAGAGGTTATATCGAGATGGGATTGTTAGTTACCCTTTGCCTTGACCTACCTAGGTAGGTAATTTTGAATCATCAGGAAAGACGGAGTAGGAAGAACATGAGAACAGAAAGTGAATAGCATAATGAAAAATGTTAATATATTTTTGATATGACTGTCATCCCATACTAATTACAGCTCTAAACACCAAATCTTCTCGAACCGAAAAATGCACCCCCGTCCTCACCCACCATTCATCCCATAAGACATTTCCAAACCACCACGACAGCAGACACACATCGTTTCAAGTAACATTTACACACGAAGCTTAATGCCCAATTACCAAAATCAAAACATTGATACGCATTTTTATTCATTAAAGAGATGGAAAAAGTCTTTATTTACAATTTTCCAAAGTGGTACGCTTTCCTCCACTCCACTCCTAAATTTATCTTTCATGAATCGATCAACACACCTTAATGTCATCAATCAACCGCAAATAGACTAAATACCAACTAACACCAGAAATGTCGGCGAAGTCAAGAGAACCATTTGTACCTTTGTAAAACGAAACTAGAAAACTCATGCAGCAAGGGCGGGCATTAACTCAGCCGGTATCAAAAAAGCACAATCCACAGACTCACTTCTTCTAGTTTGCCCTTATCCCCTTTCAACCCCTTCCTCCACATTACAAGTTCTGGGATAACGCAAACAAGGAGCTGGTAATATCGTACACTTCAGGAAAAAGCCTCCCAGGATACAATCTCTGCCTTTGTCTTACCACACCCATTTCATTTAGCCAACATCATCATTCTCTTATTCCTTGTGGAATTTAGCCTTCAATTTTCCGAAAAAGCTGGTGCGCTTCTTCTTCTTATCGGCCGCGGCGGAACTAGCAGGACTGTCTGCGGCTTGACCGCTGGATGGAGTGGCGGACTCGGCAGAGGATTTTGCGGGGGATACTGCAGCATCATCCTTGGCGGGAGTAGCTGGAGGAGCAGTTGACGATTCTCGAGTTGTTGTAGAGCTCAATCCACTGGTAACAACTCGAGCAGTCTGGTTGTCGGTGGCGAGCGTGGTGTGTGGTGAAACATCCCTGGAATCGATATGTTTTGTTTCTGTTGGTGCTGGTTCAGAGATCGTTGGCACATTCGTAGAATCTACTCCACTGGTAACGACCGGGCCAGTAGGAGCGGCAGACTTAGAGGGCTCAGCAACGTTTGTAGAGTTAATTTTGGGTGCAGGTTCGCCAGTGGAAGTCTCGGGTTTGATCTCAGACAACAATTCCTTTTCGAAGGCCTTCTTGTCAAGGACAGCTTCTTCATTCGCAGCAGCTTCTGGGCTTTGACCTGACTC
>NGKJ01000037.1:157133-168039 GCA_002162495.1 Myriosclerotinia curreyana | reverse complement strand
GTGGATGGGGAGGTGGGTTCTAGGTAGGTGGTTATGAGGGCTTCGGCGGCGGCGCGTTCAACGGGGGTGGGTTCCGTGTCGATGTAGGGGAGAGACTCGTGGATTTCGTTGATGAGAGGCATTTTGGAGTTGGAGTGAGAGTGGTATATGGGTTGATGGGTTGATGGGTTGTGAGCTTAGGTCTTCGATGTGAGAAGCTTGACTTTTGTTTGGAGATTTGTTTTCGAAGCACCAATTCGGTATTATATCTTCCCTGCCAGGATATTGAGTTATTCCAAATTAGTCGTACTGTATTAATAGACCGTAAGATTTAATCGGCACCCTATCTTTGTTGAATATCAATTGCACGTAAAATGCGTTGTGTTTGTGAGAGATGATAAATTTAGTAAATACGGTAAGCCTAGAAGCTTGAAGGTCTGCCTTGCGCGCCAGGCTCGCTCCTTAGCCCGGAACCCGCCACTTCCCCCCGTCCCGTCCCAAGCTATAAGCTACAAGCTTCACATTGTTCAACATGGGATGATATATCAACACTCCCATAATTATCGGGAGTTTGAATACCAAATACAATATTTTTGCTTTAGCATCATGGAGCAGGATCCAGAAACGAAGGCTCGTCCTTTCGACTTGAATCGTCGTGAGCCTAGGCATATGAACCATCTTCTTCGATTTGTGAGAAAGGTTACCGGAGCTACCCTTTTTGTCGTTTTCTTATTATTTTCATATGATATTCTTGCTGGCAACAGGATATCTCTACAAAGGGAGTTTTGGACACTGAAGGGTGAGGATTACGGAAGTAACGGGTACGAACAGCATGGGAGCTCGAAGGGTAGCCAGTATTTACTGGGAGTTGGGAAAGCAGATATCACTGGGTATTCATTTTTCCTTCACCTATTATGATGTAATACTAACAATTGTTAGTCCAGTTGTGGAAATAAATATGATGGGATATGCAGACACCAAACAAGTAGGATCAGGATTACGGCAACGACTCTATTCTCGAGCTTTTATTGTAGGCGATATCGAGCGTCCGGAGGACCGATTCGTCTATCTCGTTTTGGATACACAATCGGGGGATACTGCCGTTAGATACGGGATATTAGAGGGTCTTGCAAATCTAGGTAGCGATTATGCCGTGTATGGACAAAAGAACGTAGCCGTGACCGGCACGCATTCTCATTCGGGTCCTGGGGCTTGGTTGAACTATCTATTGCCTCAGATTACCAGCAAAGGATTCAGTAAACAGAGTTATCAGGCTATAGTAGATGGGGCTGTTTTGTCTATTCAGAGAGCACATACTAGCCTTCAACCTGGACATCTGAGCGTTGGTTCGACAAAAGTCTTTGGTGCTAATATCAATCGGAGTTTATATGCCTATTTGGCAAATCCGGAAGGGGAAAGAGCGAAATACAATTCTAGTACCGAGGACGATGGATCTGTGGAGAAAGATCTTACTTTGTTGAAATTCTTGAGAGCTTCTGATGGCAAAAACATTGGGGTTTTGACATGGTTTCCTACGCATGGAACTTCCATGCTAGGAAATAATACTCTGATATCAGGAGATAACAAAGGTGTCGCTGCAGGTCTCTTCGAAAAGAGTGTAGCCCAAGAGGGGAATGCAGCTGAAGGTTTCGTGGCCGGATTTTCACAAGCTAATGTTGGCGATACAAGCCCGAATGTTCTTGGTGCTTGGTGTGAAGATGGATCTGGGCAACAATGCAGTTTCAAAAACAGCACGTGCAGCGATGGCAGAAGCCAGTACTGTCATGCTCGTGGACCTTACTTCCGCGTAAAAGATAATGGGGCGTCATCTTGCCACGAGGTTGGCAGAAGACAGTTCCAGCCTGCCAAGGAATTATACGACGAGGCAGATTCAAAGTTGACTGCTGTTTCGGGATCATCGGTGAAATCGTTCCATACATTTCAAGATATGTCCAACTACTCCTTTCCGTTGGCTAATGGAAGTTATGTCCATACATGCCCTGCTGCTTTAGGTTACTCCTTCGCTGCTGGAACCTCTGATGGACCGGGTGCATTCGATTTCACTCAAAACGATCCCAATGCACCAAATGCTTCGCCCGTGTGGCGAGTGGTCTCTGGTCTCATCAAGGCACCAAGCAAGCAGCAACAGCGTTGCCATTATCCCAAGCCAATTTTACTCGACGTTGGCGAGATAACGACTCCCTACTTGTGGACACCCAATGTTGTCGATGTACAAGTGCTCCGAGTGGGACAGTTACTTATAATCGTCAGTCCTGGCGAAGCAACTACGATGTCCGGTCGTCGCTGGAAAGAAGCTATCCACGACACGGCTGCATCAACCATACTCTCGGACTCGTCCTCTCCAGACCCAATAGTTGTCATAGGAGGCCCAGCAAACAGCTACACGCACTACATCGCCACACCCGAAGAATACGGAATCCAACGCTATGAAGGCGCTTCCACTCTCTATGGACCCTACACCCTCAACGCCTACATCAATCTCACCATCTCCAATCTCCCCTACCTAAGCACCATATCGAACTCTCAACCCCTACCAGGTCCCCTCCCCCCAAACAACGTCAACACTTCCCTCTCCTTCATAACCGGCGTCGTTTACGACGGCCACCCCCTCTTCACCTCTTACGGCGACATAAAAACCGACGTTTCCCCCTCCTACCCTCTTTCATCCTCCCCAATCATAACCGCTACATTCATAGGCGCCAACCCACGCAATAACTTACATCTCGAATCCACATATGCAGCCATCGAGATGGCCATCCCTGGCACCGACCAATGGCAACAGGTGCGTGATGATAGTGATTGGAGTTTAATTTTTGAATGGAAGAAGATTAGTGAGATATTGGGGACGAGTGAGGTGACGATTACGTGGGAAGCGGAGGAGTGGGCGGATGTGGGAAGGTATAGGATCAGATATTTTGGGGATTCGAAGGTGGTGGGGGGGACTATCACGCCGTTTGAGGGGATCAGTGGGGTATTTGAACTGACGAGGTGATGGATGTATTATTGGTTGTGTTTTTTTATGTGTTATGATTTTGGGTATTGGATTGGAAATTGCGGATTCAGGGAAGGGTACATATTGGGATTGGAATTGATTAGAATGGATTAGGATTAGGATTAGGATTAGGGTCAAGATCAATATAGTAGGGCTAATTTGAATGGACGAATTATATATCGATTATTCTTGCTATTTACGATTTTGTGGGTTTTATTTGCTGGGTATTGTAACGTATAGACAAGCTCGCCCTCGATAAAACACCAAAGTATGTAAGTAAGTACGTCCCAATCTCAATCAAATGTACCAAATTTTCGCCAATAAACTCCATCATCATGTCACCATATCTCCACATCATCGTAAGTTCAACCCTGGGTTGATCTCCTCGCCTTCGCTCTCTCTTTCTGATCCACCTTCCATGCATCTTCGAAGAGCGTTGGCTTGACTTTGAGATCATCGGGGGTGAGGTCTAATTGTCTAACAACCTTGAATGCACCCGTGCCTACACCCATCGTTTGTCCCATGATGATACACTCACTGACACCCTCAATCCTATCCGTCTTCATATTCGCCGCCGCATCGAACAGGTGGTCTGGAGTCTTCTCAAAGGAAGCAAGTTGCAACACGCTATCTCTCATCTTCGAAAGACCGAAACGGGTGATGCCTAAAACTTCTCCCTTGTACGTCATGACATCGGCAAGAAGTTGCATGTGACGAGGATCGATGTCCATATCCGCCATGACGGTTGCGATTTCATTGGCGATGGTGTAACGAGCAGCTTCGATACCGAGGACGTCGCGCATTTCCATGACACTGTTAGATTTGACTTTGGTACCGTCGACACCTTCGGTTCCGATACAGGCACGGAGACCATATCCTTCGACAACGACTGTGTACTCTGGCTCCTCATGTTCGGATGTGTTGATGATAGCTCTTGTGGCTTCTGGATAGCCGGATATGGCCAAATCTGGCACAGCGCGCTTGAGGTGATGTACGCGGAGCAGAAGGTCAGAACCGCCCTCATCAAGGGTAGGCTTGCCCTTAGCTGCAGCTCCACGAGATGCGGCAGGAGCTCCACTATCATGAGTAACTCTAATGAAGATGCAATCCCCTTTGACGCTGAGATCTTCGCTCTTGACCTTCAGCTTTTTGTTCTTCAAAATTGTAGCGGCGATGTTCTCTACAGTAACATCAATTTGCCTATTAACTAAATATTCTGTGTCTACAGCCAGACAAATTATTGCAGATCTCGCTGACCACATGTCCTCAGCAAAGTGAAGAACTTCATGCAAGTATGTCTTCTCCATACGAGCTTTGACGAGACGGGCTACATTCAGGTCCTTGTCATTTAGTAGAGGGCATTTGACGAACGGCGTAGCAATAGTCTTCGAAGCGTTGATGATTTCTTTGATACGGGGTACACCTGCAGTCAAGTTCATACCAGCGACACCAGCAAAATGGAAAGTCTTCAAGGTCATTTGTGTTCCCGGTTCTCCGATCGATTGCGCTCCAACAGCTCCGACAGCATGGCCTGGTTCGACCTTGGCTCTAGAGTACTTTTCCAGACAAAGTTCACAGAATCTTTTCAACGTGGTCTTGGAAACTTTGGCTACTTGGTTGACGTAAGCTGCTCCATCTTTATCCTCGTCCTTCGCATTGTAAAGAATACCCGTAGACTTTGGATCATCTACGAAATCATGCAGCATAGCCTTCGTCCGTGCTCTAGCCATGTGTGACGCTTTTTCACCTATAAATTTGTTGACAGCCGCAAGGAATTCCCGAGCACCATCATGCTCATCCACACCGTAGTCACTCGCATCATCGTAGCTTAATGGCTCTCCATTTCGAAGTCCAAGTCTAGAAAACTTGGCTTTAAATCTTGCCAAATGTTCCGTGCATTGACTAACAACCTCGAATGGTAGGAGCGACTTCTCTTCATTGTTCCATGTGAGAGTCTCTGCTTGGGTCCAGGTTCGCTTGAAATTGACAGGAACTGCATTTCCCTCCATGTCCAGAGGATCCAGTCCGTCAGCACCAAACTGAAATTGAACAATTCCACCACCAGAAGTTCTAACAGTATCATCGTATTGAGTTGATAGATCCTCAAGAGATTTCATGAGTCGTCGTGACATGTAACCAGTTTCCGCTGTTTTGACCGCAGTATCTACCAAACCTTCACGTCCAGACATAGCGTGAAAGATAAACTCGTATGGAGTTAACCCAGTGAAGAAACTGTTTGCCACGAAACCTTTAGCGGGAGGCTGCTTAGAATGCTTTGGAAAATGAGGAAGAGTTCTATCTTGAAATCCCTCTTGAACACGAGAGCCTCCAATAATTTGTTGCCCTACGAGCGCCACCATTTGCGCAACGTTAATTGCCGAACCCTTTGATCCTGAATTAGCCATTACTAGTGGTGAGCTTGAAGCGTACAAGGTTCTAAGACACTCTTTTCCAGCTGCCCCACGAACTTGACTTAGCTTGCCGGAAAGTTTAGCTTCAAGGGTCTCCTCCATACTCAGACCCGTAGATTTCTCTAAGGTATTGTTTTTGAAACTTTCAATCAGTTCCTCACACTCTGCATAAGCAGCGGCAATCAATCTAGCCTTGCTCTTATTAAGTTCGTCGGAAGGATAGACATCACTGATGCCAATAGAGAACCCCATGTTCGTCAGGTATCGAGCAGAAAGCTTAGACAGGCGATTCATGGCTACGACAGCTGCGTCGGGGCCATAGTCCCGCAATATGACGTAAAAGATAGAGTCCTTTTTCCCGGATCCAACTGTGCTCTTGTCCATAAGGCCACACATTACTTCGGAGTTTCGAATTACCAGCCATCCGTCATTTGCTTCCATGTCATTCGCGTATCCCTGTGGCACCATGTTTGGTACAAAATCTCGACATTTTGCATCAACGTTGACTAGTATGTTATCTTGCTTGTTTGGGCGCATGAGTATACTGAAAACCTGTTTGCCAGTCCAAAGCGCTTGTGGTTTTAGAATAGCTGGCGGTGGAAGGTCCAAATGAAGGTTTGAGTTGACCATGTACATGCAAATATTTGTGAATGTCTTACGATCGAAAAAGTTTTCTTTACTGGAGAGTAAATAAGCTGCAGTGATAAAGTCCTGGGTAGCAGAAATAATAGGTTCTCCGTTCTTAGGAGTGGAAAGATTGTTCTTCACACCCATCAGATTGATCGCCTCGGTTCGAGCCTCCTCTGTTTGCGGTACGTGAAGATTCATTTCATCACCATCGAAATCTGCGTTATACGGATTACAGACACATTCATTCAGACGAAATGTTCTCCATGGCCGAATCTTTGCATAATGACTCATGATACTAAGCTTGTGCAAAGATGGCTGACGGTTGAAAAGAACAATATCACCATCCTCGAGATGTCTCTCAACGACGTCTCCTATCTTGAGATATCTTGCCTCATTGTCCCGTTTGGCAAACTTCAAAGATATCTTATGGTTTGAATCTTTCTTAATGATTTGTTGCGCACCAGGATGAACGTTCGGTCCATTTATGACGCACTTGCGCAATTTTTCGATATTCTGGCGTTGGACTCGTTCGGGATATGTGAGATTCTTTGCCACCAATATAGGAACGGCAACTTCGTCAATCCCAAGATTCGGATCCGGAGAAATGACGGTTCTTCCAGAAAAATCAACACGTTTTCCAGACAAATTTCCTCGGAAACGACCTTGCTTTCCTTTCAACCGTTGACAAAATCCTCGAATCGCTTTTCCGAATCCAGGTTGCTGAAGGCCTGGGACATCGCTATTAACATACATGGCGATTTGTAATTGAAGGTAATCCCATTGCTCCATGATTGTTTGTACTGCTTGCCCTTTCGACAAAGCTGCTCTTATTAGAGAGCTCATGCTAACAATCTCGGCAAGCTTGGCGGTGAGATCATCCTCATTACTCGCTCCATCTTGCGCAACAGAGGGTCTGATACAGATTGGGGGTGCCGGAACAAACTGCCATAAGAACATTTCGGGGCGACCTTCAGCGGGATTGATCCCAAGAAGTTCGCAATCACTCGGCGTGATCAACTTGAATAGGTTCAGCACTCTCAATGGGTGTAGATCCTCATAAACCTTCTTTACGTGTTTTTCCAACTCTGTATTGTTCTTCTTCGCTTCGTCAAAAGATTTTTGGTATTCAGCCATTCCCTGTGGAGCTACCTTCTTGGCTGCAGTAGACTTATTGTATTTTGTGTATTTGTCGTGTGCCAAGCGGACGGGGCTGACTTTTCTGATTTGGCCATTGGTGGCATCGCAGTGAGGGCATTGACTTGCTTTTCGACATTGTTCGTTGATCTTCTTACAAATTTGCGTGCGCTTCAAATTATCAATACCTGGCTTTCGTAACTCTTTCAAGAATTGTCGTCGCTCGGCATCGGTGAGTAAAACTCTGGCGCATGTCTATAAGGATTAGCATTTAGCAAATCATATGTAGATGGGCCTTTAACAGACCTTGCAGACGTTCTGTAGAATCATTATAGTTAATTTCAGATAACCGATATGGAAAGCTGGAAGCGGTAATCTGACATGACCAAAATGACCATTACAATCTTGCAGACCTTTGTCACAAGTGTCGCAGCGTCCAGATTTATTGGAAGTACCCTATCACAAAGTTTTAGTAAGTATGTACTATCTGTAGATCTAGGCAAGTCTCACTAATCTTGGATCAAGAGGACCATGTGGAATAGGACTTCGACCACCATTCTCGACGTTATACAGCATTTTACTCGAAATCTCTATAACACCCTGGTTGACAATATCTTGATTTGATTGAATTCCGAATTTCAATTCCTTGAATCGTTTCGGAATCTTGTCGACGACTTGCGCCTTGATCGACTCGCCGCTGGACATCATAGGCATATTGGTAGTGTGCTATCGGCAATGATGCATATACAGATGGAGCTATTAGCGGATATATATTGAATTGTATTGAGTTATATTGCTATCGCATCGTTGTTTTAATCGGGTCAGGTTTGAGCACAATTCGGTTCGTAGAAGTTGGTAGGCGCCGCGGTGATGGAGAAGTTGAGTCAAATTATGAGATTCGGATTTGATCCGCAGAAATTTTGGTATGGTTGGGTCCGAAAAAAAAAGGCTAGAGCCGAACCCCGCAATCAATTAACGCCTTTCCATAAAAAGGTTAGCTTTGAGCCTTATCTATTTCGATAAGGAATATTCACTCCCGACAGGGCACACTTTTAAGTTGCGGCTAAAATACCATAAAAAGTACAACACATACATAGTACATAGAAAATGCAGATAAATTGCTTGCATTGAATCCGCTTAGCTGCAGCGTGGGACAGGTATGATGAAATCTATTGAAGGCCTAGATATTCTCATATCATATTAGAGGTATTCATATTCTAATATGGAAGACTTGAAGCGACTGAAATTCGACAACGGGATGTTTTTGAACCTTGAGTTCCTCTCACATACCGACTTTACCTGCTAGATTGAATCTATTTTTGAGACATTGAAAAAATTCATTTTGATATCTTATATCCATCCAAGTAGGTCAATGGGCAAGGAAGGTTAAGGAGTGATAAAAAGGTATCATTAAAGTATTTATGCTTGAAGTAATCCTATACTCCTTTCCGAACTTAACATTCCAACCTAGTCCTTTCCTTAAGAAGTCATATGCTTCCCATCCTCTCCACCACGTAATGCAAGGAAAGCCCGTACATCTGTCACATACTGTAATCCTTCCAAAAGGGGTACGAGATGCAGAAGATCATTATCCGTAGGGTCATTGATCCACCCTTCTATCGGTATTGCATTGTCTGCCGATTTGTTAGCTCCATTCAGTACCTTACGAATGACATATATTCACCTTGATGAAATAGATAGCTCGTGGGACTGTTGTCTAATATCATGACTTTGCTAAGATCAGGTTCGACGGCGCTGAGGTCTTTGATGTAGGCACCGTTTCGAAAGGTACAGTGTTGACGATAGTATCGTGCCGAAAAGAATTTACGCTCCTGTTCTAGCCAATCTATCACCGGGTCTGCGTAATCTTGAAGTGATGCAGTGAAAACAACCAAATTATACCACTTGCAAACCTGTGACCTTGTTAGTAACTTTTCCCCCACAATATTCATCACTGCTTACACGTCGCAAGAAGTCATCGCAATATGGCCTCTTATTTACATAATACAATATTGGATGTTGGGGTCCAACGCCTCCTGCGCCGATGAAGTTTGTGATTTGTACTTCAACCATATGACCTGTACTCATTCGACCTCCATGAACCATACTATGTATCAAGGTTTCGTCGAGGTCAAGGACGAGAGTCTTTTGTGTGAGCTTCCCCACAGGAGCATCAAGAGTATAGGATGGTTGTCGTCGAGGTATGAGAGGTCGCGGCGGTGCTGGAGCTCGTGGATACTTTGTCATGAGGAGGGAGGAAGTGGCGGGGGATGTCGGGGACTTCATAATCGCAGCAGTCATCTCGGTAGCAGACATGGAACCGCCTGATCCATCACTCTGAGTAGTAGTTGACTGTGCTTTCCGGTGCTTCCGCTGCCTTAGATTTTCATCGCTGTGAAGTTTGATGCGAATAGATCTCCTCGCAGGCGAGATATCATCAGAACTTTGCAAGGACTTTGAACGTGTTTGGCGATTTGTCGATTTCGTTGCAGAATTATCTGTCTCGCTGAGGAAACGGTCATTATATGATTCAGACTCAGATGAGATGAAGGATGAATTCGGCGAAGGAGGACCTCTCGATGAGGATATTTGTGCAGCTGACAGCTTTCCGTTGGGCAAATGGCTCATACTACTGCTCTGGGAAATAGGCGACCCTCTAGTTGGTTGAGTTATTGAATCTCCAGTTGTGCCACCGAATAGTTTTCCAAATTGAGATATTGGGGCAAAATTACCCCTTTCATCGTACAAGCAAGCTATAACGTATACTCCCGGCGCAACAAGAGTAGATATCACCCACCGTATAGAATCATAAAACATCCTCGCTATTCCCGCATGATCACTTGTATGATGAGCTGTGCTGTTTTTGTCTATTAGAGGTGTACATTCGTGTATTGAGTTGTCATCGTCGGTGTTTGAGTCTGGCGCATCCTCCTGATCAACTCCTTCCGGCTTCTCGCTGTATAATTCTTCTCGCGAATTCCTTCTAGATTCTGATATAGTTGCGGACGCCAGTACATTTCCCAGAGAATTCGAACGCGAAAGTGATGGAGAATGCGGAGGAGAACCTCGCCCCGAGAGGATATTCAAAGAATTCATAATGGTTTCCGATCCATGGAGGAAGGTTTCTATCAATCGATCATAAACAATAGAGATGCGCAAGATTCCAAGCAAAAGAGTTAGGAGCGCAAAGCTCCAAAGGTTTATGATATCGGAGCTCGGTTCAGGAAGTATTTTTGCCTTTTATTTAAAGCCGAGTGTTTTCGCGCAAGTTATCGAGTTATCGTTTGAATTCGAATGTTCGAAGGTTGATGAATTAATATAGTGTAGTGTGTTGTAGTGCAGTCAAGGTACCTAGTATTGTATGGGATGCTCCGTACGGGGTATCTAAAACACGAGGCACAAAGCCAAAGCCAAAGCCAAAGCCGCTGATCTGGGACAAATAGAATTTTAATTAGACAATGAGTGTAAATGAAAATGCGTGACCATCAGCATCAGCATCAGCATTATTAGCATTAGCATTAGCATTAGCATTAGCATTAGCATTATCATTTAATACCTATTATCATATGAAACCGTGTTAATATCTACGACAACCTTAAGGAAGGTTCATTCATGATTATTGGGGATGGAACAATGGGATGATGGGGATTGGAAACTGGGGATTGGGGATGAGTGGTGCTATATGTGCTATATGTGATTGAATGTTATAGTGGAGGTTTGGGGGTTTGGGGGTTTGGGG
>NGKJ01000037.1:134273-157033 GCA_002162495.1 Myriosclerotinia curreyana | reverse complement strand
GGGGGTTTGGGGGTGCTTTAGGGAAGATTTATATAAGTAGATGCAATATTGTACTGTTTTATTATTGACTGCAGGAAGGACAAGCAGAGGGAGTAAAATCAAGAAACCGACAACCCCATGCTCCTCGCTCCTCTCTCCTTTTTTCCCTTGTCTCTTCTTGGATAAAGTTATGAAGATAGGATCATAAATATCATAAATAGCACCTGCAACGATAGCCAGGCGTTCTTTGCATTATTCTGTATCGTGAGGTTTCTTATAGAACATTATCCGAGCGTTTAAGCGTTTAAGCCTAAGCGCAAGCTCGATAAGATACAAGAGTTCCATCGGCGAAAAAGGTTATCCGACAGTGATATTTCAATATTACTCATACTTGAAGAAAAAGTTCCCCAGAATATACTTCAACACTTGTAACTTTTCAAAGTACCCAATTTGACAGAAACACAAGTTATCCAACAAATAACCCAATTCAAGGAGAAAATCGCCAAAATCCTTATCAAGGAGCACTCACTCACACTCACACTCACACTCACACTCACACTCGCACCTGCACGATATATACAACTACCATTTTAGTTCCCTTTCAGAGCAATTCATTCCTCTCCAACTTTTACAAACTATTCTTCTGCCTCTATAAATAAACAATATGCCTCCCCCAGTTCATAGTGGAGGATATGCGCCAAATCTTGGTGCATACCTCAAATCATTGAAAAGTCAACCAGTGGAGTCATCCATAGAAAATTTGATCTCGTATGTACCCCTCCACGACCTTCATCATACAATGAGCTAACAAAATGCAGACTCTTGAAAAGAAGACAGATAAGAAATTCGAGATCATGCGCCATAGCCACCGCACACTTATTGCTTCAAGTTGTCGCAAAGCAAAGATGGACGGATATCACAAAAGTTTTGGGGCGCATTCGGAAAGTAGGACAAAGGTTGATTGAAGCTCAACCAAGGGAAATGGTCGTGGGCAATATTGTTCGCAGAGTATTGGGTATGATTAGGGACGAAGCAAAAGAGGACCGCACTGAGGATGTCAGTGATTCAGCATCGACCAGTCAGATAGGCTCACCGAGGCGTGAGGGTTTCAACGATGTGGGATTACCAAGAATGGCTACATTTAGCCAAAACTCACGGCCTCCTTTAGGTACATCGCATCCTTCTTATGCGGCTCAGTATGGCGTTCCTGTGCAGCAGTCAATGTTCAACCTCCTCTCGGCTGCCCCTTCACCAGCTTCAACACCCCCGGGAACTGCATCTCCTCATGGCAGATCTGTGGTTGATATGGCTTCACTTGCGAATATGATGGCCTCCACCGTGAGAGATCTCAAAGCTGAAATTATCAACGGCATCGAGGAGATTATTGATGAGCTCGATCAAGTAGATGATCAAATTGCCAGTTATGCGCAGGATATCATTCACGAAAAAGAAGTTATACTCACCCATAGTTCTTCGAGAAGTGTACAAAAGTTCTTGCTAAAAGCTGCAGAGAAGAGAAAGTTCACTGTATATGTTGCGGAATCGTACCCGAATGACCACTCAACAACTCATTCTACAGTTACTGGAAAAACAAAGCAGGATACGGATGGGGATTTGGACTCAGAAACCTTTTTAAAACCACTTTCGGCTGCAGGAATTATTGTTATTCTCATAACGGATGCAGCAATATTTGCAATAATGTCGAGAGTTAATAAGGTCATCTTGGCTACCCATACTGTCATCGCCAATGGAGGGTTGGTAGCTGCTGCCGGGGCACGCATCATCGCGAAAGCTGCAAAGTTTCATAAAGTTGCTGTCATTGTCGTTAGTGGCGTTTACAAGCTCAGTCCGGAGTACCCCTTTGAGTTCGAATCCCTCATCGAATATGGCGATCCTGAAAATGTAGTTGGGTTTGAAGATGGAGAGTTTGTAGATAAGGTTGAAGTCGACAATCCTCTTTTCGACTATGTCCCCCCTGATCTAGTTGATCTCTACATTACGAACTTGTAAGTTCTAATACCTTCATCCGACGAATACTGCTAACAAATTCAACAGAGGTACCCATGCGCCTTCTTATCTATATAGGATAGTCGGAGACCACTACAAATCGGAAGATATAAACTTTCACAAGCCAGAACTACAATTTTGAATGCCGGCTAGATATTTAAGTCACCTATCATGAAAAAGCTTTGTCTGAGCGAGCTGCGACTCCTGTGAGAGCCTACTTTGAATAATACAAGTCATTCTCCACAATTACATCTTGGTCCCCAAGTTATTTATTTTAAACTTGACTCCCCTTTGATTAAACCTCCCGCACTATGTTCTCTACTTCCGCTTATCTTATTTGAGAAAATAACGAAGGCGTCGCCTGTGCAGCTTACACGAGGCTTCAAGGACAACGCAGCACCAAGATGTTCGGAGCTCGGTGATGCTGTGCTTGTGCAATCCGGTTCCGTTTAATTCGTTTCTTAGTGGTGCAATCATCGAAATTGAGCCTTATGAGAATCAGAATTTCGATGACGATGACGATGACGTAATGCAGTAATGCAACTGACGACCACCTTTTGGCCACGACTCTGAGCACCCCATTCTCTCGGTGCAAATAATCATCCTGGGTCGTCTTGCTACAATGACTGCCTTACTTCGAACGCGTAATCCTTCAAAAATATTGACTCATTTCTTTCGTTCAAGCATGTGGTGAGAGAGACGAGGGGGAGTGAGATTGCAGATAGCCATGACTGCAGATGCGGGGTTGCTGATCTACAACAGGGCTGAACGTATAGCTATACTAGCTTGACTGCAGTCGAAAAGCTGTCACCAAATTCCAAGCTCCAAGATCAGTGCAAACATTCAACTTATACTCTTTCCATGGCTATTTTCCAAGACCTCCGTACAATAACAATTTCCCAATCTGTTATTGCGATCAACAGGACGCTGCAACATGGATGAGAATGCCCCTCCTCCGTCTATGATAGCGAAACTGATATCTTCTCGAACACCAATACTACAATATTAACACCGACAACGACGGGAGCAGACAGCTCATCTAGAGTGACAGGAAGACATCGATCAAGCACATCTTCGACTGAAGATTCGTTGATATACACTCCTCCGTGCTCATTAAATGAGCCTGATCTTCAGCGTCAGCACAATCTAATTATGCATTATTCTTTAGGAAATTCAATCCCTTCATTGCGGCCTAGCTTGCCTGGTTCTTCACTCTTCATCTAATAAAATTCTTAAACATCCCAAAGGTTTAGGGATAGTAAGATTGTCCTCTAGATCTCGCTTCTTCAAATCTTATGAGAAGTTAAATCGACTTTTTATTATTTCATAGCATTCAAGCATTCAAGCAATTGAACTTTCCATCTAGTTTATATAATTTAGTACTTTTCTCTTCGATTGAGCTTGACTTTCGAATATCTCAATGTTCTAGGAACAATCCAACGTGATATCTAGTCTACTTTGTCTGCTTATTTCTTCATCGGCCGCATCCTTGAACAGAAGAAGGCGACCATCTCGATTGCTTGTTTTGGGTTACTATTCTCAGAACTTACCAAATTCGACTCTATCTCCTCATCGTTCTAGACTTTGATAATAGCTCCGAACGCCACTCTACCCACGATTACTTTGAATCACGGCCGATACCACGGGAACTTTCAGGTCCAAGCACCACTCAACATCGTATCCTTGTTACGTCGAGAAGTACACCGGATGATATATCCATCCCACCTTCAGCTCCAGACTATGAAATTACACAACAAGATTGGTTAACTTTCCTAAACTACCTACTCCCTAGTCACACCCATACTATCAACAATGATGTAGCGAAAAGCAAGAGATCCTTCCTCTTCTTCCTCATCGACTTCCCCTAGCTCAGATTCAGACGCCTCAATAGGCTCTCTACCCGACTTCGATTATCTCAAAGACCAACAACTACCAACCACCAAAGACATACATACTACTAGCATGGCTCGACCACCCCGAATATCCTATGACGAAACAAAGCATACAGAAAATGAAACAAGATATCAAATCCGCGAGAAAAACCTCAAGTTGGTTAGCCCTACTTCTGGTGAAGATCTCGCCTCCCTACGAAAAGAAGTCAAAGAGCTTCTCAAAAAATTCAAAGATGAGAAGAAATCTCAAAAGACAGTGAGAAAGATTATGCGAAAAGAACAGCGTGGGCCTAGGAAAGCGCATAGGAAAGAGCGAAAGGATATGAGGAAAGCGGAACGCAAAGCTGTGAAAAAGGATAGAAAAAACTGGAAGAGAGGAGATTCTCCAGGTGTCATTCCCACTCCTATACCTATAGCGAATCATCCACATCTTCCAGAGGTACCAAGTATAAGACAACCTCTGCTTTCAGATAATCCCGACCCTTCATTCCACACACAGTTTTCTGGGACCCAAAATTCTAGTATAACTGCTATCCACGGAAGTTGGCCTTTATTACCATACATACACCCTCAAGCTTAACAGCAAAAGCAACAGCCAAAGCAACAGCCAAAGCAAAAGCAAATGCCAAATCCCCTAATCCCCAGCACCCCCACCCTTCATTCTCTCCAAACGCATCAAGAATCCATATCCAAGCATCGACTCTCCTAGCTAGAGCCAAGGCTAAAGAATTGGAAGCGAGAGTTCTGAGGGTGGTTTTTGATAATGTTGGTGGCGATGGGTATGTTGATGAGAAGAGTAATCGCGGAGAAGAGAGAAAGAAGAAGAAGTGGGGGAATTGAGGAGGGAGGGAGAGAGGTTATTGGCGGAGGTGGTGCAGATGGCGGAGGAGTTTGCGAGGGAGGTGCAGGAGGGGGAGGAGGAGAGGGAGGTGGATTAGCAGAGGCAGAGGCGAGGGCAGGTTAGTGGGATTGTGAGGAGGTGAAAATGGGATGGCTGAACTTCGTACTAACTGATGATGGGTCTCTGCTCTCCTTTGTCGTCTATGCTTTGTTTCAATGTCAATGTCAATGTCAATGCCAAGTTCAGATGCCCAAGTTTAAGTTGAATATTATGTGGAATGTTTTGATAGGCTCAGATGAATATAATCCCCGCTATCTAACTCTCAATCGTAAATCAAGAGAGTATTATCTAAAGTAAAAATCTAACAGCATTCACTCCACCACTACAAGATGTAAGAAATGTTTGGATATGGATTTTGAGATGATGAGTTCGAATGAGTACTGTACGTATGCACAACTGAAATTTGCTCAACGGGAGTCTCCGACTTTCTGTAATTACAAGCAAGCTACCAACTTCTGTTGTGAAATATTGATTAAGTGTGAATACCTAATATTTCTGTTTCATGATTATTTTAATTTTTGTTCCTCCCTTCAACATCTTATTAGGACCATATGGATATCTTTCCCTCAACCTCATAATTTATCTTCCTGGAACTTCCAAGAGAACACCTCCATCAACCGCAATAATCTCCCCATTAACATAATTATTCTTCGACAAAAACAATACTGCCATTGCCATCTCCTCGTCACTACGCATAAATCATTAGCTTGACCCCTTTTCATCAACCGAGAGGGGAGCATACCTTCCCGCCCTATCCATAGGAACATGACCCTTCTCCTGAATCTTCTCATCCTCCAAATGACTCTTCTGATTCCCATCACTCTCCCCCGCCGTCATCTCACTCGGGAAATATCCCGGCGCGATACTATTCACCCGAACCCCAATCTCCTTAAACTCATAACTCATCAACTTACTCAAATGGACCGTCGCGCCCTTCGCCGCATTATACGAGAAATGTCCTTGAGCATGTCTCATGATCCCACTCATGGAACTAATAACGATCACCGAAGATGACATCCTTCCATGATATTTATGCGCGGCTTGGAGCAGTGGAAGAAAACAGACTGTGGTGAAATAGACGGCCGATACATTGGTATTAAAGGTAGTTCCCCATTCCTCGAAACTTTCAGAGTTGAATAGTTTGTCTTTGAGTTCGACTGCATCCGAAGAATTGGGTTCTGCTTTTGGACCAGAGATGCCTGCACCTGCGAGTAGGAGACTGACGTATTTTTCTTTCTTGCTAATTTCGGCGACGAGGTTCTCGAGATCTTTCTTGCTGGTTACATCACAGGGGCCAATTCTACATTTTGTCAGACCTTTCATAAATAGACAATGATGAAGAAATAGGACAAGAAACTCACGGGATGATAGAACCTCCGGATGTGGGTGAATGTTGCTTCGCTGCGTTTTCGAGAGCTTCCATTCGACGGCCTGTGATGTACACTTTTGCGCCATTAGCAGCTAATGTTTGTGCGGCCCTATTAAATTATCAAAATTTACATTCTTCCAAATTGTGAAGAGCAAGAGAAGAAGGGGGGTTAATAACATCAATCCGATTCCGGTACCACCTCCTGTGATTACACAAACATGATTCTTCATAGAGAAGAGATTCTCCGCTCGGAGTTCATTTGTATTAACCATTTTGTATAGAAGTAGAGGAGAAGAAGGTATTTATTTGATTTGCGTTTTGAATGTATGAGGAAATAGTTGTAAAATATCAACAGAATGATATGAAAATTGAAAAGAAATAACTTACTCTTTTGTTCCTGCGCAACGGAGTACTTGCTCCTTGATCTGATATTGATATTGTTAACCCTTACGTCATTGGCGCTTTGGGGGCCGTTTAACGTGGGGAAGAAGCCGCTCCCGTAAAGGCTAATTAATTAATCCGAGCCGAGAAATTCATCGATGCCGATATCATCAGCATCCGTAGGTAGGTGGAGAGTCGAGAGTCGAGAGTCGAGAGGCTAAACAAAAACTTCTCACAGTATCTGGGTGCTTAAGTGGAACATACACATATTTATACTATCCTGTATATTCCCCCAAAAATTTCATGAAAATCATCATTATAATACCAATTGTGCTTCATAATTCCAACCTTCCCAAGAAGCCGTGATATGTATAGGACTACCAGACGATTAGATGCATCCTGTAGTGGCTCTAATCTCCTCTCCTCTCCGTTTGTTGTACATGTTAAAACTCTTTGAGATCGAACTCCCTATGATGAAGCTTCAACCAAAACCTTATTCTCCTCCAAAACCTTGGCCAGTTCTCCATTCTGGTGCATTGCAACCAAAATATCACAACCACCTATAAACTCCTTGTTGACGTAAAGTTGGGGTATCGTTGGCCACTCAGAATATTCTTTGATTCCTATTTGCCACGCATGTTAGCTCCTGTATAACACATATTGTGAATAGAAACTTGGAGACGAACCTTGTCTTAACTCTTCATCTTCCAGTACGTTAAGAGCAGCAAATTTCTCGCGATCCAAACCTTGTAGACTCAAGATCTGAAGGGTTGCCTTTGAGAAACCACACATGGGGCTTTCGGGTGTGCCTTTCATGAAAAGCACAACAGGCTTCGAACCAACAACTGCATCAATCTGCTTCCGAACTTCTGTAGAGAGATATCTGGAGGCAATGGGAGAAAATCGAGGGGCGGAGAATTTGGAGGCAAATGCTGCTGGCCGGGCAGCTTGTCGGAATATCTAGATGATCTTTCATTAGTACTTCGAGTAATCCAAGTATATCTATCAAACATACCGACGAAAACATTGGTCTGGCAATCATATTGAAATTTAATATTTTGTTGTAGGAATTTGTTTGAAATATAATGATTTTTTTGGTGGCCTTGCCTCTTGCTTGATAAATGTTTCAAGATGGATGAGGTCTCGGAAAAGCTAGCCAAATATATTAACCTGATACGAAGTAGACATATATATTCTCATCCCGCGAGGTTTAACCGTAGGGTGGTAGAAAATGTTGTTCCTTGCTTAATGTGTCCCTGTTCTAGCCTTCTGATTGGTCATAATTCAATCCAAAAAAAGGCTCGAGCTTTTTTCGAACGATTTTTCGAACATTTATTTCAATATCAATTCAAATCAATATTATTAATCAAATAAAATAGATAAAATGATAAAAGAAGCTTTATATATATTAATATCTTAATAAGCTATTTAAATATATAATTTTTATTAGTGTAAGCCCTAAAATACAGTTGGAATTAATGAATATATACTAAAATACTACGAAATTTATACATTTTGATAGGGTAGTTGGTATAAAGAAGGGTGGTGTAAAAGATGTAAATTGAATATATAGGGCAATAACAAGATATTGCCGCTGTTTATTAATTTATGCTAAACTAATTTAAACTATTTAATTATATAAATATAATTATAATATAATAAATATTGCTAATTAAAAAATGCTTTACCTTAAAACAAAAAAGTTTCTATTTAAATTATTTCTTTATTATAATTATATCTACCCCTAATCTTATAATTATATATATAATCAATCTTTAAAGCCCTAATCAAATCTACCAAAACCTATCAATTTAAAATCTATTTATTCTATTTTGTAGATCTATTTTAATAACAAATTAAGTATTTAATTATTACTTTTTTGTTTTTTTTATATTAAACTTTTTTTTATAGAATTTGTTTAAATATTAATTTTGAATTCTATAAGATCTTTTATACAAAAAAATATTAATAAGGGTTTTATATAAAGTTTGGAGAAGATTTTAAATATATAATATTAATAATTAAATGAATTTTTATAAACTTAAATAGTTTAATATAATAAGTTAAATACCTAATTCTCTTTAATATTTTGAAAAGACCTACAAATTGCTATTTAATCTTATTATTTCTTTTTATTATATTAAATATATTATATTTTTAATAAAATTTAAAAAAAATATAATCTTTAATTTTAAAAAATATAAATTTGTATTATTAATTGTAATATTATTTTATAAATATTATTATAAATTTAATTATATTAATTATTTTAATTATTACAAGTTTATATTTTTCATTATTTATAGGTTTTATTAAATATATTTCTATTATTAATTCTATTATAAGCTTTAATCTAGCTTTTAAAAAAGTTATTTTCATTAATTCTATAATTGCTTTTATAATAATATTAAATAGCTTCTTAATTCTAGATTTATATATTATTATAGTAATAATAACTTTAATACCTTAAAATATAGAATTAAATAAAACTGCAAACAAATATAATAAAATTATTAGTTATTATAAAATATTATCCAAAATATTAAAATAATATTAAAATTTGATTTTAATAGTTTAATTAGTTTGTTTATTACTTTTATTAGTTTAAGAATATTAAACTATATTGAAAAACAATTTAATTCTTAATAAATCTATTATCCTTCTTTAAACTTTAAATATAAACTTTTTATTTTAATTAAATATAATCATTTATAGAACTTTTTATATTATTAAAAATAAATATTAAATTAAAGCTATTCTTTATTATACTATTATCTAAATAATTTTTTTAAAAATCAAAATGATTACTTTAAAAAGCTTATTAATAATTAATAATATATAATTAAATAGATCTAAAATCAATTTAAATAAAGTTAAAATGAAATCAATAAAAATTGTATAAAAGATATATAAAGGAATTAAAATTGGTTACAAAGATTTATAAAATTAATATTTAAAAATTGATGATATTTTATATTAATAACAATGATAAAGAAAAAATCAAAGTTTTTTGAAAATGCTAAAAATATAAAAATTTGAAGAAATCTTTTTATATATATATTTATAATTTAAATAACCTAATTAATTATAAATATATTTAAATATCTTGTTTTTTAAAGATTTAAATATTATTAATCTTTTTTGAATATATATTATATTTAGTTTAATATATAGAGTTCTTTTTTTTAAATTAAAAAGTAATTTAGTAATATTGTTTTCTAATTTATTATTTTTCTTGATTTATTCAATAAATTTGGTATATTATATGTTTAATATATATATTTGTTTAAACTTTTATAGTCAAGCTTTATTGATTTATAAAATTGTTATAAAATATATTATAGAATTTGTTATCTTTATTTTATATATTTAATTGGTTTAGATTGATTTTTGCTTTTCTATTTTTGCTTTAATAATATAAAATCAAAATAGAATATTTAATATAATATTTAAACATTTAAATTTATACCAAACTTTAAAATAGAATCTAAAAAAGTATTTAAAATTTTATAGATATTAAAAATTAAAGTAAATTAAAAAAAATATATTTATAAAAGTTTATATAGCAATTTAAATACTTATAGAATAATCTATATATATAATTATTAAGAACTTTGATAATTTAATTAAATATTAAATTTTAAAAATAATCTAATATAAACTAGTGATTTCTAGTTTAATAAGTTAATAATTAAATTTAATAAAAATAATAAAATAAAATAAAAATATAATTAATATAATAGATTTTAAAATAAAAAGATTAATTACAAAATAGTAAATTATATTATTAATCTCTTTTTTAAAAATATCTATATTAATATATAATTTCTTTTTTGAATTAAAATAATATAAAATCAAAGATTCCTTAAAGATATATTGCAAATTATTAAATAATTTTCTTTTTTTTATAATAATGTTTTTGAATTTTAATATAATTATTACTCTTTTTCTTTTTACTTTTATTATTTAATCTTTATTATATTTATACAATAATTAATTAAACTTGTATTTACATTTTTGTAATATTATAAATAATTTTGTGTAATATAGAATATATACTTATAAATAACTTATAAGATCAAAATAATACTTAAACTATTTCAAAAATTAAGAAAAAACTAAAACTTAAATAACCACAAGTTTGTTTTTTATAAAAGCAAAATCAAAAGTATTTACTTTTTAGCTTAGTAAAGTAATAAAAAAATAAAATAAAAAACATTTTTTAAAATTAAGAATAATATTAGCTTATTTAAATCTTTAAAAAACTTATTAAAAATATTTTAAATAATCTTTAAATATACGATTAAAAATAATAATATTATTAATATATATTTGTACAAAATCTCTTTTTACCTTAATAATAATATTAATATATCTCTATATATAAACTAAAGAATTTCTAAATTCTATTATAATATATATAAATATTTCTTGATTATAATAAAATAATATGATAAAGTATTTTTGATATTCTTTTTTAATATGTTATTAATAAAAGAAATTAATATAATTAATAATAGAAATGAATAAGTATTCTGCTATAGTTGTAATAATATTGGTTTAAATAGGAATAGGATATATATTTAAAACTATAATTTGATTTAAAGTATAAATATCCATAATAACTCTGCTTTTTTTTATAGTGAAACTTTTATTATCAACCATATTTTTTTATACGTAAAAAACCAAAAAACTAAATAGAATTGAAGTTATAATCCATTTAAATTAACCTTGTTTATATAATTTATCATAGATTTAGTTAATAAAAGCTTAATCTTCTTTATTTTTTTTACTTATAAAATCTATAATATTACTTATATCACCAACTATTTATAAAACTATAATTATTATAATTATAAATAAACTTTTTATTAAAAAACATTTCTTAAATACAAAAATAACAATAAAAGTTTAAATAAAATAATAAATATTAATATTATTTATAATTATTATTATTTAAATATTAAAATTAATAATATTTTCAAACTTTAGATTTTTTTGTATAACAATTTTTTTATTTATAGAATTCTTGATTATTATAAATTTGAATTCTTTAGATATTAAATATATAAAAAATATGAAATTGCTTTGATATAATAACTTATATATTATATTATAAATTAATAAAAACAATTTATTGCTTTTTCTACTTATAATAATTATAAAAATTTAAAATTAAATAAAAATCATAATTTTATTTTTAATATAAATTAAGATTTTTTATTTAATATTCTTAAACTATATTATAATTTTAGTTTATAAATCTATATATTAAAATAAAGTTAAAAGTTAATTATTAAAATTAATAATTTATTCTTTTAGGATGGTGATATTATTGCTTAATAAAATCTTAGTATTTAATTTATTTATAATATAGATTTTATAGTAGAAATATACAATAATATTATTTGTAATTAATAAATAAAAATCTAAATTAACAAATTAATTAATATTATATTTTTATAAACCTAAATTATAGATATTCATAACTTTATTTATAATATAAATTTGAATAATAGAATATATTTCGAATAAATAAAATCAATTGATTAGATTTATATTATAATTTGTATTAAAGCAAATTAAATATATTTTATTTTAAGAATTATTTAATAAAACTTTAATTTTAATATATCTTTAATTTTTAAAAGTATAATCTAAAAGAGATTTATTAATACCAATTATAAATTAAATAATTTAAAATTTAAATTAACTTAAAAACAACTTTTTAAAGTTATTTATTATAATAATTCAATTTAGTTTATTAATAATTTATAATATATAAAATAGAATATTTTTTTATAAATTATTGATTTTAAATTAAACTGAGGGCTTTGTAGATTTATATTTGCCATATTTGTCCTTAAAGTATATATATAGCTTATTTTTTATACAAAATATTTCATTATAATTATAATAATGATATTTGCTTTTATTTATTTTTATAATTTAAAAGAATTTTAATATATTAGAATTATATTTAAAATCAAGATTTAAAAAGGTAAACTTTAATTTCTAAAATCCTTTATTAAATGGAGACTTTTAAACATTTCCTTGATACATAGTTTTCAAATTTATTTTAATAATTATCTTAAATCTTATAAATATTTAAACAAATATTTATATAAAATAAATATATTATATTTTTATTTCTTTATTATTAATATTAGAATTATAATTCGAATTTTTATAATTACTTTTTAAACCTTAATAATATGTTTAATTGTATATATTATTATTATAATCTTTTATTATATTATTTGTTTTAATATTTTTCTTAAAGTTATTTTTTTTAATATTATATATTTTAATATAATTAAATTTTTAATCCCAATAGAAATTTTATTTCTAATATGATTTCCTATTGGATAAAATAATATCTTATTTAATATTATTTTTTAATTTATTAATATTATATTTCTTATATAAAATAAAAAAATCTTTAAAAAAAAATAAAAAATAAGAGTTTTTATAATCGTTTTAATATTATAGTTTATTAAATAAAAAACACTTATTATTATATTAACCAAATATATAACTATTAAAATAATTAAAATAATAAATATTGAATTAATTGTTTTTTTTTTATTCAATCTATTTCATAAAGATTAATAAACTTGTTTTTAATGTAGGAGCAAATATATGAATATAAAGCTTTATAACCAAATATTAATAAACTATAAGTATTTATATATAATCAAATTTAACAATATTTATACTATAATCAAGTATTATAATATTTTAAACGAATTCTTTAAAATCCTTATATTATTATATATCTCTAATAATATATTTAAGTTTTTTTAATTTCTTAAATATAATTCTTAATAATATATAGAAATATATTTTCAACTCTATATACCAATTTTCGATACTAACTTTTAATCCAATTTATATTATATTAAAATTTTTGTTAATATATTAAAACTCAGTTTTACCTTGTAAATACTAATTAAATTAAAAAACAATAATATAAATAATAAATGGTTTTTTAATAATACCCAAAGATTTGGCTTTAATTTGAATAATAATAAAATAAATATTATAATAAATAAAAATATTATTTACAAATTTAATAAATAAATCTGTTTTATTATTTAATTTAAAATAATTTAGATTTTAAAGATAAAAATGTGTAGTATTTGTATTGATAAGGTTTTATTAAGTAAGATTTTGAATTGCCTATAATAATTATTAGAATTGCTTAGTAATAAAAGATATAGATGATATTATTAAGATATCTATTTTGTTTATTAAGATATTGTTTATTAATAAAAGTAGTGCTAACAAAGATATTTTAGATATTACAAATGTCACGCAGATTGAACCAACTATATAAAGTATAAAAAGAGTAAATAGGAAAAGATTGAATTGCTTAAATATGCCTTTAATCTATAAAATCCTACTAATTGCTATATACAGATTACTATAATAATTATTCCTAAATAAAATATTTTGTAGTATAGTACTAAAAGGGTTTATAACAATTAAAATGGGGTAGTAATACAAAATTTAAATAATCAATATAGATAAGCTAAAAAACACAAAAATTATAGTAAATATAAAATAAAATATAGGATTTCTGTAATACACTCCAAATCAAGATATATCTCAATTTGATTAATAAAAAAATCATAAAACAATTAAATTAAAGGAAAATATATTTTAAAGAATTAAAAACATTTTAATTATTTTCAATTTCTAGATCAAATAAATAAAATAAACAATAAAAAAAAAAAATTTAATAAAAAGTTATATATTGTTTATGGATATACTATTTTGAAGATTTGTGTATACAATATAAACCTTTTCAAATTTTATTTCAAACTAATAATTATAAGAAACAATATAAATATTGTTATTATTTAAATAAAAAAAAGATTTTAATACTTGTAAAAGCATTTAATATATATATAATTAGAATTAAGTAGTTTTGAATTATTATAACTTTTTAAACAAAAAAGTATTTATTACATTGTTTACTAATTGTTTTTAAAAGTAATATAGATAAAATAGATATAAGAGGATTAAAGATATTCTTAATTTTATAAATTCATTTCAAATTTATTTTTTTAAACAATTATACTTAAAAATAAAATTTCTTTTGAATTAAAAATTACATTTGTTAAGAATACTGTAATTACTAAAAAGATTAAAGCTTTTAAAAAGGCTATTACTTTGAAAAAAATTCTTATCAATTTAAAAACAATAATAATCGATAATTTTGATTCTCAAAAAGATTCTTTTTCTACTAGTAAAAACAATATATCGCCTTCTAAATCGCTTTTATTATATAATCTCTTGAATCCAAATTATGTTTTAAATATACTAATTAATACTTTTAGTTTTATTTTTGTTTTTCCAATCTATTTTATCATAATTCTTTATTTTATAATAAAATTTCTTATTAAATTATTACTATAATTTATTCTTTATAAAAGTAAATTTGTTTTATTATAAAGTATATTTAACTCTTAAATAACTTTTTGCCCTTTACTTTTAATAAGTAACTTAAATTTTAATATTTATTTGTATTTATACTAATATTTTTATTTTATAATTAATTTAAACCTAATTTTTATTTTACTCCTTTAAAAAGTAATAAAAGTATTTGAAATCTTTTCTCTCAACTTTAAAAATAATTAAAAAAATGTTGTTGATTAATTAAATAAAAAAACTATTTAATATTTAGGTATTAATAGTATAACTAAAACAGCAAAAATAACGGATAGTTTTGAGGATAATAATAACAAAGCCGTTTTTGTTAACTCAAACAAAAAAAAGGTTAAAAATTCTAAATTAGAATTTCCAAAGAAAAGAAAAGATCAAATATATCTTTTATATCGCCAAATTCCTGGTATTATTAATAAGTATTTATATATAAAGTGTATAAAATCCTTAATCAATAATCATAGTAATAATATTTGTTGTGCTAATATTGTTTTAGATTTGAATCAGTATTTCAATTATTATATCTATATATGTATTCTTCTTCCGTTTTATTTACATAATTTTACAGTTCTATTTTTTAAAGCTTTTAAATAAAAAAATAAGTTAATAAATGATTTTATTATAATTAATTTAAGCTAATAAGAAAAATTCAGGATATATCCTAAATTTTTATTTTAATACCTTTTGATTATGATTATTTTCATCCCCCAATTTATAAAACAAAATGCTTATTTTACTTTAAGACTTTTAGAAATATTATATTACTATGTATACTATATTTAATATTTTTAAAAAAAATAAAAATAAACATCGTAAAAATTAAGAATTAGGTTTAAATAACAAAAATAAGCTGTTTGATAAGGAAAATGAGGAAAGCTCTAATAAAAAAAATTTCCTTATTAAACTTTCAAAAGTTTAGAAAACTATTAATAAGTTTAAAAGCTTTATAAATAAAAGAAAATTAAAAAAAAAAAAAAAAAAGTCTATAAAAGTATATATAAATATCTTTTAGATACTTATAATAAAATCTTAACTTTTTCTTGATTTATTATAGAAACATATTGTAATATTTAATTAATCTCTTTAATTCTTAATTATACATCCTTATAGTTCAAAAGTATACAAAAGTGTTTAAATTTTTGCCTAATAAAATTCTTTATAAATCCATCAGCAGATATATTATTAATAAGTAAATAAGCTATTTTGAAGCTTCCCTTAACATATTTTTGTTTTAACTATATATTTTGAATATTTATATATTTTAGTTTTATAATAATCTTTTAATTCTTATTTATAATTAAACAAATTACTTAAATATTATCATAAAAGATTGTTATAGGTTTTTTTACTATAAAATCAATTTTTTTTAAAAATCATAATATCATAATAGTTTCCTTTAATATACACTTAATATTAAGTAGTTTAGTCTCAATTATTAAAATTGTAATAATATTTTATTAAAATACTTTTCATACAATTAATTTATTAAAAAGTAATATAACATATCTTTAAAATAATTGTTTAATATCTAAATTATTTACAAAGAAAATATTGGAAAAAATAAAAAATTATACAATAAAAGTTAACCTATATTTTGTAATTAAAAATCTATATTTGTATAGATAAAGAATATATTGTTTTACTATTTTAATATACTTAAAAGTAGGGTTAATTAAATAACTATTAAGAATTAATATAATAAAAGTTATATCAACTTTTAATATAATAGTTATATATAAAATTAAGCTTATTAACTCCTGAAATAGTTTAATAATAAAGAATATAGTTTGCCTTAAATATTTTTTAAACTTTATTATTAATAATATTATTATTATATATCTTTTAGTATATTTAAACTTTTTTATAATCTTCTCGATGTATATATCATATAATAATTATAGTTTCTTTGCTTTTCGATTTTGAAGAATTTGTATTCCAAAAAACTATTTGGTATTTTTAAGGTTATAAAGCTTATATACAGTTTTTAATCCTTTAATAATCTTCATAATATATAATTCATATATTTTATAATAAATAACTTAAATATTATCAATAAAAAATAAAACAAACATTTTGCGATCTGTATCTAAATAAATATATAACTTTTCCTTATATTAAATTATTCTCAAATTAACTAAAGTTTTAATAAAATCTTTAAACCAGATTATTAAGAAGTCTTGTAAGCCATAAAAAGTTTAATCTAAGATAATAACTTTTCTTGATATATTATACCCGGGAAGTATAAAGTATATTATAAATATATCAAATGGATTATATAAAGCATTTACAAAAATATTGACTACATCGAATTGCTTAATTTTAAGATTATATTAAACAACTATAATTATAATAATTCTAAATAAACAAAAAGCAAATATTACAATATAAATTAATTTTATTATGCTTTTTAATTAAAAATCACCTTTTATTATTAAATAGGATTAGCATTTGCTTATATTACCTTACTCGTTATTTTTATATTCAAATACTTATATTAATAGAATAAAGTTAATAATAATTAATTTATTATTTCAATTAACCTTTCGCTAAATATTATAAAACCTTAAGTTATTGATTTCTTTATTACAATTTTCTTTAAAATATATACTTATTAAATGTTTCTAAAAATCATAGAATTTAATTAATAATAAAACTATTGTTAATTTATAAATACTAGGAAATTTTGTTTTGATTTTGTTTTTTTAAAACCTAATTGCTATTGCAAAGATTAAATAGATTATAACAAATTTAAAAAACTTTTTTTTTTTATTTAAATTAAGCTAATTAAGCCAAAATATAAAATAAAAATTATTAAATAATTTAATATTATAAAACCCTGATCTTTATATAATAATAATTCCTATAAATGAATTTATAAATAATTAACTAGTATAATATTATTTGAATTAAATTAAGCACCTATTTTGTATAATAGTATTTAATTGATTATTATAGGTTTCGAAATTAAAAGATATAAATAATTGAAATTTTAATAAATTAAAATTAATTGGCCTAAATATTTCGATTATTAGAGTTTATACTTTTTTGTTTAATTAATTCAGATTTAAGAATAATATATATTTATTTTAATAATTTATAATCTTTTTAGTTTTACAAAATACTATAATAAAAAAGATAAACGGCTTTTTTATTTTATACTCGATACTATATATATTTTTATACTTACCTACTTTAAGATTGTTTAAATAGGATATTAATAATTGATTTTTATAGCTACTTTCTATTTTTTAAAACTTAAAACTTTTTTTTAAAATATTATCTTTAAATCTTATTACTTTGATATTTATTATATTTACAGATTTAAAAGATTTTATAGGATAATTTTCTAATAATAATATTAAGCTATCACTTTTGTCATTTTTATTATTATTATCCTTATTTGGATACTTTAATAGGTTTAATTGCTTTATTTTATTATTACTATCTTTTAGATTAAATAAAACCTATTTAACCTTTTTTTAGGTACGCTAAATAGATTTGGGTTTACAATTGCTACTATAATTTAATATTAGTATATTATCCTCATTATCTATAATCGTTTTATTTGAATTAATTGTTTTTTTAATATTAAAAGAATAAACAATTTGCTTTAAAGTTTTGATTAATTGATTTTTGATTATATTAAAAGTTAAATCGTTTTTGTAAATAAACTTTTTATTAAATATAATATTTCAAATAATAATGATTTTATTAAACTTTAAAATCTATATTTAATAGATTTTGATATTAAGAATATATTCTATTAAATATCTAATATATACTTAATTATAAGTTTTATATTATTTTCTCTTATTCTCTGCCTCTTTTTTTTTATTTAATAAATATATTTAATATTTATATCTAAAGATTTTATTTTAATTAAGGCAAAGATTATTTATAACTTTTTATATTAATAAGGGATTGTATTATCTAAAATATTATAAAAATTAAAAGTTAAATATTTTATTAAGACTTTTAAAACTCTTTACTTTCAAAGAATTAATATTATATAAATAGATTACCGCAAAAGCTATTTTAACTTATAGTTTTTTAAGAAATTTTATAGTATTCTTTATTTTTATTTATTTAATAACGATTTTTTAATTAGCCTTTTTTTAATTCTCCATTTGGCTTATAAGTATAAGAAAAAGAAAACTTAAATTTAATACCTTTTTTTTTTATTTATTTTTTAAAAAATATATCTCTAAGAATTCCGATTACTAATATATTATTGTTTTGTTTTATTACAATAATTAGTAATCTATATTTTTATTAATATTAAAAAATAAAATTCAAAATAGTTCTAAAAACTTCTTCTTAGAATTTTAAATCTAATATAAAACTAAATATTTTATTATTATATATTTTTTTAATTAATAATAATCATAAATCTTTATTATAACCATATAAAAAATTAAAAAAATCCTATTGAATTTTGAAAAAAAGTTATAGAAATAGATAATTATTTAGAGTATATAAAATAATTTGTTTTACATATACAAAAAAACAATTAATATATTTTTTTTAAATAATCCTAAATATCTTAATATTTCTTACTACTTAAATTAAATATTTTAAGGTTTTTTTATTAAAATAACTAGTATGTTTATACTATATTTTATTTGAATTAGTTCTAGAAATAAATATATCCCTAAATTAATAAAAAGATTTATTAATTTTGCGGGATATAATAGGATTTATTATTATAAGGTTATTTACAGAAATAAGTATAAAAAAGCTTAAATAAAAGAAAAAAGTTTTAATTTTTAAAAAAACTAAATTGAATATACAAATAAAATTAATAATAACAATACTTTTATATATATTATTAATTTTAAAAGTATTATTTAAATTATAAATTCAAACTTCTTTTTTCTTTAATTAAGCTTTTAAAACAATATTAGAATAAAAACCAGGAACAAGCGCTATATTAATTAGTATTAAATCTTTTATATTAAATCTATAAACTTTATGAAAAATATTCTTAAAAATATAAGTATTTCTATTAATAATTAAAATAATATTAGTATCAGCTTTAATTATATTAATAGATTAATTAGATAGTTTATATTTTCTTTTATTAAGAAAAGTAATATTGTTGATTAAATACATAATATTATAATTATTCAGAAAAGTTGAATTAGAAAGATAATATTTATTAAAAATACTAATTAAAAAAAATATACCTTTAAAATTATTTATTTAATTATATTAAATATTAATCATACAAATATTAATTTAACTAAAAAAAATAATTTTTGATAATAAAAAAAAAGCTAAAATTTTTTACCCTCAAAATAAAAGCTTTTTTTTAAAATCTTTATATTTAGGATTGTTAAGTTTGTTAATAATCTATTGTTTATTAAAGTTACTAATTGTCCTTTTTGGGTTGTTTTTATAAATACTTGTAAACACAAGTTTAATTATTTTATAGTTTATTAATACCTATTTATAAAATCGATCTTTATAGTATAGGTAATATTTTGTTTTAGGAGATAATCCTAATAAATCCTTTTTATTACCTAAATTTGAATTAGATTTTGAGTTTTTAGGGGTATTATAAATAGAATTAATTATTAAGTAGATATCTCGATCTTTATAGTTATATACTTTGTTTTAAAATAAAGTTTCTATAGAGATATTATATTTATTAAAGAATATTATGGGTTTTCCTAATAATTAGATTATTTAATATTCATTGATTTATTGAAATAATTATTCCAGAAGCTATTTTGTATTAATAGCTTTTAAAAAAATAGTAATAATATAAATATTAAAAACCTCTTCAAAATTGACAACTTTTGCTTTTAAATACATTAAGCATTATTTTATATACTATTTTATAGGATTATTATAATTGAGAAAAGTTTGGCGGAGTATATTTTTATACTTGTTAAAGATAATTAATTATTAATTTTTTTTAAATGGGGCAAGTTTTTATTATAAATACCAGATAATATTACAAAATAATTTAATCTTTAATAATTAAATAAAAAGTTTTATTATATAAAAAAAACTAATAGTTTTATTAATTTAAACTATTATTTTTTAATATGCTTTTTTTATTCTTTTAAATATTTATAATTATATTCAGTAATTGTTGTAAAGGTAAGTATGTTTTATAACAATATCAGTATAATTAATAAATAAAAGCTTAATTAATTATAAAGGATAATTAATTAAATCCTTAATAGGCTAATGGTGGTATATATTCATTTTAATATTATAGTTTTTATTAAATTCTTTATCTTTTTTTGTAATAAGACCAAAAAGTAAGAAAATAATAGATAATAATTTGGAAAGCTAATCGATTATAAGATTCTAATTGGTTAAAATTCGTTTATCGTTTATATTAAGATTATCCTAGATTTTATTAGTATAGCAAAAACTTTGAAAAGCCAAAAACTAATTAATTTATTAAGTACTAGTTTTAAATTTAATAAATTTGAATAAAGATATAATTAATTCTATTGAAAGTTAATAAAAAGATTAATTAAAGTTTTAATAAAGATATTGATATTTTTCGATATAAGAAAGTAAAGCTTTGAAAGTTGATTTTTGCAAGTTTTTGAATACTAATATATAATATTTAAATGCTAATTAGGCTTATAATTGTTATATAGATTGAACCAATTATATAAAATATAAAAAATATAAATAGAAAAAGATTGAATTGCTTAAATATGCCTTTAATCTATAGAATTCTATTGATTGCTATATATAGGTTGCTATAATAATTACTCTTAAATAGAATATTTTGTAATACAATACTAAAAGAATTTATAACGATTAAAATGGGGTAGTAGTATAGGGTTTAAGTGATTGGCATAGATAAGCCGGGAAACGTGGGAATTGCGGTAAACGCGGAGTAAAACATAGGATTTCCGTGACAACAAATAATTAACTTTGTTTTACAACTTACAGAGTTAATAACACGTTAATAATACTCTAAACAAACTCGATAATTTAATTATAATTGTTATATTAATTAACAAATATTACAAATATTTGTTGATTATTATTTAATACAAAATGAATGTTTCCTAATAAAGATTTTTGTACAAAAAAAAATATAAATTGATTATTTATATTTTAGTTAAGAAGGATCTAAATGATTATGTTCTGCTACTTGATTAGTAATTTGTTTCAAGCTTTAGGATATTAAATAAAAAATAAATTGATTAAAAATGCTTTTGTAATAATCTGTTGGAGAAGTATATTTTGGTGAGTTTTTAAATTAATAATAAAATTGTTGTTTATTATTGTTTGTTATATATAATATTTTATTTAAATGTATTTAGATTCATTTTGGTGTTTAGGTATAGTAGTTATGATGTTTTTTGTTAATTTAAAAACAATTGAAAAAATAGTTTAATCATATAAATATAATATAAAAAGATTAATAATCTGGTATGTAGGGTTGATGGTATTAATATGTTCTGGTGGATATTGTTATTATTTAGTATAAAAAAAAATAGTATAAAAAATATAGATTAAATATATAGAGCAATGGCAAGATATTGCCGTTGTTTATTAATCTACACTAAGCTAATCTAAGCTATTTGATTATGTAAGTATAATTATAATGTAACAGTAGTCAAAGCTTTCAATATTCAAGTTTATAATTTAAGCCACATTGAGCTACATTAAGCTATAAGATTATTAAGCATGCCTAAAGCAGGTTTGATTTAGAAGATCTTTCAATATAACTTTATAACCAATATTATTATTATTATTATTATTATTATTATTATTATTATTATTATTATTATTATTATTA
>NGKJ01000037.1:72446-97775 GCA_002162495.1 Myriosclerotinia curreyana | reverse complement strand
AAATAATATAAATAATATAAAAAAGCAAGCCGACTTTTAGCCTGCGAGATTATATAATAATAAAACTAAGCCCAAATTGGACTTTCTCGAAAAGCAAGGGGTCCGGGGGCTCGCAGGCCCCTGGTACCTAGTATGACGCAAAAGAGGTATACGCAACAAACAGCTCATATTATATTTAAAGTACCTACTTTTTAATAACATAATAAGGAGAGATGAACCAATCAAATTTCAAGATCATCATATGTTCAACTTTGTACTGCCTCATTGCCTCATTTACTTTCATTCTGACACAAACCTTTATATTAGCGGCAGTTCATTTGAGGATACTTACCAATTAGGTCGCGTGATATTTCTCTAGATTGAGTTCTTTTAGAAGAGAAGAGAAGAGAAAGGGAATAATCATCTAACCGAATTCTTGCATTTGAAGCTTGAAACCTACCTACCTACTATCTACCTAGTACTTATTCAAACTTCATCCTCTTTTAAGGAATTCATCATCTTTTCTTTCTTTCTTACTTACTACGAGTTCACCACAGGAAGACACTTTCAGAAATCCATCAAGTACTTCTTCTTTAACTTCCGAATATCATCAATCTACTTTACCTTGTACCTTTCAAAATCAATACCTACCTTCAATCATTCAACAGTAAGTTTATCTGATATCGCTTTGTTTTATTATACCCCGCCTTGCGAGTAGCACTATCACTTCACTTATTGTACTTGGTCCCTCTCCAAACAAGATATCAAAGTATCTTGATGAACTTTTACCTTGATTTTACTTGTATGAATCCTTGCTGATATGCTAAATGATTTCTAGTGGGTAAATCACACAAGTACAATGATCGCGACCATGCCGGCATCGCCGATGGTACCGCTCTTCCACAAGAGCATTTGCCCCGTTACTTCGCAAAGTCTGGTTTCGTTGATACCGATCCAAAGAAAGCCAAGAAGAATGGTGCTGGAAAGGGCGGATGGTATGTTTTTTGCTCTCATTCCAATCTTCACCTTATTCCCTTGGGCACTTTCCATCCATCATTGACTTTCATCAACTAACATACCAAAAAACAGGGGTGTAGATGGTGAAGAAGTCCAAGATGAAGGCTTCAACATGGCCAACGCTCGTCGTCGCTCCAACAGCAGTTCTTATACTGCCGGTCTCAAAGACTTCAAGACTAAATTCGAACAAATCGAAACCGAGCCAGTCTTCGAGGAGGATCTCCATGGTGCCTTGATTGAAGAACTTCCCGAGACTACTCGTTCCAACACCAACAGCTCAGAGAGTAGCAGTGTTGACGAGAATGTCAAGACCAAGTAAGCTTGCTTGGATGGATCTTGATGGGGAGAATATGGCATAAAGTTACTAAATAAATTTCATCTGTATGAGGACTCGATGATGTTTATCTGCTGGTGGATAACGGAATTGCAATCTTCTCTCTTTATGGGTGGGCGCACAGATGGGGGATGAAATGAATGAATGAATGACACTTTGACCTGGCACCGGTTTATAAGTCCAGATGTATTATCAGAGCTTTTCTTAGCTATTACCAAAGGCATAGAAGGAATTGCCCAGTAACTTTCTTGTTGTTTTGGTCTTATGTGATGATAATTTATGATGATGTTAAAGGTCCAATTCTTTCCATCAAGAAACATTACACACCTCGGGTCCGACGATAACATTGACAAGATGCATAATGCGGGGTTGTATTTCCGATAAACATTGTGGCACGGAATGGAATACTCCAACTCTTATTCACATTTCCATCCCAATAATACACTCACCATTTCGTGTAAATCTTAAACAATCCTATCATCATTCATCATCATCATTGAATCGACAACTCAGAGATAGCTAAAATGCCATACAAACTTTCCAACAGGAACGTTCTCGTAACTGGCGGATCCCGGTTCGTTGTCTTGTCCCCCCTTCCTCTTCCCCACAACCTTTCACTCTATGATAATCCAAAGTATACAACTAACTCACAACTCGCAAATGAAAAATAGAGGACTAGGTGAAGTGATTTGTCTTAAATTCGCAGCTGAGGGTTGTAATCTCGCCATCAATTACTTTTCAAGTGAGGAGAAGGCGAGGGAGCTGAAGGGGAGGATTGAGGGGGAGTGGGGGGTGAAGGTTGTTTGTTTGAAGGCGGTGTGTTGTTTTTTCTTTCTGTTTTTCTGGGGGAAGGAAGAGTTTCTTGGGGAAGGGAGAGTTTTTCGAGGTGGTTATGGCGATGATGGCGGTGGTAGTAAGGTGTCTTAAAGAGTTATTAGGCTAATGATCACGATGTGTATAGGATATGAGCCAAGAATCCGATTGTATTTCCGTGGTGAGAGACACAATCAAGGGCTTGGGAGGGTTGGATGTTATTATATCGAATGCTGTGAGTAGTTGTTTATTTTCTCATTATTTTACTCCTTCTTTTCTTTTCTTTTCTTTTCTTTTCTTTTCCCCTTCCCTCCTCCTTGCTCTTCCTTCTCTGCCTCTTCTTCTTTCCAAATCAGTAAAGCTAATTGGACAAGGGCTATACACGCTTCTCGACTTTCTCCGACATCTCGGCTCCCACAGCAGAAGATTGGCAAAAATGCTATGCTACGAATGTGTTGGCTCAGACCTTTTTAATGAAAGAGGCACTATCTACTTTTCAGGCGAATGAAGAGGGGGGAGTGTTTGTAATGACAAGCTCAATCGCGGGGGTTATTGCTGGAGGCAGTGAGTCTTTTTCATTATCATCTTTCTGCATCTTTTGTGTACGAAAGATAGGACTAATGAGATGACTTAGGCTCTATGCCATACTCTGTGACAAAAGCAGCTCAGTTACATTTGATGAAATGTTTGGCTGCGACCCAAGGACCCAAGGTGCGGATAAATGCTGTATTGCCAGGCTTGGTACTAACGGAATGGGTACGTTGTACTCTTTCTTTTCTCTTCTCCTAACCAGTTGGAATGATTCCGGGAAAGGGTCCTTGGCAGCGAGTAGTGTTCTCGGTAAGAGATGAAATGTAGGCATAATCTCAAGTGTCACAACGGGTCAGGTTCCCGTTCGAAATATTGTCTGTCCATCGCTTCAATGCTAGCTACAACTAATGTCACATTAAAACTCCGCAGGGAAAGCTATATTCAGAGGAAGATCAGGAGAGATTGAGGGATAGAGCATATTTGAAACGAGTGGTAAGTATTGTCTTTTCTTTTCTAGCTCTATATACTTCTTCATCACCTTTCAAATCATACAAGGTTCGCCGAAAGACAGAATGTGCTAAAATACAAAAAAATAGACGGACATTGAAGATTGTGCCCAGGCATTTGTGGATGTCGCGAAAAACAGTAGTATGACGGGACAGAAAATACAAGTTGGTATGTATCATTGTTTCAGGATGAGAGGAGAAGGGTGGTTTCGATGCTAACGGTTGTTAGATTCTGGACTTGCGCAAAATGTGTGAACCACTGAACCTCGCATCTCGTCTCGCGTGGGCTTGGGTAGTTGAGACAATTATGGAGAAAGGCGATAAATCTTTGCAGAAAGTAAGATGCTAGTGGGAATTAAGCATCTAGATAGGAAATTAATACTATCAAACCATGTTTTACAGACAAGATTGATACTCAGTTGCTATCGGTAGAAATCCAATCCCACGTAAGTACTCAATATTCTTACGAATGGCAGCTTCTACTCTCGATGAAGGAGTACCAACTTTCAGCTCCTGTGATATTTCATGCATAGGCATACCCATTTTACCGTGTTCCTTCTCGAGGTTATGGATCAGTGGCCAAAGAGGATGACTCTCATGCTTGGAGTCAATATCGGCGTGTATAGCATCTAGCCACTTTTCTTGACTCAATGGTTCAATCTTGTAACCAAAGTCCCTTCCCAGAATAGACCAAAATTCACGAACGGGGAGACCCTCAATGATTCCAACATGGGGACCAGAAGAACCGTCGTGATTTGTGTCACAGCAATCCAACACAGTTTTGGCAACGTTTTCGACATCCGAGATGAAAAGCCAAGAATCGGCGTCTGCCTCATTGAAACTCCCGATCTCGATACAACTCGCCGCAAGTCTCCAAATATAGTCATCAGTGTTAGCGATACCCTGTTGGGCCGTGCCAATGATAAAGCTAGGCTTCACAACAGACACCCGGCTCTGATTTTGGATACTCGTCTTTGAGTACTCTTGCACGAGGAGCTGGGAGAGAAATTTTGTTTTTGCGTATTCTGTGGGAAGGACGTGAGAATCGTCCATGTGAAGATACTTTTCAGCTAGCGACGGGCCGTTGTAACCTCCTGATACGTATACAAATTTCAAGACGGATGGTGTTTCATTGACAATGTTTAGGAGTATCCAAGTTGAGTCGATATTTACCGCTTTGAGAGATGAAAAGTCACTGTTCCAGTGAACTTTCGCACCACAGTGGATGATTCCATGTACTCTTCGAAAAGAATCTACTTGTCCCGTCAGACAGTCCCATTGATTCGAGTTCAAACCGAGGCGGCGTTGTCCGAGATCTCCAGGCCACACTTCTATTTTGGCAAGATACGAATCGGACCACCATCCTGCTCGCACTGCCCTCTTCTTGATTCGCTGCAAGCCATCTTTTGCATTTTTCGCACGCACATGCACCATGATTTTCTCAATATCCTTTCGTGTGCAGAGCTGGAACAATATTTCTGCCCCCAGGTACCCAGTCGCCCCTGTCAGCAGAATGTTCTGTACGGATGGACCTCTTCCCCACTGCTTTCCAGCCATCTGCTGTTTATACATCTGAAATTCCGTTCGGAGATCAACAGACTCTTCAACGCTGTGACTAACTCCCACGGCTCGGAGCTCCTCGATGTATTGCGTCACGCTTCGAATCGTTGCTTTCGGATGCAACAGGACGCTGAGGTGAAGTTTGACTGTAAATTCTTGCTTGATGAACATGATCAAACTGATGATTTGAATCGAATCAAGGCCAATTGCTGTCAATGTTATATCTTGGCTGACAAGCTTTGATTCGGCTTGGGAATCGTTGTGGTATACAATGGAGGCGAGTTTGCTGGATATCTTGAAACTGATTATATTGTCTTGGGATAGAGAAGTGCCATTCTGGCCTTTGGTGTGACCGTTTGTAGTCCCGTTGGTGATGCCATTGGTAATACCATTAGTCAGGATTGGGTTTGCGGAATCACGATTCAATTGTGTAAGCCAGTGCTCGACTGACTTGCGATCAATCTTTCCCGAAACGGAAAGAGGGATTCTTTCTACGGCAAACCAATGAGTTGGCACCATGTAATTGGGCAGCTTGGTCTTTAAGAACTGGTCAAAATCGGCAATGCTGAAGCCTACAGCAGTCAATTGGTGATTGCTAACCAAGGAGAGAACATTGGTAGCCGAGGCCGGCTCCAAACTCGTAATATCGTGGATCTGGATGATGGCCACGAGATACTTTGCGAAAGCTCCGGTCTTGGGGCTTGTAGCCATGGATAGAGCCACGCCGGGATAGTTTGAGAGGTGGCATTCCACATCGCCCAGCTCGACGCGCTGTCCACGAATCTTCACCTGGAAATCCTTTCTCCCGACGAAATCTAGAGAGCCGTCCGAATTGTACCGTACGAGATCGCCCGTCTTGTAGAAGCGTCGGGTTCTCGTTCCTAGAATCTCGCGCGGCCATCTGGGGTCTTTGATGAATGCCGCTTTGGTCTTTTCCATATCGCCAATGTAACCACGTGCCAGGGTCGGTCCTTCGACAAGCAATTCTCCCACCGCACCTATCGGGACGAGACGATTGTGATCTCTGGGATCGACCAGCCAGTACAGCGCCTGTCCGAATGGTCGTCCAATACTTGAACCCCGAGAATTAGCTTCTAGTTTGATGAATGCTGCGGGAGAGATTTCTGCACATCCGTAACAGTTATAGAGATTTACAGAATTGGCCCATCGAATCAGATTCTCCTGTGTAACCGTCTCACCACCCAGTGCCAAAATTTCAAGAGAAGGCACATCTTCAGGCGAGATCAAATTCGCTAAAGATGGGGTGAACAGAACCCAATTAACCTGCATCGTATTCATGATACCAATAATATTTTCTCGGCGGTCATCTTCCGATGGACTACATACACATCCCCCGTAGATGAGGGTGGTGAAGATATCCATCATACTCACGTCGAAGGTATATGCTGCATACTGGAACACACGAGACCTGGAATTCCACCCGAAGGCCTTCCCATGAGCGAGCGCACTTGTGGACACGGAGCTATGTTCCTGAATGATCCCTTTAGGCTCGCCCGTACTCCCGGACGTGAATAGAACAAAAGCTGCGCTGTATGTTTTGACCTTGATTGGTGAACGATCTTGAAGAGATTCCTTAAGAGTTGCTAGGAGAGCTTCCGAGACGCTAATGGTTTTTTGCGCAATGCTGCTAAATCTATGCGCGTTTTGCGGCGAGGAAATAACCATCTTGGCATTCGCTTTTCGGATGATAGCTTCGAGTCGCTCTTTCGGCTGTGCAGGATCTAATGGGACGAATGCCCCGCCCACTCTTAGAATTGCAAGCATGGTCAATATCGCATACACGGACTTCTCGAAGCAGATCGGCACGAGCGTCTCGGGCCCAACCTCATGATCAATGAGATGACAGGCCAAGATCGACGTTGCCTTCTCCAACTCATCGTAGGTCAATTGTCCATCCCAGGAGCAGATGGCCGGAGCATGGGGTGTAGAGGTTGCGTGTCGCAGCGCAAGATCATGTACGCATACATCGATTCTCTCGGGGAAATTCGCCTCCCATCCGCGCAGCTGTTGCAAGTCTCGCTTCGTGAGGAGATCGAGGCGATCTATGGGTTGGAATGGATCGCTCAAGATCTTCTCGACGGCTTGGGCACATGTGTGCGCCACGTTTGTTGCGGCGATGGTGGATAATTTTGCTGGGAGGTGCTGGAGATAGGCATGCCCAGTGGCATTTCTACGATCGAATTTTATATCGAGTAATATCTCAATCTGTATCTCGCGTGAGCCTTAATATCCAGCGGCATGCTTGTTTATACTTACATGACTTTCTGGCACTGTTTCCACATCGCTACTCTTAGAAATGGAATTGAGACTCCCCACACTCTCCACCTCTTGAAATTTCAAAGCTGTATTATAAAGGACCGTAGTGGCACTCTTGCTGGCGGAGGAAGATTCCAAGTCAGAAATACCACATTCCGATGCGCTCGCCTGAATCGCTCTCAAAACCTCAACCACGCAACCCGCCCCCTCAAGCTCGACATGACAATCGCGGATGTGACCAAGACCACCCGGCAACCCCGAATTTGTAGCAGGCTCGGATACCGGCCGTGTCAAGTGACCAAAGACCGGAGAGTTGCTCCCTGCGTAACATTGGAGCACGAGCCCCCACGCAAGCTTGAAGAAGGTCAATGGCGACACTTCATGTTCTTTACAGAAGCGATCCAAGTGCGTGATGTTGTGGATGGGCACTTCGACCGCTTGCCAATTGCTCTCTGCGGATGGATCGAGAGTGATATCGAGGATGGGAAAGAAACAGGGTTGCGCTTGCCAACTCATCGTGTTAGATGTTTGTGTGGGGGTTCACCGATTCCGTGGAATGAGTTTGATGAGAAGGAGGAGAAAAGCTTGGAAAGGAGGATCGCAATGTTGTTCATTGGGTACCATTGGATGCTATGCATATATACTATAAAATATAGGTGTGTTTTCATGGGATGCGCATGGCTTGTTGAGATACAGCTGATATCTCTTTGATCCCGAGTCTTAAATCTTAAACGACATCATACAGATCACAAGTTCTCATTTTGAGTCATTTGAATTGGAACAGCGGTGGTATCTTCCTTCCTGCATTGTTACAAACAGGGTCTAACAGTCCGGACGGTACCCCGACAGTAACAGGCTCTGGATTATATCCAAGTATTTAAATCTTTTTGAGCATTGGAGGTTTTCAGGTCTGAATCACAGTCCGGGATTTTGAAAAACCACTATCATGAAGCTTCGATCTTTTCGCTCTCAACATAACCTGAAGCCAAGGTTCCAAATCAAAATGGAGCTGTAGTCAGCTTCTGAAGTTCATTGAGGCTGCAGCTACCTCATTCATAATTGCATATCGGTAACCGAATTTTCCATCCTGGAATACTACCACGAGAGCGTGTATCGGATATCCTAGCACCCGCAAGCCAAGTTCAACCAGATTACCTTTTCACGATATCACAGTTTGCATTATACCTCGTCGCTCGGTAATTATCATTGTGGATTGATATGCGTTTTATTCTCCTTTCGACTACATCTACAGCGACAAGAATTGGATGATGTAGTATGGAAATCTCCTCATTGCACAAGATTTAGATTGCATGATTTGCATTGGCAACGATACCCGAGATTTGTGTTAAACTAGTGGGAGATCCCGTAGATCTGAAACCATTGAGTTCCCGTTCGGTGGCATTCGGTAAACGCACCCGCTGCATGAAGGTTGGGCCATAATTGCGAAATCGGAGCTAGAATGACGCAGGCAAGACGCCGATTTAGATGCAAATGAATTTACGAACCCTTTCCTCTAGAAGTATACATTGACAGGGAGCTTGCATTGGCGACATTTTCTGTCTTTGCTTAACAGACATTGCATCTTTCCGCAGTCTGATGGTACGTGGTAACTCTCATGTGTTATCGAGTATCCATTTCATTTTCAATCTCCTGATACCACTGACTGGCGTGCTCTAGTACCATTCCCCTAGTACCCGGGATGAAGGCGTCTTCAAGAGTTCTTCGGCATCTCTTGGCGCTGTGTGTGAGGTCTAGAAAATACCCCTTCAAGAGGAGTATATCGGGAAGAAGTAGTCATTGATGTTGACGCAGGACGTTACCGAGGGGGCTTTTATAGCTCCACTCATTTACCCCTGGATTTGATGCTAGAGGCCTCTAATAGAATTATGTAGAATGGAGCTTGTACATCGTTATAGAAGTACGCAGATAGATACAGGACATATGAATGCTTCAGCTGTCAAAAAACTATAACTCCTAAAATAATCGTACGGAACTAAATAGAAATATTTTATTACTGAGGCTATGATACTATAAAGTCTTTGATAAACTAGAATAGAATTACTAAAAATAGTATTTGTTTTTGAGAGCTCTTAGACTGATTTGAATTATGAAAATACATTGTTCAAGAATATAGCTTAGTTTCATGGCTTTTCAATCTGTACCACAGTCCGGTCTATTGGGAACTCCAAACTCGGGGAAATCTCCCTCGAGAAATTTAGTTGTAGAATGCACACAGCACTATTGATAATATGATTCATAACAAGCACCTTATGTAGCATATGTTCTTCCCGTGTCACAGCGTGAAGCTAATTGACATGTTCAATCAGCCAAGCTGGGTGAAACGGTCCAAATGCTAACGCAACAAGATTGTGTGACACTACATTGCGTCCTTTCGGGTCAAGACGTTGTGCAACGCGCGGAGAAAATATTTTGTGGCCTGAGTAAACAGTCACTTTTTATATACTCGAGCTTCAATGTCGCACCAAACTTTGTATCACATACCAACCCGAACTTTGGTGGCTAAGCGCCACGGTGTACAATGACAAACCCACATGACCACTCGCACCGCAGATTTTATATTAGAACCAATATAATACCGAGGATGAAAGTTTCTGCATATGCATTCTGTTGCGGTCTGCATCTGTCGCTCTAAGGGGCCATTATTGTTCAATACCCCTCTCAGATGGCCACAATCCAATTTAAAATTAGTAAAGAAAATGCAAGCTTCGCTATTGCTACCGAAAGGTATGCTGATTTTTGAATTGAGGGGGCTGAACAGCAAATCGAGTAACTAATAAATGAGCTGCAACGCTAATAACTATGGGATACAAACACAATAAAGGTATTTAGGAAAGAAATGCCACAATATACACCAGAGCACCTTGACATACTTTTCTCGGTTCTAGAAATATCCTAAAGAATGTCCGAATTACAAAAAACTCCGAATGAGACTCCTCCAAATGAGACTCGTGCATCTACAACACTAGCAATTTTGGGGTGTGGTACTGGTCTCTTCCAAAAAAGCCACTGGCATTGAAGTAGAATTTAGGAGCTGACTGATTTTAGGAAGTCTCGGCACTGCTCTCTTATGTGGGATATTGACAAGCATCGAAGGGAGCAAGAAAGCCAACTCAGCTCCCCTGGGTCCCGATCAACCCCATGTTCCCAGCAAATTCATGGCTTGCGTTCGCAGCGCCACTTCTGCTGCTCGCGTGGAAAGTGCCGTCGCTACTTACGACACAGAGGTAGCAATCTACCAAGGCGATCAACGTGCCCCTCTTCACGAAGCCGATGTTATAGTTCTGGCTTGTCAGCCCGGGGATCTGCGGAGTTGTCTAGCCACCACCATTGTCAGATCGCAGCTACAAGACAAAGTCCTCGTTAGCCTACTTGCGGGTGTTACAATTCCGGATATCGAATCGATACTACAATCTGTAGGGGGTAAGAGTTATTATCCCGCCATTATTGCTCGAGCAATGCCAAACACGGCCTCTTTTGTTCGCGAATCCATTACCGTCATCGAAACTCCAGAGGAAACGTCGTCCAGTCACTTACTTGCAATCGATTGGCTATTCGAATCAATCGGAAAGGTCAAACACATCTCCGCTTCCAATTTCGATACATGTACAGCATTGGGTGCATCGACTCCTGCATTCTTTGCGATTATTCTCGATGCATTGATTGATGGAGCTGTCACGCTTGGCTTGGGAAGAAAGGATGCTACGCTCATGGCAGCACAATCCATGAAAGGATGTGCAGCGTTGGTGCTGGCGGGAGAGCATCCAGCTTCTGTGAAGGAAAACATTACGACACCAGGCGGATCAACTATCAGGGGTGTGCTAGCACTGGAAGAAGGGAATGTGAGAGCTGTTGTAGCAGGCGCTTTGATTAAGTGCAAAGAAGCTGCTGAAGGATTGGGAAGTCGGGCGAGGAAATAGGATTTACTAACTTTAGTACTAATTTTATCAACCATTGATTTGATTTGTTGTTCAGTTGTTCAAATTTGGAAGTAATTTTTTCTTGGAAATGTTGAAGGGAGTGTGTTTTGGTTCTAAGTAAATTAATACCTGCACGTGATCTGCAGTGGTGATGACAGAATCAGGCGGTGAAAACGAAATAATAGAAATCATTGGTCCAATGCAGCCAGCGTCAACCCTCTCATCTCTTTACGTCTGTTAGAACATGTGAATGTTCCATCTGGTCAAGATGGCGAACTCGCCCAGTCCTTTGTTGACCACCTAGCATACTTCAAGCATCATTTACCAAAACATATCGGTATCTTGCATTTCCAGCTTCCATCTCCTTCAAGACCTTGTTCACATCACTCATCCTTCGCGTTTGCACACGAGGCTGGATCTTTTCCCTCACTACAAATTCTAATAGCTCCTCTGTCTCCTTAAATGAGCCTATATCATTGAAATTAATGGAGATTTTCCGATCGATCAGCCCATATATTTCAAACGCCGGCATGGGATCGTCTGGCATACCAACTTGACAGAATTGTCCTCCCGTCCTGAGCAGCCCCAGATATTTGTTCAGCGGCATGTCAGCGGATGAAACAGTACAAATAATCACATCAAGTGACTTTGCATACTTCTCGGCCCAATCTGTCTCATCTTCGGTGGCGATGTAGCTGTCTGCACCCAGCATGATAGCGTCGCCACGCTTGTTTTCCCGCCGTGACATTGCAATGACATGCTGATATTTCAAAGCTTTAGCAAACATGACTGCAAAATGTCCCAAGCCTCCAATTCCAATTATCCCAACTCGCTTTCCTTCTCCTTTATGTTCTTTCAATGGAACAAAAGTGGTGATGCCTGCACACAATAACGGTGCTGCCTCTGCGCTACTTAGTGCCTCGGGGATACGAATGGCGGTGGCACCTTGGACTCTACAGTAATTTGCATAACCACCATAGGTCTTGCTGCCATCGGGAAGACGACCATCATAAGCAGCAACTTTCCGTGGGCAGTAATTTGGCATTCCTTGGCTGCATTCGGTGCATTCTTTCTGACCGCAGACATAAACAATGGGACCAATCCCCACCCGGTCACCAATACTGTTCTCTGTTAGATGCATGTAATTTTACATGACTATAGGGTATACCAACGCAATTTTTCGCTCGACTGCGTCTCCGACTCGAACTACCTCCCCAACAATCTCATGGCCGGTGCAGCATGGATAATTGGTAGGTCCCTAGTGGGAAAACGTGAGACCGGATCAAAGAGGGGATAGAATTTCTTACCCATCCACTTCGCATAGTATGTAAATCACTTGCGCAGAGCCCGCAGTGAGTGACTTTGACATCTATGTCAGTCTCTTCCCACTTCTTGGGTTGGAACTCTGCTAGTTTCAACCCATCATCTATGGCGTCTTTGTCAAACGCCATCCATCCTTTGAAAGTAATGTCAGAATTGATACTTGGTTCCTCCATACTTGTTAAGTTTGCGGAGTTATTGAGGAGATATCTGCGCTCAATGGTCGAGGTTCGTTGAAAAAAGGATTTTAGAGATAATTGGGAAGAAACACTGCTACTATATCAATATACATCAAAAGCATTGCAAAATTTCGGCGTTCCCAGATTGGTCACTTGTACCGAGCGGTTCATGTAACTGACTCGTTTGGTTGTACAAAAACACATGGTGAGATTAGTTGCCCCACAAGTAACACCTCGGTTCCCTCTTCTGTATTTGCTGTGTTCAGTCTGGTTTCTGGTTTTATTGCATTATGTGAGGTGCCAATACTGCAAGTCCCAATAAAACTCTCCCACATTCACCCAAGCAAAGCCTCCCCACCCTTCATCATCAAGCCATCAGCTTTGTCGCCGATCACAGATCATGAGGTTGTACCAGAAATCGCTTAGATTTTATATTGATGACCCGTGTTTCATTGTAATATACTTTGCCAGATCATCAACTCGAGCTAGTAGTAGGTGGCAAGATGACGGCTTAAAGGTTGCCAATGAAGAGGAGGCTGGATAAATGGAGCCAAGTTGTGAGTCTGAGGCCAAGATGATTGGTCTCAGAATGGGAGGATAACGTAAGTTTGGAGTAAATGTGTCTATTTCTACCCGTGAAAAAAAAGTTGGCCACTTTCGACCTTGGCCATTTGCTTCTTTGGCTGTCTATACTGAACCATTCCATCAAAAAATATTCTTTGCAACTGAAACTGGAACTGGAAAGCCTGGAAGATGACCGCCGATATCGAGAGCGCAAGTTTCAAGTCTCAAAAGGCTCCATGGCTTCTTCAATATCGATCCTCTGACTGGTTCATTCTTACCACCGTGTGCTGTGCTATCTTCACCGTAAGCCTGTCAAATGAACCATTCCTCCGTATCTATCTAACCTGGCTTAGGATGCTTTCCTCTATGGGGTTGTAAGTATTGCATTGATATACAATGCGGCAAAAATACTGCCTACAATTAGATCGAATTATACTGACTATAAACAGGTAGTTCCCGTTCTTCCATTCAGTCTACAAGAACGATCAGGCGTGCCGGAAGAGGAAGGTATGTGGGAAAATTCAGGCCCTGACCATCCGCTGATCAACAATAGTGCAATGGTGGACGTCTTTCATATTCGCAGTCTTTGGCGCTGCCATTATAATTGGATCTCCAATCTGTGGATGGCTCGCAGACCATACTGCCGATAGATCCATTACTTACTTCGCTGGTTTGTTCATTCTCGCGGCTGCGACCCTATTGTTTGGGTTTGCGAAGAGTGCATGGCTTCTTGTCGTTAGTAGAATCTTCCAAGGGTTCTCGGCCGCGATTGTATACACCGTTGGGCTCGCACTTTTGGTCGATACTGTTGGAAGTGAAAATATTGGACAATGGATGGGCACAGCTTTGTCATGTTCCAGCATAGGCCTCATAGTCTCTCCTCTTCTTGGAGGTATGGTCTATGACAAGGCTGGCTATATGGCAGTATTTGGTATGGCTGCTGGACTCATTGTTATTGATATTATACTACGCATGTTTATGATTGAGAAACGGACAGCCGAAAAATATCTGGGAAAGAGTCCAACGTTGACAAACGGAGGTGGCAATGGAAGGTTTGATACCCCACCCTCTGATCATGAAGGTCAAAGGAGCACCTCGGAGAGCAGTAACAGTCAGGGTGAGTCTTCGAACGCTGCGGACTCTACCCCTCCTGGCTATGGTATACCCAACTACGACGAATTTAGCGCTCTTCTCCCAAAGAATACACAAAACAGCAATCAGGACTCCAAGACTTGGAGTCTTCCACCGGTGATTACTCTACTCGGTTCCCCTCGAGTTGTTGCCGCCATATACGGTATTTTTGTTAACGTTTCTATACTCGCTACTTTTGACAGTGTACTCGCCTTATACGTCAAGGAAACGTTTCATTGGAGTTCTCTTGCCGCCGGACTCATCTTTCTATGTCTAGCCATCCCTGGACTTTCAGGCCCGCTCGTCGGTAGACTATCCGATATCTTGGGTCCCCGCTGGATCGCCGTTGCAGGATGTACTCTGACAGCAGTGCCATTGATACTTATGCGACTCGTCGATAATGATACCACCGAGCAGAAGGTTCTATTATGCGTCCTATTGTTTATATCTGGTATGAACATTGTCTGACTCCTACTCTCTTTAACACTAGCTTGTTTTCAACTACTAAACTTTACTATCTAGGATGTACTCTTATTCTCATTGTTGCACCTGTTGCTGCAGATCTTTCTCTGGTAGTTGGAGAGATCGAGGCGGATAATCCAGGAAAATTCGGTCCTGGAGGAGCATATGCCCAAGCTTACGCCCTTTTCAATTGCTCTATGGCTGGTGCCACTATATTCGGCCCGGTGTTCGCTGGTGCATTGGTTACACAATACGGTTGGAAGACTATGAGCTTAGCTATGGGGATATTCTCAATCACTGGAGCCATTCCGTGTGTAAGTGCAGATGATTTCCTTCTTCTAATTCATCTCCTCATCGTTTTGCATGAATACGCTTTTTCTAGGAGCTTTTTACTGACAGTACAACAGCTGTTTTTCACCGGAGGCTGGCTGTTCCGAAAAGGTTCAAACAGCGCAAGCGTGAATCTGGAATAGATTGACCATAAAACTACACCTTTTGGACAACGTTGACTTTCTCGATTTGTCGAGCTAGCTGATTTATTACATGGACCTTTCTGGGATTTTCTTCACAAACGGATCTATTCATAGATCTCAGTTTCTTTTCTGTTTGTTATTCGCTGGATAAATGTAACCAAGCTTTCTTCTGTGTTGGAATGGTGGTCTAAATTTCGTGCATGAAGCACCAAAAGTCTTGAATTTTAATTTCCTTGTCTTATTAAACCAAATATATTTGTTGCACCGAAAATTTCCGAGTCATACTACATATCCCCCATTTGTGTGAGCCTGTAGATACACAGTTTGACAGGGCGTATTCGTTTGTGAACTTGTGAGTTGTACTACCGTATAACACCCCGTCCAGGAAAATAGGAATGATAATCTGGCTGTGCTGTATCTGGCTGATTATCCCTCCCAAAAAATAACTTGGTGTCTCTATACTGATACGAAGTATTTGGTATCCATCAATAGTGGAGTTTTCTCTATTGGTAAGATGAAGGAAACCACTGGGTTTTTGTGGCTTGTATATGGCATATGATATACTAAAATATATGAGATGCTAATCTGCAATCCAAGTCTGGTTTATACACCGTACAACGGTATTCCAACATTCAGACGAGTTCCCTCGAACATCTTCTTCCATCTAAAAACTCAATATTGTCTCATCCTATCTTCTCTTATCAGGGAAGCCCCACAACGTCTCCAAATATTTTTGGTTGTGCAAATGTTGAACTGGAGAGTGAGGTTTGAGACTATCCGTGGCCATGAAAGGAGCACATGTGTAGTATGTGTATCGTATGCACCACCCACTTGTGTATATTAAAAATCAAAATCCGGGAAACATCTCGATAGCACATAGGATAGCAGTAGCTCAATAATCAGATTGACCTTGTATATTAGAAAGATACAGTTTGATAAACTAAGACTAGAATGGTTCACCATTCATGTTTCACATAGAAATGTCAAGATTTCCTTCATCCCCATCGTATGTTAGACAACAAATAAAATTTGCTCACTCATGATTCCATCGACTTTGCGTGCACACGCTTGAACCCACTTGTGCAATCTTCAAGTTCCATCTCGCCATCAATCGACTTTCTTGGCAATTTCCGCACCATCCCTTCCTTTCTTATAAAGCTCCTCCACCTCTTTCTGGCTCTTCTCACACACTGTCCCCAAAACATGATCCCAAAACGTCAAATAGACCTGTGAATAATTTGTCTACTCATCGAATCAATTATCAGTTCCATTGCTCTGAGAGAAGTTCAATCCATTCTAAAAGGGGTATAGGAGAAATAGTCCACTTACGGTAGCACCCCAACTCTGATGATGAATGTCGTGAAACACAGTCCCTTGTTCTCCCAACCATTGTAGCGGATCCCAGGGGTGTTTGTACCCACAGTGATCATCGACAACCTTCAGCACAGTGATGGTAGAGAAGAGCGTAGCTTCACGTATACTGAGTCCGGACAAGTAGAAGGATATAGTGGTTCCGATGGTATCTACGATGAAGGCTTCGGTGAGGGTATTGTAGAAGGATCCGAATGCGTATGGAACATTGACGCGGTGGTGAATGGAGTGAATGTTTCCTGGTGAGCGGTTTGAGTCAGCGGAAGGCTATTGAAGTGGACAGAGCCCGGATACGTACGGTACATCCATTTATTCTCATGGAAAGTGCGATGCCAGAAATATTGCCAGGCATCGCTGAAGCAAATTGCAATACCGAAGCGCGCTGCTGGGGCAAGAACCCTATAAATTACTTGCGCAAGTACAACCTGCCATGCAATAACTTGTCCATCCTTTGATCCGCATTAGCCATTGGCAAAGTTGTTGAAGATTACAAATTCTGGAGAGCTGACTTACTCGAGTGGTAATATTGACATGAACTGGAAGATGAAACAATCCTTTTGATCTCTCAAGATCAAAACCTAAAGCTGCCATCCCCAATTTTAAGCTCCATGTTAACCAAGACATTGCCGCTCCAACTCTATCAACCCAGACAGCAATATCATACTCATCTGTCCCAACCATATCCTGAGTTCCAAGAACCATATGGCCTAAGAACAAGCCCCATGCCGTCTGTATTATCTGCTGTAAGATAATAGAACGTAGAACTTCGCGGGCCGTGGCACGGTTGCGGGTCTGGAGCTCGGCAGGTGTGTGGATGCGGTAGGTAGAAAAGAGATCATAATATGAGATCCCAGCCCAGAAGAGAGAGAGAGACCAGTAGGCGAGAATAGGAAGGAGAAGAGAGAGGTGAAAGTCGAATATATGAGAGGACAATGGTGAGCGAGGAATGTGAGAGGATAGCGTATAGCTAGAGGTTGAGAAAGAGGTATTGTTGATTTGAGTATTCATTTTGAGTGGTAGATGTACCAATGCGAGGTTTGAAAGAGAAGCTACTATTAAAGAAGTAGAGTAAATGCTTGGGCTTTAATAAGGATGTACTCTGGCTGATATATTTTTCCACAAACCATCCGGAAGCTAGGTAGTCTCGTCTTGTCACAACCATGAACACTTCACTAATCAACATTATCCTGATTTGTGTCCACGCTTAATTGAATTCACGATCTGACTCTAAAGGGAAACGCAGGGTGGCGCTCATCGTATGCATGTATACAATTCAGCTGACGATGGATGTGTTTGTGGCTGCAGTTCTTTTTGAAAGAGAGTGTTGTTGACGAATAGAAACCAGGAATCATGAAGAGACGCCGCTCTGAAAACACGGCACGGGGATGGGGTTAACTATGTATGACAACGCTACGTCAAGACAAGAAAGGAACGTCTTCCGTGGATTACGAAGTAAGAATAATCATAGTAGTATTTTGAGTTGCAGTCAAAAAAAGTTGCAAGGCAAAAAAACGCACGCCACAACTGATAGAATTGACTATGTATGAGAGCTTAACGCTACGCCAATACAACGCAGGATCTCTTCCGTGTATCCCGAAGTATCAAGTAAGTATAGTAAGATTTAAAGATGCAGTCAATAGAAGTTGCAAGCTACGTAACCCGCCCATGCATATCTTCTGATTCAGATACACGATCTGCTTTATCTCCGGGTCTCGAGTACCTGAGCTATTCTGAATCAAATCCTAATCCGCTTTTGGATGTGCAACAGTAACCTCGTCTTTCTCTATGCGAGCTTTAACTAATTCGTGAGTTCGAGCGTAACGCATATCCGCCCCTTGAGCATCAGTCCATTCGGTTCCGAGTAATTTATCCCAAAATACGGTATACGTAGAAAAGTTGTGCTAGGTGAGCTCATGTTAGAGCAATTTCGGAGAGAGAGTATGGTGGTAAGAGACAAAATTTCACTAACCTTGAGGCCCCAACTCTGGTGATGCAAGTCGTGGAATTTTGCATTGTTGCCATTAATGTATCCGAAAGGATCCCAAGGAAACACAAAATTGCAGTGATCGCTAATTGTCTTCAGCGTGGCCAGGGATGAGAAAATCATTCCTTGACGAACTGAAATCCCTGAAATAATGTTTGCTAAAATGAAGCTTAAGACATCGAGGAAAATGGTTTCAAGCCAGTGGGCATATACAGCTCCGTATGCATATGGAACGTAAAGTTGATGATGTTGAGCATGGACGATGCCTTCAAGAGAATTTAATTAGATGACTTGAAGTGGAGAGGTATTGCATGAAGATAGGTATACGTACGGTAAAGAGTTTTGTTAACGTGACAGAGACGATGGAGAAAATAAATCCATGTATCCACAACTGCGAGATACACCGTGAATTGTACCGCCGGTATCACTAGGGAAACTATGATACGCGCCAAGTTCCACTCTATGGCAGTAATTGGACTTATCAACATATCATGGCTATTTGCCAAAATTTGTGACAGCAAAGGTGTTTTGCGGAATGTCAACACCAGTCCTTGAGTATCTAGACCGAGAAGCGTCAAAGCCCAAGGAATAACCGCAAGACACTTTCTAACCCGTCGCACCCAGCGATATATCTCACATCCCTCTATTTCAACAAGCTCCGGCTCGTTGTTGTAGGTGAGTAACAAGCCTATCATGATCTGTATGACATGATAACGAATGACATTCAAAAGACAATCCAGCCTTGACACTCGATTTCGACGTAGTTCCTCTTTCGGTGGATGTATGCGGTAGTTGCTAAATAGTTCCAACTCATTGAAGATATGAAAGACTACACTCCCAGCAATGTAAACCAATGTCGGCAGGACTACACCAAGGGTGTGATCGGACACTCCATTTAGTATAGATGAACGAGGGTATAGCGTACAGGATGGAGGTTGAGGAAAAGACGAAGTGCCTGTAAGGTTCGACATCTGGAGTGAAAGAATAGCACAAAGTGAATATGAACTTTCCAGAGTTAATGATACTGGAGCGTAGGTAGACAAGAAAGTGCTTATCGATATAACTTGAGAAAGATGAATCCAAACTAATAGAGACAAATATATCGGGAGGGCAGGTACAAATTTTGAAATTAAAGAGCGCAACGTCATGGATTATACCCCTGAAAATAAAAGAGCTGTTCGGCGAGTATCTGATTCTGAGACCATAGGTCACTAGCCCCATTAGGAAAAAACCGCATAGAACATATAGTATCACGGAGCGAATACTGATATATGCGAGCTGTGAGATGGTGACTATAGAATACTGCCGTGAAACGTTGTAATAGATTGTGGCGGCGGGATGTTCAGAGGAGGAGCTGGCGACGAGACGCCAGGGCACTAACCCAAACTAGAAGCGTGACGCAACCGAGGATTTTTAACTAACAATAAATCGCTAGGCCCGATATAAAATGAGATTCAATTAATACTTTTAATATCTTTGAATTCAATAAACATAATTGTAAGACCATAGAAAAGTTTTTATAATGATACATTAATCTGAAGCTCTAAATAATCTGATGTTCGCAGTATTAAATCACTAGTTTGATGCTGAACAAATACCAGCCTCTTCGATCGTAAATATAGAGTAGAAGAATAGAACATCAATTAGGAAACTAATATCCATTTCGGAGTCGCGCTACATCATGACGAATGTGCTGTGCATAGCGAAGGACACCAGCTCACCGAATCGCTTCGATTGCTACATCTTCCCTTGGAAGTCGTCATCTCCGAAAGCCACTTTATGTAGCTTGTGGTATAAGCGGCTGAAGAATTGCGCTGAATTTTCCGGTTACGCAAGTTATACCGCAACTGAAAGTAAACGAAACACTTGCTTGAAAGATTGGATTCCTTAGACAAGAGAAATTGGATATGGTTGGGATTGAGATTTAGATTAAAGAAGTTCAAAAGAGTAGTAGTATTGACCTTAGGAAACGGGAAAGCAAATAACTACACTATAGCCAGAACATAAAATAGAAATGATTATACTGTGAATGCATGCATGTAGACAGAGATAAGAAGAAAATAAACAGAGCGGTCCAAAAGCGCATCTTGACCTTAATCATCGTCACAATATTGCTCATACCGCGAATCTGGCATGCACACGAAGAATGAATTCGATTATCTATTCATAGATGCCCTTCTCAAACGTTTCCGTATCATAAAACAAAGCCGATATGGTATTCCCGTTGAAGATACGCCCCTCCAGTGCATTAACAGCCTGTCTGAATTAGCTCCAGTCAAGTAAGAAATAAAGGGCCATTTACATACCCTCAATGCCGACAATTGATTAGTAAATTTGACGAAAACTTTTGCAGGTGCACTTTGCCTGTCGATGTAGACTCGTTCAACTCGTCCGTACTATAACTCGTTAGTTATAATATATATGAGCCAATTCCACAATTGAATATACCTTTTCACCACATTCATCACCAATTTCCTGCATCAGGCCTCCATCCCCTGAGCCCTCTACTTCCTCATCTAGATCCATATTATCCACCATTCCACGCAGCACAATAACCTCAGACATCGCTCCAAATCTACCCGTTTCTTCCTCCTTAACAATCTTCTTACCCCCGATAATCTTTCCTCTGCCTCCCGAATCCCGGAATCCACCACCTTCTGCATCGGACTTCTTTTTACGCTTGTCAAGTTTGACTTCTAGAGGTGTAATCATACCCGAGCCATCAGCTCCAAGTCCTGAGCCTTTACTCCAACCATATTTCGACATAAGACGTTCTGCAAATCCTTTCTGGCCTGGACGGAGTGACCTTGGTGCATCTTCATCTGCTTCTCCTTCGTCTTCATCCTCTGGTTCATCTGCGAGGGCTCTATTTAATTCTGCTTCCGAGGTTGGGATTTCACTCGGAGCTGGTGGTAAGTTATATCGCACTGGTGCTCTGGAAATAGCTCCCGTTGGTAATGGCTCTGGTGGAGGCAATGGCTGGTCATCGGGGGGTGGAGGGGGTGGATTAGATTGCGCCTCAAGAGTAGGACTATAAGAGTCGCTTTCTGGAGACTTGGAACGCCTCTTTGGTGGAGAATCGATTGGTGGGGGTGCGAATGAATAGTTTGGAGGAGGAGCGAATTGATCTGAGAATTTTTAGCTTCACCAAAAAAAGCAGAAAGGAGTATCGCTTACTACCAATCTTCGGCTGATATGACTCCTCATCATCACTATCACTAGATGTCTTTCGTGCCATTCTATGAGCATAGAGCCTATCCTTCCACTCTCGTACTTCCCGAACCTTCTCATCACTATTCTTATATTCCTCGTAATTATTCGGCCGTGAAGGGTCATAAATGTCTTCCCAATCTTGTGCCACAGCTTGCTCTTCCCTATTCTTCTTTCTTCGTTTCCTACCACCTCTTTGCCTTTTCTCCCCAACGTAAAACCCATTCACATCATCGTCATCAGCGGCCCAATCAGCCAAAGTGTTCTTGGGAGCTGGTCTGGTAGCATTGGAAGCTGGAGCTAGAGCTACGGATGCGTCAATTGGGTCGGTGGTATTTGAATTGACTGGGGTAGCCTTTGGGAATGCTGTTTTCGCTTTCGGCTTTTGAGTAGAGAGTTGTGGTCTTCTCGTAGGCTGAAATCTCAGGGCAGCTATTTGAAATTTAGTGTGCTATGTCACGAATTTGGGAATACTTCCGCAGATCGTCTATAACATACCAGCATCAATCTGAGGCTTCTTAGCTGAAGCTTCATCTTCCGCGGAAGCTGTAGCATTTTTGAAGACGACAGGTCCTTTGGTAATGGAGCCGGGTGTATCGCTCGATGATGGATCTAATAAGTTCGCATAGAGAGAAAGACCACTTCGTGCAGGAGTCGCATTTGGAGGATTCGACATATTCGTATGTCAATCAGGTGAAAGAAGAACGGACAAATAGAGAAGCTATCAAATGTTGAATTGTTTGCGAAATAACCTCAGCCTGGCGCATAAGGCTGTATGTAGGTCTATGGGTCAGGTGATGAAGAGCTTCCTCCGATAAGAGGTCCGGGCGATAAGGTTAAGGAGATAGTACCGCTAATCATTTGTCCATTCAAGTTTGAAGCCTTTCATCTTATCTAGAACAGACGAATTCATTTACTTCATTTGAAGCATTTCTATACCCGATTAGCCAATTGCTCATTTTCTTGAAGTTACATCTCGCTTGATCTTGGCTGCGCAGTAATACGGTTATTCCCTTCAACCAACCATCATCTCCCAAGTCACGCAGGCCAAGATGTCTGCTACCACCCTCGCCAATTCCTTCTCCACAGGAAATACTACCACAGCAATCATTATCCCAGGAAAGAAACCTCTCACGATTACCTATAAAGAACTTTCCGCCGAAATATCTTCGTTCCAAAAGAAGCTCGCCAAGCTCGGTGTTACACCACAAGCTGCAGTATCCATTGCTCTACCCAACACCTACGAATTCATTGTTGCATTCTTGGCAGCATCATGGCAAAGAGGAATCGCTGCACCACTCAACTCCGCATACAAGCAGGAGGAATTCGAATTCTATATCGATGATTTAAGTTCTGCAGTTGCTCTTGTGCCTAAGGGTTCTTTTGAGAAGGATGGGCCTGCTGTGAGGGCTGCGAGAAAATATAACGCTGCTATTGCAGAATGCTACTGGAATGGCAAGGAGGTTGTGTTGGATGTTAAGGATGAGGGGAAGCTAAAGGGGAAAGGAAATCAGAAAGTTGAGCAGGCTCAACCGGATGATGTTGCTTTGGTTTTACACACTAGCGGAACAACAGGAAGACCAAAGGCTGTGCCATTGTCACATAGGAATCTCACGAGAACTATGAAGAACATCCAGGCTACATACAAGCTTACTTCTGCGGATCGTACCATGCTTGTTATGCCTCTATTCCACGTACATGGACTTTTAGCAGGTTTCCTAGCTCCCCTGGCATCCGGAGGTTCCGTCATTGTTCCTCTTAAGTTCTCTGCTTCCGAGTTCTGGAGTGATTTTATTACACACAAAGCAAACTGGTATACCGCTGTTCCAACCATCCATCAGATCCTCTTAAAGAACCCACCACCCACCACTAAACCCAACATCCGATTCATCCGATCATGTTCCTCCCCTCTTTCTCCAACCAATTTCCACGCACTAGAAGAAACATACAATGCTCCCGTCCTCGAGGCCTATGCCATGACAGAAGCCTCTCATCAAATGACATCTAATCCCCTCCCACCCGCAAAACGTCAACCTGGTTCCGTAGGAATTGGCCAAGGTGTCGAAATACGAATTTTGGATAGCGAGGGCAAAGAAGTGCCCATTGGCTCTGAAGGAGAAATCTCCATTCGTGGCGAGAATGTCACAAAAGGTTATCTCAACAACGAAAAAGCCAACAAGGAATCCTTTACCCAAGACGGATTTTTCAGAACTGGTGATCAAGGGAAAATGGATAAAGATAGATATGTATTCATCACCGGCCGCATCAAGGAACTCATCAATAAAGGAGGCGAGAAAATCTCTCCCATCGAACTAGACAATGTTTTAGCGCGTCATTCCGCCATTTCTGAAGCTGTAAGCTTTGCTATCCCAGATGAAATGTATGGTCAAGATGTCGGTGTTGCCATTGTATTGAAGCCGGATCAGAAATTGACAGCATCCGAGTTGAAGAAATGGGTCGCGGACAAGGTGGCTAAGTTTAAGGTGCCGAAAAAGGTGGGTTTTGTGATTCTTCCCCAGTTCTTCATATTCACCATACTAATTCCATCATCATCTTAGGTTTACTTTACAGATACCATGCCAAAGACAGCTACGGGAAAGATCCAAAGGAGAATCGTGGCAGATACTATGCTCAAGCAACCAAAGGCTAAATTGTAGATGTCACGCTTTTGAATGGTTCACACGAGGTATTTCATGCATTTATGAATGATACTTTTTTATATACCTACCTATACATATACACACCTATGTACATAAATTTTGATCTTGGGGTTTGCTAGTTGATAAAATAGAAATTAGAATGATGGTTATGTATTGATATTTCATCGCGTATTTTGTCGTTTTGTAAATTAAATTCAATCAAATTAAATCAAGTTACATGTATGTGGTGGTTTTAATAACTAATATAAAAACAGGATGGGAAGGATGTATATTGACATGATATGATATGACATGATATTATCCGAATCCTCAATCTCTCCTCAACAGTAATTGGATATATCTCTTATATCTCTTATATCTCTTATATCTCTTATATCTCTTATATCTCTTATATCTCTTATATACTTAACATCATCAAGATATAGATGTAATCTCATTAATCGGTAAATACATACCTACATATATATTTATTTACCAAGTAGTTATTAGTACATGCCTATTAAGCCTCTCCCGTTTTATCCCACCTTATCCCATCCTATCCTATGCCATCCCATTAACTCCCATCCCATTAACTCCCATCCTATCCCATCAACTCCTTAACTTCCCAATTTCCCGATTCCTTAACTTCTTGATTCCCCAACTCCCTAACTCCCAACTCCTCAAGAAATCACTTACCTACCTACCTACTCATTCACTCTTATATTACCTTCACTCTTACATTACCTTCATTTTTACATTACTTTCATTTTTACATTTCTTTATTTCCTTACTCCTTCATTTACTCCATCATCTCTTTCCTCCACTTCCTCACTTTCTCACTTCCTCACTTCCTCACTTTCTCACTTCCTCACTTTCTCACTTCCTCACTTTCTCACTTACTCCATCATCTCTTTCCTCCACTCCCTCACTCAACCCCACCACCCCTTTATTCCCTCCCTTTCTCATCCCTTTCTTTTATCCCCTTTCTTTTATCCCCTCCCCTCCATCTCCTCCATCCCCTCCATCCCCTCCATCCCCTCC
>NGKJ01000037.1:59467-72161 GCA_002162495.1 Myriosclerotinia curreyana | reverse complement strand
CCTCACCTCAAAGCAAAAGGAACAAAAGGAACAAAAGAAATAGCAAGCCATAGCCATAGCTATAATCATAACCATAGCTATAATCATAACCATAACTATCATAACCATAACTATAAACATATCAACATCACTTCACTCATCACTTCACTCATCACTTCACTCATCACTTTACTTATCACTTCACTTATTACTTCACTCATCACTTCACTCATCACTTCACTCATCACTTCACTCATCACTTCACTCATCACTTCACTCATCACTTCACTCATCACTTCACTCATCACTTCACTCATCACTTCACTCATCACTTCACTTACCAAGAACATCCATCCATACATGCCCTCTAGATAAAACCCCACCCAACTAAACGGGAATCAAACTCCAGAACCGCATTATATCATTCAACTCAAGGATCAAGACTCGCTTCACCTTTGACTTTACAATATGATACACTGTAAATCTTACAAATGTAGATCATCATATCAAATCAAACACAAAAAGATCAAGAACATACAAGGGCATGTAATAGATAAAAAAGCATTAGGATATAATGTTTAAAAAAGAAATGCATTATTATTCTCCTCTTCACTTTTTGTGGAAACAATATTCAAATGTACAATTTCGTATTCTCTCTTCTCAAAAGCCTATTGTTTCCTTCCCCTCCCCAAACACTATCATGGAATTTTCTGAATACCATCAACTTAAAAGATGCACAAGCAGAGCAACCATGACAGCGATGGATATGCAAAGCACACGCCCCCCAATGATCCTAATGAAGGTGAAAAACGCTCAAAAGCTATGAAAAGTCATGTAAAATAAAAGAGAGAACGTGGCATATTAAGTCTAATGTGATGATTAAAGGAAAAACGCCGACGTCCCAATGATTTACAACAACATTCTCAATAAACCTCCGGCAACAGAGACACCCATGAGTGCTTCGTTAACACCGTAGGATGCAGCAGCACCTTTGCTAGCAGTAGAAGAGGAGCTTGAGGAAGAGCTGGTTCCGGTTCCGGATCCAGATCCAGATCCAGTTCCGGATTGAGCGTTGGCAGTGGTCTTGCAAGTGTAGGTACCTTGGATGTTACCGCTGTCGTGCTCAGACTTGAATCCAGAGCAGTCGATAGAGGTAGTGGATTGCATGTTGAAACCACCCTTAACGTCATTAAGCTTTGGCAATTCAGGGCTAGATTAAAAGATTAGCTAATGTAAGAATAATTAATCGATTCAAATCTAAACTTACGTAGTGAAGTTTCCGGAAAAGTCAATAGCACCACCGACAGTTGCCAACTCGGGGAATGAGATACCAGTGAGAGCAGAGTTGTTGGCAATTTGGAAAGCACCACCAGTGCTCATAAGGTTTGGAGCGGTGATGTTGGCGAGGTATGGGTTAGCAACGAAAGCAAATCCACCTTGTCCGTTGGCAGTGTTACCGACGGTTGTCAAGTTTGGTGCATTAAGACTCTTGAAGTAGTTCTCGTAGAAACCGAGGGATCCATTAACAGTGGCCAAAGATGGAATGCTAACACTTGAGACATTACGGAAGGTCATGTTGGCAGCCCAGATAAGGTTAGGGAAGCTAACATCCAAGTCTCTGCCGTTGGAATCGATGTTGAGGAGAGTGGTGACATTTCCAACTTGGGTGCTGAAGGTCTTGAGACGGTTGTTGTTGTTGATGTTCATGGTGTCAACGGTCATCAAGTTAATACCATCGAGAGTGCTCAAGAAGGTGTTTGTAATGACAACACTCTTTGCGCTGCTGATGGGGTTGGTCATGGTAAGGGATGAGAGAGCTGGAAGAGCGGCCCAGTTGATACTTCCAACGGTAGTGAGGTCGCTGAATTGGAGAGTGGACAAGATAGTCAAATTGCTCAAGGTGAACTCGTCACTGATACTGTTGAGAGAATTACTAGAGAGACTTGTAATTGCTCCATTGTTCTCGACGATCAAAGATCCATCGATTTGTTGAGGTCCATCCAGCTGGATAATGCCACTTGCGCTGGGACTGATAAGAACGTCACCACTGATGGTTGTGCAATCAGCCAAAGCGGTGGCATCAGCAGCAGAGTTGATGGTGGCGGTTGATTGAGAGCAGATGGAGCTGGTGGCAGCTAAGAAGGATAACAGTCAGCATCTATAAAATTCCCTTCGACTATTCTCATCTTCTTGATAGTCACCGCAGATTGCGTGTGCTTGATCTGTCGGTGCCAATCGATCTCCGACCTTTGAAATAATTCATGAGATGTTGATAACTTACCAGCTGCGGTACCGACGACTGCGAGAGCCGGGATGAGAACTTTGGAGAACATTATGAATTGAAAGTAGCTTCTACAGTAACTTTGCAATGGTTAGTCCAATTATCAGAAGAAGAAGAAGAATGCAAAAAGTATTGATCGAAGATGAATAAGTTGGAAAGTAGAGAGATTGTTGAACGAAGGATGAAATGGCTGGGTGATCAGAATTCCTGAAGAAGGTGATGCGAGAAATTTGCCAATGCGGTAAGTAGGAACCAACAGTTGAGGGAAGGAAGGAAGGAACGAAGGAAGGATGGATGGATGGATGGATGGATGGATGGATGGATGGATGGATGGATGGATGGATGGATGAAATTCGATTCAAGACAGGAAGGAATTGATTGATTGATGAGTACGTAGTATGTTTGATGAGATGGAATGTATTTGTGGTGAATTGAATTGATTGATGAATGATTCTTTCCAACGAATGCCCAATAAATAGAAGTTGAAATTCCAGTAGAGAAGGAGAAGGAGAAGGAGAAGGAGAAGGAGAAGGAGAAGGAGAAGAAGGGATAGAGAAACTTTTGATAGCACAAAACAGAACAGAAATTTGACTCACCCTTTGATTTGTTATTGTTCTTGTTGATGAAGAAGAAGAAGAATAAGAAGAAGAAGCAATTGTCGTAAACAAATTAATTATTCCTTTCCTTTTCGATGGTTATATGTATGAATCTTCTTTTCTTTTCGTTTTGTCCCTTTTCTTTCGATTGTATATGAGTGATGAGTGAGTGAGTAACTTTGATATTATTATACGATAATGTATTTAAAGTGTGAACGAGAGGAGAGAAAATCTTAACGACAGTTTATGAAGAAAGTTGATAGAAAAAATGGAAAGAAGAACGATGAGATGAACAATTTTTTGGGAAGAGAGAAGAAATCGGTTTCAAAAAATAAAAAGGTTGTAAGGAGGTCTAGTAAAATAGAAATCAAATAATAAAATAATAAAATAATAAGACTAAATTAAGCCGGAGCTTGTGTAAAATAAAAAGGGGATGACCCTAGGTAGATTAGTGATTTACTAGTGAGTTTTGAAAGGTTAAAACCCCGATTTCATTGGTTGAATTCTAAGCTTGGCAGGAGATTTTCTGTCAATCTATTACTTATTAAGTAAGTAAAGAGACCTTCCTAGTTGAATAAATCTACAGGGTCAGTGCACAACGGGTATGTAAAGGGAACTACCTAGATGACTTAGTTTATTCTAGGTAATAGTTTAGAGGATTCTTTTGAAACTAGACTTTATTCATTCGAAAAGGTTCCAGATTGAGTATTTTTGGTATGAGCATTGGGATTTAAGGATATTTTTAAGTCCAACAATACCTAATCTTGTCTATTAATATTTGCCATGCCAACTATTACCTAAAGCATCTAAGTACCTGGTACTTTTATGGAGAAACGGAAATGAAGAAATGAATGAATATCAGCACATCACAATCATACTTCACTCTACTCGGATGATCATCATCATCATCATCATCATCAAAGACTCAAGAGCTTTATTAATCTTGTTCACAGTGATTATTATGAGAGTAATACTCAAGTACCGGTACCCAAATCCTTTTACTACCTACTATATATACTATCGACGAACAATCTTAAAACCGAATGAATATCTTCTTCTTTTCGATCCGATGACAATGTTAGTATGCAACTACCTAGGTAACTATAAGGTAGGTAAATGATTGATGATTGTATAAAGACAAGGGAAGAGAAGAGAAGAGAAGAGAAGATCAAAAGTATCTATGTAGGGTTCACGGAAATCATTCCAATTGTTATACCAATAATACAGTAGATACTACAGTACGTAGTAGATAGTCAATGAATCTGAGGTTTATCAGATACAAACCATACTTCTTAATAAGAGCCAAGCTATCAATTGACATTAAACGAGGTTTTAATAATGGAAGACTTATTAAAGCTGTTTATATGAAAGTTTATCGACGGTTACATAGAATTCACTTTTTGATACTCTTAACTGTTTTATGATTATGCTAATAATATAAAATAACATAAACCTTAAAGCCAAGGCTCATACCTACTAGTAGTAGTAGGTAGTTAGGTATAATCCACATCCATTCAACCAATTGGAAATCATCCTCATGACCTCTCCAAGCCACCACACCATTCATTATTATGCAAGCAACATGCATTCTGCATCTTGGTCCGAGAGTGTGTATTTTTACCCCTGAGATTTATTATTGGAATTATATCTTGGATTGATTATTAATATAATATTATATATCTGTATATAAAAATATTATATATTTTTTAAAAATTCTCTCTTCTATTGAAAATATAATAATTATAATAGTATATCTTAAATAAAGTTTTTATTATTATTACTACTACTACCCTACCTACTACAATTGAAACAACAATCACATGTTTATAATAAACACATTTCGATGAACACGAATTCAGTGGATCCTAAATATCAAGTACTAGGTACTAGGTAAGTATTTAGTAGATAAATAGCTACCTACCTACTCTCCAAGAACCAAAATAGATCAGAGTTACCCGGACCGGTATTTAAAAGTCCGAACGGAATCACCGATTTTATTGACTACCTAGTACTTACCATACTATTTTTCTCTATACTTCCTTTCTCTCTCTCTTTTCTCTCTCTCTCTCTCTCTCTTTTTCTCTCTCTCTTTTCTCTCTCTCTTATACTATACCACTATACTTATATCACCAGCCACATTATATTTATTCATCATTAATATATAAAATCCCCTTCGCTAATCTTTAGATATAGAAGTTGCTTTTCCCTTTTTCCCTTTTTTCCCTTTTGCCATTTTGCCTCTTGATATTCAACAGGGGTAAACATGTTATGCACTTTAAAGGGTGCAGTGGAGAATGAGTTATTTATATCTATTTACTATTTTACTATACTCTATGAAGTTTAGCATTGTGAATCTTAGAGAGAGTATCGGTATAATGCGTACAAGGTATACGAATTTGAACTTAAAGCTATTATTATCAATTGATGAACTATGGTTTTAGTAAATCTAATTGGTATGTATATATATATATATTTTAACTCAAAAAAGGAAAAGTAAAGTTATAATTTATAATTTATAATTTATAATTTATACTCGGGGTAAGATATTGATCTTTATCTTTAATCTTTTAAATAATAGATTATACAGACTATGTGATATATATAAACTATAATATATATTAGTTAAAGTTGAGGGTTTTGAATTGATATTACTTAGAAACGCTAGTGTTGGTTGGTGAGTAAATGAATGAACCGGATTTTTATATAGAGTATATTTGTATACTAAAGAGTCTAAAAGGGATGCGGGTATGCAGGTACATGTACATGTACATGTAACGCGGAGCGGTGATGGATGGGATTGAATGGTTATATACTGGTATGCAGTAATTATTATATATCAAAATATAGGTATGTAGTATGCATGCAGAGAGATCATCGAGGTCATTGATATTATTTTGTAGTCAGGTGCGTAAGCCGGTGAGGAGAGGGATTTCGGTCTGGTTGTTTGTTTTGTTTGTCTGTCTGTCTGTTCGTACTGGTGGATTGGAAAGGGGTTGGAGAGGGGTTGGAGATGGGTTGGAGATGGGCTGGAGATGGGTTGGAGATAAGTTGGAAGTTTGAGTTTCAAGTAGTGTTGAGTAGAAGTTTGATTCTTGTGCGGTATATATACTATGTAATATAGTATAGTAATTTGTAAATGCCGTGATTATTTTTGGAAAATATTATATATATATATATATATATATATTTTCAAGTACTTGCTAATGTTGATGTCCTCTACGAACTTCAAGTTCGTGAACTTTGAATGCGGCAATATGTGATGAATTTGAGTATATACATTTAAAATACAATCTTACACACACAGAGATAGGTATATATAAATTCAAACATATGTATACATCACATGCTCTTCAGCGAACATATCATACATATCATGAAGTTTGATCTCTCGCATGTTTCTCCTGTGAATTGGTATGCTTCTCATTCTCTTATATGCATTGTTTTTTGGTTCCTACTTGTACTCGAGTACTACTTTTCTTATTCCTAAGAAGAGGTCATGAGTTGAAAGGATTTTTTTATTTTGTGTTTGATTAGTACCTACTGTATATGATTTTTAAAGGATTGATGAAAGGCGGATGGGATAGCAAAGTGTATTGATGTATGTATGTATATATGTATGTATGTATATATGTATATTAATCCCTCAATCATTTTTATACTTCGTTTCGTTTCATATACTCTACTTCGCTTTATATCAATGTAACATATGCATTCATACTCGTGCAGTAATACTCATGCAGTGAGTAGGGACCTGCGTATTATATTTGTCGTAGGTATATACGATGATTGAATTGTAAATGGTTATTCTACTTACTACCTACAATTCAAAAAAACAACTCCATATTTACTATAAATAAATAACTAAATACAATATAAATTCGCGACAGTAAACGCGCTGCTCTTCAATTTTCTCGATATATAATTTAAAGCGTGTTTAGGGGGTATAGATACCTACCAGTAGTAAGGTATACATAGATGGCCTAGGGTAAGTGATGAAGACGACTAATTAAGAGACGAGGATGAGGGAAGCGAAGATGTTATTGTGGCTTTGAATTTCCTAGTAGTGTGTGTGGGATGTTTGTGTGGCAGTATGGCAGTCTGTGATGTAGAGTCATGAGAGAGGGCAGTAGATGGTGGTGTTGATATTTATATATATTAATTCTTGAATATAAGGATGAGGAGAGGATGAGGATGAGAAGTCAAATTCTATTGTGCTTGAAGAATGACTTTGTGACTTTGTGACTTTGTAACTTTGTGACTCTGTGATTTTGTGTGTGATTTATATTTGGTGGATGGAGGTTTTTAACTTCTTATTCGGATTCTTGTGGACCTGTCCTATGATCCATAGCTCATAAAACCAGCCCTAAGGAACACCTTCCACCATCCCTCCATCAATCTCTATCCCCAAATCTCCTCTCCTCCCTTGATCAATCTCTCCTTTGTGATGACCATATCTTATCCTAATCATCCCATACATATGCATACACATACACATATATACCCTACAAACCTCAAGCATATTCATCAAGCGTAGTAATATCCGTATCTTCCACTCGCCACATATACCACATGAATATACTTCTATTATTGATGTTAGTTTCTTGATGATCTTGGGGTTGCGTTTTTGAGGTTAAATTTTTGAGGGATGCGTCTGGAAATAGAGGTTGAGAGGAGAGGAGAGACAAGTCTGTAATGGGTCATGTGTGAGGAAGGAGAGGGTTAATGAGAGGATGGATGGGAATGATGACGATGATTAGGAGAACCTCGAGTAGATATTTGACATCTGAAACTTTTCAGATTAGTGGGGTTTTAACCTTTCTTGAAGTATAATAGTCGAGGTATGAGATGAAACAATGAAGGAACAGGCAATGTAAAGATTCGATAGATTGAGCAACACAAGAAATATCCGCCAAACCCACCTATAAGGTCTAAACCTCTCAGCCATCTCCTCCATCTCCTTCTCCCCCATATACTTCCACTTCCCACCCCCCTTCGCTCCCTTCCCCGCTTTCTTCAATTTCTCCACATCCTTCCCAACAAGCGCCGCCATTCCTCTCTGAACACCCAAATCCCCAGTACTGAAAACATCTAGACGTTTGAGAGAAAAACAGGCAAACATTTCGACACTCCATTTTCCGAGACCTCGTACTTGGAGGAGGGAGGCGAGTACTTCTTCATAAGTGGCGGTTAGGAGGAAGGAAGTTGTTAGGGTGCCGGTGGTGAATTGGAGGGCGAGGCCGTGGATATATTCGGCTTTTCGTTGTGAGAGGCCGGCGGTGCGGACTGAGTGGGTTAGTTAAGAGGGACATGGAAGGGGGAAGGGGGAAGATGGAAGATGGAAGGTTTGGGGGAAGGGGGAAGATGGAAGGTTTGGGTGAAGGGTAAGGAGCTCAAAGGTAGATAGAGTGGACATGAAGACAGACGTGGAAGATCAAAACAAATAATTGGTGAAGGGCTATACTTACGATGAGGTAGGTCGGTGGCTACAATAGCCGAAGGAGTTGGGAATATATGGGTAGATGGATCTGAATCAGGTGGGTTGAAAAGAGCTACGAATTTAGCTTTGATAGATTTGGCCGCCGCACCAGAGACCTGATTTTGTGTCAAAATTCATGGATACACAAAGACAATAATTTGTAGAACATTTCCTACCTGCTGTGATATAATACCACTAACTAACGCTCTGAAAGGTTCAATTTCTTCAGCTAACCCTTCAGCAGAAAAGATCCGACATGGATGTTTCTCAATAACTGGCTTTAACTTGGGTTCAACTTTGATCAAGTGCTCTATAGCTTTGTCCAGAATATCGGATGTTGATACTTTCACTGCTGGTGATTTTGATGGAGATACTTCATCCATGGATTTATTGGCAAGGAGTCGATGCGTTTCGGGTGTCACTAATGGCGCATTTGTTCCATTGAGAACTGCGAGACGATCAAGAGGTGGTGGAGGCATACTATCCTCGATGTCTTTATAGGGACTAGACATTGATCCGATAGCTGCTGGAGTTGGGGTCACTGGTGGAAGGATTGAGGAGGTCTTCTTTCTCTTTGGGGTTGATGGACTTGCATCTTTAGTAGATGGAGAATCGGAAGACTCTTTTGTAACAGTTTTCCCTTTTCTGGAGTTTGAGGTTTTGGCAGGTAATGAAGGTTCGGATGATTCTTGAGATGTAGCCTTTCTCTTCTTGGCCTTTGGAATTATCGGAGGTAATGAAGAATCTGATACTTCTGGCGATGCAGCCTTCCTCTTCCTACTAATTTTAACCTTAGATCCTGCTGGGCCATCTCCATTAATAGTCTTGGCGCCTTTTGTCACAGGAGAAGCGGATTCAATTTCAGATGCTTTCTCGGCCATGAGAGATGCTGCACTTAAACGAGCTGACCTTCTTGTAGACATTATGAAGTATTTTGATGATTGTAGAGAAAAGTATCTTGTTGATAAAGGGATTGTTTTGAATGACAGAACTCGCTGTAGTCTAATTATAGAATTGTAAGCAAGATACTTCAACTATCACAACGTATTAGTGACTTGATCATTACTTCAATATAAGAAATACCTGTACCTGTACCTGTATATTCATTCTCTTACAAACTTACAAACTTACAAACAATAGATGGTAATTCTGACTTCAGATGATTGATCCAGCTTCACTACGAAGTACTTAGGCCAAGGGATTAAAACCAAGATAGTAATTTCACGTGATGACTCCTTTTCTGCCAGATAATCCGAGAGAAGCGATTCCAGGGTGCCCTTCCATCCACTATTCTACTTGCTTGATAAGAAGAGTACGAATCAGTCGTACTGCATAATAAGACGGGTTTGTTGATGTGGTATTCATAGGTAGGTAGTGAATTATTGTAATTATTATGAAAATATATTCATAATAATAGGTAATAATTCACTCATAAATTATTATCTTCTTTCCATGATTTCTCCTCAATAATAATAATACCAGTAATAATGTTCTTAGAGTCTTGTAAGTTGTCTGGACTTCCCCCCTTCAAAATTCAGATTCAGATATTAATTATATATTATTATTATTATTATTATTATTATCACTGACTCTAGCTCATAGATTTCCTCTCTTTTCATTCGCTTATATGGTCTTGGCATAATTTCTAAATTCGTGTAGGACACCTCGAGGCCACTGAACGGAATCTCCCTGCCACTCGCGACCTCCCCAACTTCTTCAAATCCACCAAACTCCCCAATTTTAGCGTTAAAGAACTTGCGATATAACCCCATTTCGCAACGGAATTTTCGAGCGCTTTTATATCTACGTCTGCGAGCTCGAATTGATACCAAATACTTTTCCTACTGGTGGTTTTGAAGCCACAGGGGTTTCGCCATGTTGGGTCCTAAGGGTGGCATGAATTGGAAGGCTACAAAGGCACAATTACCGCCTGCCAGAGCGATATGGGTATTTCTCACAAGGACGCGATTTTTACTGTGTGTAGCTTTAGCTGGTGTTGTTGTATTATTATGGAGAGGAATTAGCACTTCAGCACAGGAGATGCAAAGGTAAGCACACTCTCGTGGCCATTCATATATAGTATGAACAACACTGATTTTTGTGACTTTTTTCAAGGTATTATTGTTGGGGACCTTCGAAACCGCCGATGCAAATGACATTGAATGAACAAGCCGACTGGAACGCGCATTTACAAACACCAGTTATCTTTAATCATCATGAACCGGTGGAAGTTAATTCCAGTACTATCAAAAGTGTCGACCTCAATCCTATCAAATCCACTACAAAAGCTATTGCAAACGAAGAACGAATCTTGATTTTGACCCCTCTCCGAGATGCCGCGTCATATTTGCCAAAATACTTCGACTTACTCTCACTCTTGTCATATCCACATCATTTGATAGATCTTGCTTTCTTGGTTGGCGATTCCTCCGATGATACTCTTGCTGTACTCGCAGCAGAACTCGAAAGAATCCAGGATGGAAAGGAAACTGCCGCCTTCAACAGTGCTTTGATTGTTCAAAAGGACTTCGGTGCGGTTTCGGGTCAAACCGTCGAAGAACGTCATGCATTTGCGGCACAAGCACCCCGAAGGAAGATTATGGCTCGTGCCAGAAACTACCTCTTGTCTGCGGCATTGAAACCGGAACATTCATGGGTATACTGGAGAGATTCCGATATCGTCGATAGCCCTGAGAAGATCATTGAGGACTTCATTGCTCACGATAGAGATATCATTGTACCAAGTATGGAATTCCTTTTTCAATAGGATTCGTTACAACTACTGACTTTGGCAGATGTCTGGTTCCATCGATACCGTGACGGGGTAGATATCGAGGGTCGATGTAAGTCTAGACCATACTTTGAAGGAAGCGTGCGGTAAATGCTAATGATCTACAGTTGATTACAACTCATGGATCGAGTCAGACAAAGCACTCAAGTTAGCCTCGAAGCTTGACAAGGACACAATTATTGTAGAGGGTATTTACCAAAATGAAGACATTTTGTGGCCCAACGCTGATCATCCTCCAGGCTACAAGGAATTCGATACGGGTCGTACTTACATGGCTCTGATGGGTAACTGGAGAGAAAACAAGGACGAGGAAGTTAAGCTAGATGGTATTGGTGGAGTCAACATTATTGTGAAGGCAGATGTCCATAGATCAGGTAATAATTTCGGACATATTGGAAAGGTCTGAAGACTAACCAAACTATAGGAATTAACTTCCCAGCTTACGCATTCGAAAACCAAGCCGAGACTGAAGGATTCGCAAAAATGGCCAAGAGAGCAGGGTATGAGGTAATTGGATTACCTAACTATGTGGTCTGGCACATGGACACTGAGGAGAAACCCGGCAACAATATTTGAGATGCCACTGTATCGAGAAACTCATTCGGACAAGTCTTAATGCATATACGGAGTTTTTTCAAGTGAGAAAGAGAAGATTGGATTCGGAGAGGGAACCAACATTCAAGAAAGGAGGAAAAATAATTCCTTACCTACTACCTTCGAAGGGGCTTTTTATCATACCCTTTGAATTTCTTGTACCGAAATTTATTTCATTCTGGGGGGGTCAGGGAGTTTGATCATATTCATGAATGAAGATACGGCCTGGTTAGGGCTCTAAAGGCTTGAGAACTGGCAAGCATGGTGCAAGGGCAGCATACCATTGTAATAGAAATGTCCCAATTACGATTTGTTTATTCTATCTGGCTCACTGGTTCATTGGCTCAACTGGATGAATGAATGGGATGGTGGACACATAATAGGAATGAGAATGAGAATGAGAACGCAAATGCAAATGCAACTGCAAATACGGCTGAGATGAAATGGTATGGAGGTTGTAAAATGTGTAAATGTTCTATGTTCCTACGAAAATGTATGGGTCATGCATGGGTGGATGGGTGGTTTTGAGAAGTCTGGGGAGCATAACAGTATAGAAGGGTAGTTTGTAAATGGAATAGTTCATACTCATCTCGGTCTCGTTCTCGGTCTCGGTCTCGTTCTTGCTCTTGCTTGCCTGTGGCTTGCATTTTTTGAAATACGTTTTGTTTGTCTTGTTTGTTTTCTATGCTTGCTTGCTTGCTTGCTTGCTTTGCTTTTGCTGCCTTCTTTCTGACTTTTTATATTTGTGGTTGGGGTGATTAGTGAGTTTGAATGGGAAGGGGGAGGGGGAGGGAGAGGGAGAGGGAGAGAGAAAAGGGGAGTGGATGATGCTATTTATTGTAGTATCAGACGTGAAGTATTGTTTTACTATATTCATTTGAATGTAAATACTCTATTGTTTAACAGGACTTTGAACATCAAAGTTTCGTTGTATAAATTGCAATTTGCCTTTGAGATTTGAATCTAGAGGGGTGGGA
>NGKJ01000037.1:0-59346 GCA_002162495.1 Myriosclerotinia curreyana | reverse complement strand
GGAGGGAGGAGAGACGGGGAGATGAGGGGAGGGGGAGAGGATATTTTCTGATGCGTTGTATACATGTGGCTTTTGTTACACAATGGAGTTTTTACAAATTTACACACACACACACACACGAACACACATGTATATTCAGATATCATAATTCCTTTAAAACCTGTCTATAAGTCTGATATCAGCATAACCACAAGCATCAGTATAACAACAAGTTAAAAGCTCCTAGGAATCGGAAAAGTCGATTGAGTTTGAGATTTGAAAACGTGAGTGATTGCTTGATTGATCTTAGCTGGGTTGGTTATAAGGGCTTCTTGTAGGTTGCTCATTCGGTTTAGGTTTACTCTTGAGTGATGGGTACGGATGCAAGACTAAAGAGATGTTGAGTTTTGGAAATCTGGGGAGGTTAGTACTGTAAACTTAAACAAGGTAATGTTTATGATAATAAACAAGGCAATATTTATGATAGGTTCGGATATCAGGGGGAGGGAGGGGGAGCTACCCTTTCGTATGTTGGGATGTTTAAATCTTTGTTGCTGAGAATGGTGGGAGGTGTTGGTATTCATATGTCAACTTATTTGGCGGTTGGAATCCCTGCAACTGATTTGATGTTGAGATTTCCTGGACGGGCTCCAGAATACAGCTCATTCACCTAGATATCATTGTTGTATAAGGATAGTTATCACAATGCCTCACAATAGTGACACAACATCCTACCCACACAGTCTTCATAAAGAGTAGAGTGACTTTTTGTTTTCGAATTGATGATCAACGTTATAAAGTACAGAGCATCATCCCTCAGTGCTTTCGTCCCAACCTCTAAAATTCTATCCGTCCACTCCCAAAAATACATATCCAGCACCTCCTCATCATCAGCCTTCCCTCACTTTTTGGTAATGGTCAAGGACTCCAAATCGGCACGTTCCTTGGCTTCAGCTGCGATCTCGGCAATGATGGGTGAAAGGTATGGGTAATCCTATGGGTGCATTTTGTTAGAAATTGGCGAGGGTACAGGAATTAAGAGGGCTCACCTCTTCTGGCTTGGTGTGTTGATCTTTTGGCAAAAGTTGATGTTGGACAGAGCACTATTAGTGTGATCAGTATGCGCTCAAGCTCAAGTAATTAATCTTTCTTGCTTGGAAAGAAGTGGCATACCTGAACAGCTCTTCTCAAACGGAAAACACGATCATAAGCTTCCTTTTGCGGTAAACGCTTCAGCGCAAGAAGGACCTCCTCGGATTCCTCGGGGAGCAAATCATCGGCTCTAGAAATTCCCAGATATCAGTTTCCTTTCTTTCCATATCCCAATTTCCCCCTCGAGCATCCCAATCCCCCAAGGAAAAACCCTCGCATACCTCAATCCCAACTGACGGTATCCAGCAGCATTGGTATACCATGAGGCCAAGGGCTTCATAATCTTCAAAAGTGCCGGTTTCTTGGCGATCCAGCTTGCTAACGATGGTGCAGACATGATGGGCGATTTGTGGGTGTGTGTTGGTGGAGAGAGACTTTCGATTTTGGTGGTGTTATTGAGAATGGATGTTCGAAAGTTATGATGATATTAGGTAAGCGAGTCAGCGTTGTTTGAGGGGCTTGTGATTGGTTGGAGAGAAAGAGGGGACGGAACGGAATTAAATCGGCGGGGAGAGTTGTAATGACATTAAGAAGCGGCACGTGGAAGTTGGGAATGAAGTTTCTTTGTTTGAAGTGATGATTTTTAAGTTATAACTTAAATAATAGGTATTATCATAGGATAGGTAGGTAGGATACCTAGGTAATGGGTTCTTCCCAAACCCCGTTTGAAGGTATTCAATACGTGGTATAGATGATTAGATTAGATTAGATGAGATGATATCAATATCAATATCATACACTATCGTCTAATTCTGATTTTACCATACAAGAACAAACATTCATCAGATTTTGAACATTTAGATTGTAGCTGCTTGTAGATGCCGTACCAATTAGACATTGGTTAATAGAACCAGTAGCTTAGATAGACATACCAGTACCTACATATACATACTACTTACTACTAAGTAAGCCAATTACACCTAACTATTGATATCATTCATTCATTCATTCATTCATTCATTCATTTAGCGTTAGAATCAAAGCTTTCCCTGCTTGGAACAAAATGCATTTCCCCCACTTTGTTGAATATTATATATTATTCTGAGTTTCTAACTTTCTAATTCTTGTTCTTATATTTCTCACACACAACTTCCCCCTTTTGTTTTCAATACTCAAAAATATCTAAACGACAATCTGATCAAACAAAATATCTTTGAATCAACTAAATCGCAAGCCAAATCATCAAATTCATCCTTTTTGAGGTGTACCTAACTTCTTCCTTTCGCTTGGCAGATCAACCCTTTTTATCAAGCGATTTTTGATTTTAAGCCGGTCCTAGGTCCGGTGTTTCCCCAACCACAAAATCCTCAACCCACTTTCTACAAAGAACCAAAAAAAACCTACCCTTCCAACTTTCGACGCTCTCACAATCCACAAAGCTTAAGCAAACATTCAGGCGATTGTCAATGGCCTGCGATAACCGTTAGCTGTTGTGTCACTGGCGTGCTGCGTGGGATCTTTCCCCGCACACCGGGACACGAGATTGCAAGAAAAGAACGGCGACAACAAGTGAAGGCCTTCCAACCTCTACGGCTTTCCCTCCCGCGACTTACTTCTGCCTGTAGCCGAAGTAGCATAAGCTATTAAATATTTGCGCCAAACACAATTACAATGTCACATGAACGCAGCACGCCATCATCACCGCGATCTGAGGATTTTGCGTCCTCTCAACCTACCACTCAACAATTCGCATCGAGTTTAACGTTTGGAGGAGGGGATTCACCGATCACTAGATTGGAGAGGATAGCTAGAACAAGGGCGGAATGGGAGTTTAATGCATTTGCCGGGGCGGTGGGTGGTTTTACTTCTGGAGTTGTTACTTGCCCACTAGATGTTATTAAGACGAAATTACAAGCACAAGGGGGGTTCAGGGCAGCACAAGGACCTGGGGCACAATCTGCTGGACAAGTGGTATACAGTGGTTTGCTTGGAACAGGGAGAGTGATATGGCGAGAAGAAGGGTTGAAAGGATTGTATCGAGGCCTTGGTCCGATCATCCTTGGTTATCTACCCACATGGGCAGTTTGGTTTACGGTCTATGGCAGATCAAAGCAGTTTTTTGGACAGCATACTGGTAAGGATTTCGCACGAGTAGAACTCGAAAGTGAAGATGGAAGCTAAGAATCTTTACAGATAATTCCGTAGTAGTCAATTTTTGGTCCTCGATAACTGCTGGAGCTTCATCTACAATGGTTACCAATCCAATCTGGGTAATAAAGACACGCCTAATGTCACAAGTCAGTCGAAAGGCGAAGAATAATGGTGCTAGACCACCTTGGCATTATCGTTCAACTCTAGATGCAGCAAAAGTAATGTACAGGACAGAAGGATTTTTATCCTTTTATTCCGGTCTCACTCCTGCACTACTAGGCTTGACACATGTAGCCGTTCAGTTTCCAGCTTATGAATATCTTAAGACGAAATTCACAGGCCAGGGAATGGGAGCTTCGGCAGAGGGTGATGAGAGCTCTCATCTACTTGGAGTATTATCTGCAAGCGTTCTCAGCAAGGTCATAGCAAGCTCTACCACCTATCCACATGAAGTCATTCGGACAAGACTTCAAACTCAACAAAGATCCATGCCAGCCGCCTCGGCAGAATACGGGGCATTTAGAGGAGGTCTAGAAGGGCATGCCACTCAACCTGGGGTTACAAATCCCATTGCTCAAATCAAACAAGCAATACCGAAATATCGGGGCATCGTAATGACATTCAAAACGATATTACGCGAAGAAGGATGGAGAGCATTTTATGCAGGCATGGGTACAAATATGATGAGAGCTGTACCTGCTGCCACAACTACGATGCTCACTTACGAATATGTTATACAACATCTAAATCATGCCAAGGCAGAAGGAATACGGAAATCAGGAGACGAATGGTAAATGTTTCATATATTTGGTCAAAGTCCTTGGCAAGATGTATAAACTTCAAAATAGGACATATTCCTCTGAGGTTATAAAAAGACCAAGAAACATTTTTGCATTTTACAGCATTTGAAGTTTGCGGGCGTTCGGTCATGTACTCGGCCATTAGGTATATCGAGATAGCATGACGTGGCTTTTGTGTTTATGGAACATATCACAGACGTTCATATCTCGATGATACCTGTTTGTGAATGAGGGGGCGTGTACTTATAGATGGTATTAGCTATCAAGGCAAATGATTGTTTAATATTCCACCTTCACCTGAACGTACAATTTTGTGAAGTTATCCCTAAACTCCGATACACAACCCAATAAGACAGACTTATATGTAATTGTGAACCCTGACCATATGATCCCAGAACACCTTTCCCTTCATTATCTTCAATTGACATCACTCTACCTTCCCAGCAAACCCACCACCCCTCCCCTTCGCCGCTCTCTCCCTCAACTTTCTCTCCACCTCATGCCTCTCGGGCGCATCCCCCTTCGACCTCAACTCCTCCAAATTATCCTTCGCAGTTCCCAACAATTGTTTGACGGGGTTCTGCTCCTGCGGCACATCTAACTGTCCATGACGTCTCAAACTCTCATTGGCCCAATTTATTTGTCCCCCATCTGCTTCGCGATGTTTCTGGGCGTTTTGCTTCGCGGCGCGGATCGAGGTGCGCGTGTATGTGAAGAGGAGTAATGCCATGGTTGCTGCTGCTAGAGGGGCAGTTAGGGTCTGAAGGGGGGGAGAGGGGGGTTAGCTGGGTTAGCTGGAAAGGTGTTGGGCGGAGTGAATTGGGGTGGATGGGAGGAGGAAGGAATAAATCGTACTTTGCCGTTTAGATTAAATTTTCGAGGTGCCATGTTGAATTGATTTTTATGTGTGTTAATTCTGAAGGATTGAATAAATAATTTATTACATTTCTTTTCTTCTTTGTTTGCGACCTTTTCCCCTCCTCTATCCTCTCGTCTCAAAATGATTGAACGGTTTTTCGAACATGGGAAAATTAAAAGCCGAGGACGTCATGCGATCTCCGGGGATCTGACAGGGATCTTTGAACAAGGGACTCAACTTTTTTTTAATAGATAAATAAGGAAGTCCTCAACACTTTTGCATTGATCATATATGAAATTTGCGCTGCTAATGGAAGTTATGAATTGATGGATCCCTTTCGATAATCTTTGAGTGTTTGTGTGATTTTCGCACAATACGGACTTGTATAACACGCAGGCAACATGAAGGGAATGAATTTCGCATCGGCGTGGGCGAGGTCGAGACCGAGTTTGAAGAAGATTCCTTGGACTTGTGGGAGGTGTACGCAGAGAGGATCGAGGAGTTCTGGGGCACAAAATGCGGCGTACTCGACGGGGGGAAAGGGGGGGAATGGGTACGGCTATGGAAATGGATATCGGCAGGGCAGAAAGGGGAATAGAGTTCTCATGGCTTCTGCTGTGGGTGGTGTGGCTGCGACGGGACTTGCTTTCACGGATGATGTGAGGCATGCGTATGAAGCGGTGGAGAGATCGGGGAGAGTGGTTAGTACGTTGTTTGTTTGTATAAATGAGTGAGTGGTTTTCTGGCATTGTGTAAGATTGTTAGGGACAAGTGGCTAACTCGAGGTGTAACAGTTATCGAGTTACGTTGAACCATAATGAGAAGATTGAAGATGAGGCGGAAAGAGATAGGATGTTGAAGGATTGTCATCAGAGATGTGCGGACAGGACTTTAAGAGTGTTGGAGAAGAATGGCAGTATATTTATAAAACTCGGGCAACATTTGGTATGGTATTTGTGTCGAAGTGCATCATGCAGTGGCTAATTAGTTTTCGCAGAGCGCTATGAACTACCTTTTACCTTTAGAATGGACGACCACATTTATACCCTTGCAGGACAAATGCCCGGTTTCATCTATTGAGTCAATAGAGAATATGTTTATGATGGATACGGGCGAACAACTTTCAGATTATTTTTCGGAGTTTGCACCTCTGCCGATAGGAGCAGCTTCCCTTGCCCAGGTACATTTGGCGACTGTTAAGGAATCGGGACAAAAAGTTGCTGTCAAGGTGCAACATCCGAACTTGGCGGAATGGGCAGTTCTTGATCTGGCATTGACTGGCTTTACATTCTCGACATTGAAGAGGTTCTTCCCTGAATATGACCTGGAATGGTTGTCATCGGAAATGGAAGTCTCTTTGCCAATTGAACTGGACTTTACCGAGGAGGGAAAGAATGCTTTACGGGCAAAAGACTACTTCTCGCGAATACCGGAATTACCATTGGTTATACCTGATGTTTTATGGGCGAAGAAACGTATTCTAGTCATGGAGAACGTAGCAGGACATCGTCTAGATGACCTCGAATTTTTAGACTCCAATGGTATCGATCGCGACGAAGTTTCCGCTGCCCTCGCCCGTATATTCAACGAGATGATCTTTGGTAATAATGCCCCTCTACATTGTGATCCTCACGGTGGAAATCTCGCCATTCGCAAAAATGATACTCGCCGTGGCGCCAATTTTGATGTAATCCTTTACGACCACGGTCTCTACCGCGATATCCCCCTCGAACTCCGTCGCTCATACGCCAAACTCTGGCTCGCAGTAATTGACGCTAACGAGCCCCGCATGCGAAAATACGCTAAAGAGGTAGCCGGTGTAACAGATGAACAATTCCCCCTATTCGCCTCGGCTATCACGGGCCGCGATTACACCATCCTAACAAAGGATGTAGCGCTCGAGCGATCGGAGGAAGAAAAGAAAAACATTAATGATGCGTTGGGCGAAGGGATGCTCCAACAACTTGTACAAATGCTAGGACAGGTTCCGAGAATTATTTTGTTGATATTGAAGACGAATGACTTGACGAGGAGTTTGGACGAAAATTTACATACGCGACAAGGACCTGTAAGAACCTTCTTGATTCTGGCGAGATATTGCTCCAGAACGGTATTTCAAGAACAAATGGAGGAGATTAGGGGGAGGGGCAGTCTTTTATGGCCGGCGAATGGGTTTAGGTTATTGGTGGCGTGGTTGGGGTATGTGAGGGTGGAGTTGAAGTTGGAGGCTTTTGAGGTTTGGTTAAGAGTTAAGAGGATTGTGGGCAGAGCGTGAAGGATATGATGGATAGTATTTTCTATACTGGAGTGGTTAAGTGGAATATACCTTTGTGTGATACTCATACATACATAGGTCGGCGGATGGAGAGACATATCTTACATGTGCTTTGGTTGGCTTCTACTTTAGCGTGCATACATGGTTTTATAGAATAGATTATAGAGAAGCTGGAAGACATAGCGTGTATGAGATAAGGATTTCTTCCATATCATCTTATTGCGACAGAGGCTGCATCGTTTTTGGTTTTTCTGGAATGCCTAAAGAAGTCTTTGCAGGCACGGGATATCGATCCGACTTTTGACGCACAATGGAATGGGTCAAGTGGTAATGAATCATCGTTGGTATCTCCGAGCAAGACCATCTAAACCTGCTTGCTTGATCTTCTCCTTCCAAAACCCATCCAACATCGTCCCGAATGCACCTGTTTCGAATGCACCTGTTTAGAAAGACTCATTGTCGGGCAATTCGCTAGTTGGAACGTAGGCGGCTAGTTTCTCGAAGCCGCAATAGTTTTGTCTGGCGCTACTGGTGTGCTTTTAACCAATAACTAGTCTGTATTGATTGATTACGTGTTTTCAAGTTTAACGGCGTACTCACCCCCATTCCTTTAATCGTCGATACTTGGGATTCTTGTAATTTGGTGCGGAAGCCGTGGCACTAGTTTTGATCAGTGTCAAATCATACTAGGCGAGGAGAGGGATTACCCGTTTACATCTGAATAGGCGGCGAATAGGCGGCGCCGGATCATGCGTATTGTCTTACTAACAAAAAGTATTGGTGTTGGTCTGCAGTTATGCCCAATTACCAATTAGCAAGGGACTCGCTGAGCCACATGCCTTGAGCATCGAATCCAATGATATTCGAATTCGTTCTTACTATGGTCTGGATAATAGTCGTGTTATTTAGTGCTTCGCTCAGAACACTAGAAATATTGATTTACGAAAATAGTAGTAAATTTGTAGTAAGGTTGAGATCACAGCTTTTGAAGTGGATATTTGATATATGCCTTGACTGAGGGTTTTCAAAGCTAAAAATTGCGTGATCCTTGATTCTTTTCGATTAGGGCTAGTGTTTTCACTTTTGCATTCATTTGTGTTACTCGTTGAATCTACAGTAAGATACTAATCGTCGTTCAAGCAGTGTAACTCATCAACATTTTCGTATCTTTGGAGGACGAGAAATACACCATAGTCTTGTGTCGAGAATCAATATGATACCATATCTATAGACACGTTGCACAATATGCGTCCTCCACTATCGGTAATGATTAATCCCTGGCCTAAAGATGCTACACTGCACATTGCAGGTCTCACAACCATTTACATGCCTCGTTCCGCGTCTTCATGGCTGGACCTAACCGCGCCTGATAATTACTTCAGAGCAAGTAGTGGTGAAAATACCAAAGATTTATATCACCATCGGCCTGTCGAACAGATCAGCGCTGCGAGTATTAGCCAGTCTATGGCTGTATTTTTGATTCCTTTTCTATGGTTCGAGAGAAACCGCAGAGCCACGAAGGAAATTGCAAGGAGCTCAAGAATCACTGCAGCTGCGATGATGCCACCAGGGTTATCGTAAGCCATATTGGAGATGATGTTGCTAAGTCAACAATGATGAAGCTTTTGTTGGAGAGAGGAAGTAGAATAAGTCTTTTGGAGAGCTGGTAGGATAAATAGGACCTCTCTTATTCGGTAGTACATAGTCAGGGAAGTTTCAGCGAGTGCTGTCAACTCACTGATACTTTGAGAAGTTGTCATACGGCGTATTTAGCCCACCTCGTTAAGCGGCGAGGGTACATAGTGTAGAAATGGCGCCTCCAAATGTGATTTTGTAATCAAAAATACAACAATGACAAGCACTCCCGCTTTTCGGCAGATGCAAATTGTGTGGCGGCCGTTTTATCTACAGCAGTAATCGATATTGAAGATCAGGGATCGGTTCATAGTTTCCAAGTTTGAAGAAATGTGCATCTGCAGTTGGAAGTTGGTGATATGCAGTTGGGAATTGGTGATGTGCAGTTGGAAGTTGGTGATGAATGCAATTGGATTGAAATTGGTGATAGGTATTTGACTTTGTGGTGTGGAGAAGAAATTAATCTCTTATCACACCAGAGCTGATTGGTGGTATTTATCTTCTGAGCAAGCCTAACGACCCTTAAGCATTATATGCTACTAACATTTGGTATACCGAGGTATACCCTTTTCCAACTTTGATATTGACGAACTTTTTAATAGGTTTAGTTTGTGGGATGCGGCTCTTGTGCAGTGCCTAATGGGGCTTTGACTAAACCTCAGTCATGTGAGATAAGACCGTATTGAGTTGCATTACTATCCTTACACAAGGTGTAGATCTATACATCTAAAGTCTCGGCTAAACTATTGATATATGCACAGCGTTGGAAGAGCTTCTCCTGACTAATTTGTCTTTTGAGTTGGTGGGCCTTGAAGGAATCCATCGAACCGAAATTGACGGAGTCTGCCAAGACCTGTTGCATTTTTCCAACTTCTGGAATGGGTCCACCATCTGCTTCTTCTGTCAGGTGTACCGATCCGGTTCCGTAGGGGCCTCCAATTACTTGGATTTTGAGTTCGTAAAGTGTTTGATCTGTGTCTCTAATTGTTCCATACGACTCTGGCCATTCCTCGAACTGTTTCTGGTTCTTCGATTGAGATATGGGATCTCCACTATAGGCAAAATTGACAAGACTTCTTGTAAATAATTCAGAGAGTTCTTTATCTTCTTGACTCAATTCGAGTTCCGGACATACACCATTGAAGATGTAATTGGTGTCAGATCCGTGCGATACTTTCACGTATGGCATTCCAGCAGCCTTCCATAATGGCGCTAAGGTACTTTGGTTCAAATCGTACAGCCTGACTCCGGAAAACTCTGAGTCGAAGTTCTTGTCTTTCTGTGTATGCTTTACCATGTGGTATCCAAAGTCAATGGATGAACATGTAAATAGAATATCTCGTAAAATTCGTGATAATCGAAAGTAGTGGACCGAGATCTCAGGATCCGCAGGATCTTTGTTCAAGTCATAGTTAGACTTTTCTTCTTCAAAACTCGATGTGTCATACAAAGAAAATAACTTTGTGAATTGGTCTGAAGAAATTGCATGCGAGAATTGTTTGATAGGTGATTTCATATCCTCCTCGGTAACGACGAGATGCCCTAGACCTGCGTTCATTGCGCCGTCGTCTTGGGTCCAGCCAAAAACCATTCGAAGCCCTATATAAACAATTAGACATTGAACTGAATCATTTAGATACATGCATACGATTTACCTTTGACAAAATTTCCCGTGCGTACCAAGTTTGATTGACGATCTGGGAGAAAATCTTCGTCAACGGAAGGGATAAATGTAAAAAGCCCAGCTGGTGGATGGTTCGCTATCGAATATCCCATTGCAGTTTCAATCAGCTCTTCCATAGGTACCTTTCGTAGACAAACGAGTATTTCAGAATCCGTTCCCTCACAGCCTTTCTTCTGTGCTACAGCCCTGGTGTGGTACTCTGTTGCGTCGCTCGTGATATTCAATGCCGTCCCTGGCGGGCCTGACATTGCCCAAGCCTGTTGGAAAGGGGCTCCTTTCTTTCCCCCATAAGCCATTGCCTGCAGAGAAATAAAGGTGCCTCCAGCACTCAAGCCATAAACTGTGGTACGACTCGGATCTCCTCCAAATGATTTGATGTTCGCCTTGACCCATTCCAAAGCAGCACGTTGATCTCGCATGCCGACATTTAGAGATTTGGCATCTTTCAGCATAGGCAAACGCGCAAATCCAAATATGTTTAAACGATAATTGATCGCGACATATATTATAGGCTTTCCGTCCGCTACCGACAACTCAATTAATTTATCTGGATCGGTATGGGGATCCGAATTGGAGCCTTTGACAACTCCTCCTCCATGTATCCAAACAACGACGGGAAGATTACTCGTGGGTTTCAGGTTTGCAGGTCGCGCTATATGTAGGTTGAGGCAGTCTTCACTCATCTCATTTGTCTCCGAGAAGAAGGGCGGCATGGCATCTTTAAGTTGAGGACAAGCTGGGCCAGGAATAGAGGCGTCGAAGACGCTACCTGGCGCAGGTATAAAGGGCTTTGGAGGGGCAAAACGATTCTCGCCAGATGTGTCTTCGGCAAATTTGACATTATGGAAATGCTCGACAGTGCCCAAAAGTATTCCATGATAGCTCACTTTGCTTTGTTCCAAGGACACGGTCGGGGGTTTCTCAGCCTTGGTGTCTGAATTTGCAGAAACAAAAGCATACGTAAAAAGTAGCAAATTAAATGGTACGAAATCCAAACAACGCATGACTGCAGAAATTGAAGGTGTTGAAGACTGCGAACAAAATAGGTTGATTTGGAATAATGGTAAATGGTAAAAGAAAATTCTCTTGTGTAGGCACAGACAAGAAATACCGGAAGTTTAGAAGTCGACATATACTCGTATGGTGAGGGGCATATGTGGAGAGGGGTTACACTTCACAAGGGCAAACGAATCGGGCACAAAATCGGGCACAAAATCGCTTGTCTAAAAATGTTTGAGGTAGGAATAATAAATTCAGGGTGTAGAGCTAGAGAATGCATCTACAGAATTCATACGTTGGTTGAACCTGAGCCTCGACCAATCACTTCCGAAGTACCCATGCATGTGCATGAAATGCGCTAACCAGGGCGGATTTGACCTTTTCTACGAAGTAAAGGTCAATCAGATGTCACAGTTGTCAATGCCAACCCCAATCACTCCCCCTCGCTTCAGAATGCAGAGATCGGTATCAAATTCAGATGAGCCATCTCGCTCCGTGATAGCTTTAGTCTCAGCAGTGTCTAAATTGATCAACTTCAACACTTATCCAAAATGTAAGACGTTAGACGTACCAGGAAGAGGAAGAGCTGACGCTGGCCACAAGAAGACCAGAAAAATGGAGGCAAATTTGAGGAACTGCATCGTGTCGAAATGTATCGAGAATAGCAAGAATACTAGGTTGTTGTCGAGAGACTTTTCGAGGTATCTGTTGTTATCGTGAGCAGGAGTTTCGCATCCAGACAAAAGAGATATACCTTCAGTTTCTCACTTCGGAATTTGCCCTTGCATAATTCAAGCCTGCGTAGGCAGACCTTGCACTCTTATAGATGTGTTGGTCAGACTTTGGATGGGAAGAGGTGATATCGTGACCTCCTTGGATGAGAGCAGGGCCGGAGCCTAAACCATACGTGGTTATACGATCGTGGTCCCGATGATGATATGTTCCTTGTAGAGCAATTACCACAAAAAAACATTACTCAGATCTGCATGTTAACCCCGCATATTGTAATTGAAGTATTGGACCAACACGGTCACGCTTGTAACCAACAAAACCAAACCTACTCGGTTACGCTTGCAAACATGGATTCAATATAATGGACGGCTGGAAAGTTCAGGAGCGCTAATCCTCATTAATCTATACAATAGCTTCAATCCAGGTTCTTCTCTCCTATGGCGGGGGAGTTAGTCTCATACCAGGGGAAGATAAGCCCGCCCTGTTTTATAATTCCAGACTGGATGTAATGCAACCAACTCGTTAGACGAGTCCGATTGTAACTGCCGTTCTGAAGTTCGTCAGCAATATCATTTCATTACAAATCCTTGTGATTCCGCAGCTAACCCTTGGTTGTATGAGCCTCAAATTCCCCATCTAGCGCCTATTGTTCTCTTTTATCGAACAGCTTTTTGAAGGGATTGTTAACATTAGCAACAATATTTGTGTCAGGCGCAACCATACTCTCTTTTCTATTGAATGGTACCATGGCAGCACAGAAAGAGCCACTGTATTCACAACTCGATGAGAGCGATGAGGGATTTCAAATCCCAGTTCAATCGCATCACTCGTTATCTACTTTGACATGGAAAAGATATTTCTTCATGCTTCTTGGCATATTTTCCACCAGTATTGTGGCAATTTTGATTCTTGTCGTAACTCATTTGCCACATTGCGCATGCCCTGTGGAAAAAAGTGATGTGATAATTCCATAATGTGAGTTGTGAAGCACAAATCGAAAGATTCTCTGTTACTAAATTTGATTGGCCGTAGCTCCAGCAGACGGACAGTTTGGTTATTCGAACAGGTTTCTTACCAGTGATCCAGATACACCCAAATGCATGGGAAGGCCGAGACCTGAGATGGATGACGCATGGCACGAGTTGCTTGAAGGTAAATACTCTCTTGAAAATGGAGAAGTAGACTGCTTAACAAGAATTGTATAGGAACTTTGATACGCGTCACTGAAAAAGAACTTAATATGGCAGGTAATAGCACATCAGTCGAGTACAATGAGGGAGGCTATGTTGCGGGGCTCGGATTATCTCATACACTTCACTGCCTGGTAGAGCGATCTTCATCTCGAAGAATCACATATCGTGCTGACCCAACGACCTTTAGAAACGACTCAAACAATATATGTATCCAGATTACTATTATTCACAAGAGGAACAAGACTGGGAAGAACTAGAGTCACACGCTGGTAACGTCATAGCATCGTTATGAAAGCCAGATCAAAAGCTAACATGCATTTGAAGATCACTGTCTCGAAAGTCTTCGCCAGATCATCCTCTGTCACCCAGATACCTCTGTGTATATCTTAGAATGGACACGGCATAGCAGGGTAAAACCAACAGTAAGAGTGCCGCAACCACACGCTTGCGCGAATTGGCCAGAACTACACAATTGGATGAAGGGCCGTGCAGGGATGACAGATAAAATGGTTCCCCCGCCAGAATCACTGTATGCTGATAAAGTTCCGGCATCATCATCACTTGAGAATTGATATGCTCTGAAAATCTCGTGGATTTGTATTGTTAGGTGTAGTTGATTACAGTCTGTAGACTGGCACCTGTTAGTAGTATTTTAGAAGATTCAAGAACCATCTTTGCGATTATATACCTCTATACATCATGAATATAAACCGGCTTTAGAGCCCGCTTCCAGCGTTTTAAAAATTCACTCCTCTCTTTCTCCCATGCTCTCCTAGATTTCAAGAGAAACTACTATATCCTGTAGATTCTTCATATTTCGGAGCGCAGCGAAAGAAACTGCTAAACATCGCGAGATGGCCGCCGTCAGGTCAGAAGAAATATGTGGTTTGAAATAGGGTGGCAGTGCGGTGATTGGAGTGGAGTTATGACATAAGGTCGGTAGCATTTTGAGATTTGTAACATGCAATCTTGAATTTCATAATGTTTACTTGAGTTATTGCTGATACACCCATCCCGTTGTACAATTCAAATGAGTCATCCAGTGGTCTAGAAAGGAAAAATTCAATATGCCCACGTTTGTACATTTTTGAGGGCTTCCTCAACATTCCTGGGAATAATTTCAACCGGATTTGTAGTTGTGTATGTGCCAGGATACTTTCCAAGTGCCCGAAAACGATCTAGGGAGACGAAATGCTGCATATCTTGACCCTCAGGATCCAGTGTCCAATTTTCACGCCCATGATGCACCGCATAATGTCGAATCTTCTCTGATCCTGTGCCTTATTATTTCAAAGCAATCATCTTCAAATGTTGCACATCCCAAAAGGCCGCTGACCGTTTCCCACCCTTCATCTCTCATACTTGAACCCAGGATTAGCCACGTCTCTTTTCGAAGTTTCAATCATATGTAGCGAAAGGCGGATCCTGCATTCATTCTGGCCTCGATCGGATTTTATTTTCCAAAACACACGTTTTGGTCACCAAGACGGCCTCATTAAATTATTAAGCCCACCGGCCCTAACTTCATCGAGCTTCTGGGTCCGATCAGACTTGTGGCGCCTAGGTCGTCAAAATCTGTTTTAAATGCAAGCAACAACAATGATCGACGTTCAGAAGCGCGGGACATGAGATTTCCAGTAACATGAATCCCCAGCGGCAAAATCATGAATATCTTTCATATACTGCTGACCGGCCGGAAATTGGGCCACCCGAGGGCGAGTGATAATTATGATTTCGTGTGTGATGACAAAAGGAAGAATGGCACTCGGGTGGTAAATTGATACGAAGGTTAGAGACCTTTTGAGATGTTTTCCGTAACCATCCCTCCTATATGAAGAGAAAATGCTTTTCTCCTTGAACGTTCAGATAATTACTCTCCATGGCTTGAACTATCAAAATGCCATAAACAAACGCATAGAACTACTCTTGCCTCAAATGTTTGCCAAATCTAGAGAATGGTGGCTGGCCCGCCTAACCAAGAGATTTGAACTCCAGGAGATCACTTAGTCGCCCTTCGTAAGGTGGTTCAAAACTAACCTCAGATTCGCATCACAAGTAATTTCTCGTGGAAAAAGAACTAGAAAAGTATGAAAAGGTAAACATGGGTCTTTACTAAATTCATGCATCGGATCTTTGAGTACGAAATTGACTGGATCTATAAGAAAGCTAAGGGGGGTTCTAATATGGAAGGAACGTTAGAGTCCACTAAGCTCTCACGTGCACAACACACAACACTTGATTTCCCCGGTACCGCACTGAAAGTTCTCTTCTCAACAAAAGACATCTGCAATCTGAATTCAGAGATGGGGGTTTCAAGGCCCTAGGATATATAATCTTCACAATCACGTCGCTTGGGTATCACTCTGACCTCAGAGTAGGCCTACTACGCCCATTTATAGATCTCATGAGTCAAGCTTCGAGAAAAATCAGAAATCAGACGGCTGAGAAGTTTAACGATAAGAGAAGAGAAGGTCGCAAGCCTTTTAAGATGTGCAACGTCTGCTTTTCCGCAAACTGGGCGGATATTCTGCGTGACGTTCCAGGAAAAGCTTCCCAACCAGAGCCTGCCTTTCATCAAGCTTTCACCAAGAAACTTTAAACAGCCATGGAGCCCCACTACCAAAGGCGATATGGAGTTTCATGCCCCATCAATCATTCGATGGGACAGGCAGGATTTGTGCAAAAAGGTTTCCAGCCTTTTGAGATATGCAACATTTTTATTCTCTTCTTCTTCTTGATATGTTTCCTTTCTCGTGCTTTTTTTGCTGTAATTTTATCTTGGTGGTTGGCTGCTTCGATCATGGTCTTGTCAAGGGACTCAATCCAAGTGGAGAGATGTCCTCCTTGCTTTCAGGTCGCCGAATCAGAAATGCAACAAAAGCTATGTCTTTGGAAAGTGGATGAACATAATTTGCCTTTAATTCTAGCACCGTTTCAATTCGGTCACAATTTCACCAGCCCTTTGTACCAGTGGAAATTGTTCTTGTCCAAGGCTATCACGGACTTAACACAAGTCTGAAATCGCCGAATGAGAAATGCAACAGACCTCCCATTTGCTCAGCTATTGGCCATCCATTTTCCATGCGTAGGGGAATTATGACTCAAGGGGTTGACGGTGAGATCTGACTGCAGTCAACTATTGAGCTTATATTCCACCAGCGGATCCTAGGCGACTAAATAAACTTAGAAGAAAAATCAGCAGGTCGCCGAATATTTTCAGGTATGCAACAAAACGTTGTCTTCTCTTCTAATTGGGCTCAAATAATCCACCATGAATAATATCATTCCAGGAACGCCTCTCCAGCAAGCTCGCTTCCACTTATACAGCATCTCAGCCTCATAAAATTTCGTCCAGATTACCCTTGTCGGCGACATTAATCCTTTGCAAGGAACCACCAGGTCGCCGACCTTTTTAGATGTGCAACAAATCCTATTATTCCTTACAAGCGATCAATGTTTAACTTCTTAGATCCGTTGAATTCGAAGATGTCTCCGTCTGGTGATTGCGGACTTTGCTTTTTCCGGAAGTTTCTCCGAAGCGAAGGAATATTCCTAGGCCCACTAATGGTCGCCGACAATGACATTGGATGAAACCTTACGATGAAAGTTTTCTGTTTCTAGTGGCGCTTCTTGAAAAATATCGGGCTTTACTCGGGTTCCCCGATGTTCTAAACGCTCTTCTGCAACTTCCCGAAAGTGACATGGACTCTGGTCAAACCTCCCTATCAACCAGCCACACTTGAGCCACACTAGCTGTAAAGAGCATCCAGATTTAACGACATCAGAATTTCTCCCAAAAATCCCAGCTCTGCTTTCACTCTTTTCTAACCCCATTTGTTCTCGCAATCGCTCCAACCTTGGTCATAACCGAAAGTCTCCACAATAACGTTAGCCGATGATAGCTGGTCCCAAATTGACGCGACCCCCGAAACGACCTTTATGGTATCCAGATGGAACTATTGGTGCCATTACTCACACGAGTCATACAACAATGAGGTCGGCGGCCTTGGAAGATATGCAACATTTCTTTTGATGAGTATTGATTGGAATGATTAGACCGGGGTTGCCATTGTGATACGTACATTGCGGTTATGCTGAATTGAGAGGAGAAGGATGGGATGAGGTTGACGATAGGCCTTTCCTGCTGCCGCGGAGACATCATTCTCCTATACCTTCACAGTCCTGCAACTCAACCAGAGCCAATCCCCTGCAAGTGCATAGGTCAAGACCGTTATAGATGTGCAACAATCTTTCTTTCTCTATAATTTCATCATGTACTTTTTTTATGTGCGGGGTTTTTCAAAAGTCTACCAGAAGGCCGCATTCGAGGTCGGGGTGGAGAATGTGCTTCCCTCCCGTAACTTAATGCCCAATAATGTCTAATTCCTGGCAGAAAGTATCTAAGATATCTGTCGTTTGCATAATGCAATCTGCAACGTCCCGCTTAAGAACATTACCTGACCATAGGTGACCCAAATGAGACGTGCAACAAATCGATGTTTACTTATCCATGGGCTTGAATCCAGTATGGGTAGTGCATTATCTAGATTTGAGATGTAATTATGATGCCAGCAAGTGTTTTATGACCGAGATTTTCTTTCTTTCTGCTTTTTCTCATAAGAAAGCGATTATGTATCTACACGTACGTTGTTATGTAAAGCTCCTTGAAAGCAACAGAATAAACAATTTAAAGATATTCTCCATAAGATATTAAATTCTAGTAACCTAGTCTATAGTATCTCGTGACGCCTCAACCTCTAATTGGATACTAAATGTAAAAAGCACAATGACGAAAAAAACAAGCAAAAAAACTTGTAGTTCTTGGCACTACACTATGCGCCGTCCAGGGCGACATACCGGCTTCCTTTCTCGCCGAAGAATGATTTCGGGCTTACAGTATCGAGGTAGTCGTTCATTTTTCTGGCGTTGTGGTTGGAGAAGAGTTTGATAGTAAAGCCATGGACTGCTGGAGCGGCGATTACCCCGGACAAGGGGGCTGAAAAGTAATGAGCGTTTGTGGAGATGGATTGTTGTCAGTTCCATCTACCATAGTCGCGAATTCTAGAAACGCATTATCGTCCGGCGCCGTCTTTCAAGTTGTAGAGATTTGCGAGGGAAAGGTGTTAGTTATCAAAAAACGAATAGATAGGAAAGAGAAACACTTTTGACTTAGCGCAAGAACTTGGTCATGTTCAACGAATGAGCGTCGCCTCCATTAGGATAAGCATCAGCCCGTCATCGTCAGTGGTTGACCCAATCAACACGAGGTGAAGAGGGACTTACTCTGACAACTGTGAATCACCCTCATAGTCATTATAGGAGTAAGAGATACCATGGGGGCTAGAGCCAAGCAATCTTCTAACGAGACCAGGGTTATAAGGACCACCAATAGATCAAGTCAATGTTGTGGGGTCACCGGAGAGAGCAACATTAAGGGTAGTCACAATAATTGTAAGATCGGAAACCATGTTGCAAGCTTGGGTTAAATCAGTGACCGCTAGAGGATAGGCCAGTCAGGATAAGAAATACTGAGTAGATCACGGAGGGTAAGCTTACTTTTAGCAGAAGTGACAATAACATTACGGTTGATGAAGCTATGCTTGGAAGCTGCGTTCAAACTTGGGCGTGGGCGAGTTTCAGTTGCTTCAGGGTCAATAAATGCAGGTCCAGAAGAGGCAGAGAAATCAATGAACTGGTCAAGGGGGTCGAGATGGTCGAGGGGGTCGAAGTTGGTACATGGAATTTGGCCACAGTTACTTTCTGCCAGTTTAAAAGCGATACTTGACTCAACGATCAAGAGGAGAGTAATGAAGTTTATGGTTTGTTTGTTTATGCGAAAAATTTATTGAACAAAGTTTATGAGAAGTGTGAACGGAGAGTCACGCTGTTCTTGTAAAGATAATGACCGACCAGAGGTAGAAATCAAATCTTGATAGCTGATACCTCTACTCGGCAAGCCCCGTCAGCCTTAGCTTGCAATTGCTAGATTGCCTGATCTCCAAGAGAAGTTTCAAATTCAGGTCCCCAATGATATCCTCAGTGAGAGCACTATGTGATGTAACGGCATTTCAGTGGTAAAGCTCTCCAGCGATGTATTGACAAGCTGACTGTAATGTAAACAACAGGTATGGGATGATAGTCACGGCATGATCATCAAATCGAATTAACCCGATTGACTCACCAATCCCCATCAATGATTCATCACCTGGGGTAGATTACCCATTTCCCCCTGCGTCACGAAGGCTGGATCTGTCGGGCGCTAGTATAGAATGTTTTCTTACATTTGAAGAACAAACCAGAAGAATTTCAAAACTTTATAATCCATGAGTAAAAGGCACTTTTGTTGATATGCAATGCCGCTGGCGGAGAAGACGCGCAGCAGGGGTTGATTATCATTATAGCACGTGAAGTATCAATACAGCATCGTATATCACATATCTCCTCAAGCTGAGGCAAAGACTGCCAACGTCCATCTGCTTTCGGTGGTCGGGGGAAATTCGTTACATAGACATAGGCAACACAAAGTAAAGAAGTTTCATCACTAGCTCTCTCAACAAGCTGGGGACTCCTAATAATCCTCAAAAATCCACTTTGGCCCTTAGCTTTCCCTCCCCCCCCACCCATATTGCAAACCAAATGACAAATGCAGGAAAGGAGTCAATAAAAGAATATGATTTAGAATGAGGCTGATAAATTTGTTTGTAGCATATGGAAAGTACCATCGTGATATGAAATGATGACTGTCATCTCATATCGAGGTCCTTAAGTATATAGTATCCTGTGTCGAAGCCCCTATTGCCACTATAGGACGAGTATTGCGGCAATTCCGCATACTGTTAACCGCTCACTTAACGGTAAGTAGGTATTATCAGATAAAGGTTGTTCTTCGAGAAGATAATTTTCAAGGCGGTTCTCCTTAATATGATGATGCTGATGCTGATTACTTCGTAGAATACTTAAGAATAGAAATTTACCGAGCATTTTTCTCGCCTCACGTCTTCCCCGGACATGCCAAGCAATCAACACCGGGAATTTTAGTGCTTAAGGTTATTAGTCATCAAAAGCCAAGTTCTTCCCACCTTGTCGAATATTCTGTTAACCCCCTCCAAAATCTGCATCTTTGACCACTGACCATAATACCGGTAGTCATCAATAATATATATGAAATGTTTTTGTTATACTTCTAAATTTGTTAATAAATAATGAAATATGTCTCAAGATTCATTTCTCGGCGTGGCAGAGCATCCAATAAACTCATCGGACGAAGCACAATACCAACCTCGCCAAGATATTTCTGATCTAAATGCGACTACAGATACTAAAGAAGCCCTAGAATCTCTAGAAACCACTACAGCTAAGATGAATTTGGAATCATCTACATCTCAAATTTTGAATAATGTATCTCCATTAGATCAGCAAGAGCTCAAAGATCCAGATAATTCTTCACAATCAAGCCCTGCCTTGCACGAAAGCCCAGATGTTGATAATGCGTCAAAATCGATCATTGATACGGTAACAACAGGCGGAGAAGGAGGGACGGTGGATACAGAGAACGCCAGTTCAGGTAGGACAACCCGTTAAATGCTCACCATTTCACATCATGTGAATACTTATTAGGAGGTATTTTCTAATCATGCATGCTTTCCAAATAGTCGTACCACCAATATCTGTCGTGCGACCGCTTGAAAGTATAAACCTTTCGACTGAAAACCAGCCTTCTCAAACTGCGACCACTACAACTACAATATCTCCTAATTCTCAACAATCCTGTCAGCCATCAACGACCTCTATTCTTACCAATTCACAAGTCTCGAGTGACAAAACTACGAGTACAAATCCCGCGAACATCACGAATGAAGATATGAATGTCGTCAAAAACAAAGCAACCCGTCGGAAAATGGCTCGAGTCAAGGCACATCCAAACGCTTTGACAGTTTATGAGGCTGAACTTACAAGTGACGACAGGGCAACGCAAAAAGAAGCTGTTAGGCAATACCTGGAGAAGCGCGTAAAGCAGGATTGGAATTGGGTCTGGCCCGCAGAAGAAAACGTCCCTATCGATATAATGGAAGCATTGGTTAAGGACCATTCTTTGGATGAGCCCCAAGATGCCAGTGCAAATAGTCCTACATATAAGGAGGAATGGCGAGAAAGAGATGAGTGGGAAAGTGACCCCAGCGATAGCGAGAATGAAACCCCCACTTCGCCCAAAGGTCCCGTCAACATCAATTCTCCAGATAAGGAGAGCCCATTTCGATTCGACAGTCCTGATGGTGTAGGTCAATTGGTTAAACAAAGACGAGCTGCTCGAAGACGCAGACACAAAAAGAAACTTGCGTCAGAAATGGAATGGAATACTGGGGTGCACTGTTATGTAGAACGTCGTGATGTATGGACTTGTGCTCGACATGTCCCTCCTCCTACCGGGCGTGAACCCCGCGGCATCGAAAATATACAAATTCACACAAATGACAATGCCCGTAAAGCTGTGGATGATTTTTCAGATTCAGAGGGATGGGACACTGAGGTGCCGATCGCTAAACCTTTACTACCACCGGACAATGCAATGAGAGCAAGCATTACACCTCAGGCCTATAGTACGATATACGACAAAGTTATCTTGCAATCATTGACACCTAGTTGTCCCATAAATCTATCCGATGTAATACAGAGTTGTGTACAAGGATGGAAACGGGACGGGGAATGGCCTCCTAGTTCAACTGTTCCTGAACCTAGCCTAGTGGCGAAGAAGAAGCAAAGAAGGTTGAGCATGTTGAATATGTTAGGGTTAAATCAACCCCCAGCATCCGAGGCAAAACTGACTAGCCCTGTGGCAGAGAAAAGTCCACAGACGCCAAATGCAATCAGAAAGGGATTACAAAAGTTTTGGAAACGCGGAGACAAGGTTAAAGGTGCACCAGAAGGCGGGACAGGGGCTTAGGACTCTAAATTGGGTCGCTGATTCATATACCAATGATTATAGTTTCCAAGAAATAGCATGGCATAGCATAGCATGGCGTTTTACGAGGGTACTCGGGATGATGTTACGAACAAGGGGCATGTTGAATATATGAATCTATTAGACTTACAAAATGCACGATGGGATCAGGTTGTCGGACTCGCATGGCGATTATGAGTTTATCTCGGGACTATTAGTACGACATATTCATTATTTTTCAAGGTACACTTTGGGATATCCAAGTCTATTTGATAATTATCTATTGGCTATTTTTTGTTACCCTTTTTTATCCGCATCTTTATACACGATGTAATAACTCCTCGTTTCAAATTTAGGCGAGATTGGAGCACAGGTCAATAGCTCTCGTCCCATATATCACGACGTCCTCATTCGTTCATTCATTCATTTTACCCCAATCACTATCCCCCATTCGCACCCCCATTCGTGGCATTCCCCCTCTCGGCATTCGTATGCCGAAACGCATAATCCCAAATGATATCGCGTAACTCGGGGGGTAGCTCGTTGAAACGTGGGAAGGTTTTGGGGAGGTTGATGTAGGAGGTGGAGGTGTGGGGGTAGGGGTAGGGCCAGGGGTAGGCGCGGAGGTAGTAAGGGTCTTTGGTTTTGGAGGGGGGTGGCATAGTGGGGTGAGGGTGAAAATGTGGAGAGGTGAAGGTGTGATTGGATGATTGGGATGATTGTTGTAAAGAATAGGAATATATGATGATGATGAATTCAAGGGCTGTTTACAGTTGGTTACTGTTTTGTTAAATCAGGAATCGCGAGTTACAATCCTTATATAGGAAGGATGAGATGAAAGATGACACTGTAAGATGCGCGGAGAGTAAGTAAGTCAGGTCTCAAATTTGTATTTGTGTGGGCGAAGATGCATGAAGTTCAAGGAAGAGAGTTGATGGAAAGTGAAACCCAAACTGGAGGTTTTCATTGTATATTATAGTTTTTACTATACAAAAAAAAATTCGAATGTAGTTTTAAGATACAGTGTCTCTGGGACTTGTGGGTTCTAGAAAACTTTTAAGAATGTGAAGGAAGGTTTGATATCCAATCAGGTTTGCTCATCATGATTCATGGCATCATATCATCTATCCTGTTCAAACGTACAAACACAATGCAAGCAAGCACTGCGACTGACTTACTTCTGTATGTCCTCAAGATATCACCCTGCAACTTCGAGCCTATAGATCCACGAGCAAGATATGACGGCCACTATTCTTATCCTCGGGTTTTTATTTGTAAAATCGTCTTCGAAAATTATGGTCTTCTCTCCTGCATTCTGTTCTGCATCGTCTAGCAGCTATTCATCACTTTGTTTGTGTATAGAAAGAATCTTGGGGAAAATGGAAATGAATAGTTCCGTTCATAAAAACAAATATATAACCTCGGTGCACTGTTGTATGTGGTATGTGATGGTATGATGTCACGGTCAGAATTGGCTTTCGAGGTGTGTTTATGTTTAAAAGTGTTCTTCATGTGCTTTTTGCCCATTAGCTAAATATGGTATTTAGTAGGACAGAGATCTTATTGTGTTTAGAATCTGGCTCTGCCATAGAAATTGGCTTTTGGGTCACGGTAATGAGGAAACCATTTCCCCCAAGAGCTGGCACCCGCCCGTATCGTTTGCGTCCTGTTCGTCGTTGACACAAAAGAATTTTGATACATCCGCCGCAGCAAACCCCCAGATCATGAATTAGATTTCCATTCTGGGATTGGGGAATTGTGGAAACTAATTTTTGCGCTCAAGTTAAAGTTTATCTGGAGGATTTTCGGCCATTTAATTGAGTTAATAGATCATATTAATTGATGGAATCGAATGATAGAAATTCAACGATTCGGGGCGAGGTTAGTCATCAGCCTAGAAAATGATACTGTAATACAAATCTGTCATCTTCATGGCTGGGAGCGGATAGTACCATCCTCATAAGAGCTTCATGGAGGATGAGGATAGTTCAAAAAGTTTCAATCGGTGATTGAATCAACTTTATAGATTGAGATGATATAGAAAGTTGCGATGCTTCAAGCGAAGCCGTATAGGAATGTGTCATTTTTCATGATGGCATAAGGTATTAAGATTGCATGTTCATGATGGCATGAGATAATAAAGATCTATTTGATGCCGCTGGCCATGGGCAGTAAATACACAAGACTTCGCTGGCAGTCAAAGCTCTCTATCTCATTTTAGTAGGTTATGGGCGGGACGATTACAAAAGCCCACCTCGTCCTAAAATTACCTTGTCTTAATTTCTTCAACATCTCTACCCCCACAGAAAGATTAAGCTGCCAAATTTTGGCCAGTTCATAAATATCGCCTGTTATTCCTCACTCTTCGCAGCCAGGACAAGGAGGTTAAGGTTCCCCGCCACATCCGCAGCCACTTCATCCCTATTATCCTCATTCTCGGCTTCTATCTTCTCTTGCACTTCAGATTGGCCACCCTTAGATGGCTCCACTTCATGATTTTCATTTTCGTATTCGAGGTCCTCTTCATCCTCAGGATTATCATCATCTGTAACATCGATCAGCGAACCATTTCGGACAACTTTTATGGATATACATTTAGACTTACCAATATCAAAGGCCGAAAGTACTTCTTCCTCGTCACTTGCGGTGAAACCCTGAGTCTTTGGCAACCTTTGCCTTTCCCTCGCGGCCATGAAGTCATCATGAAATTTCGGATCCCATAACCTAGGCTTCAACTCCCCCCCGGGCACAAAATCCACCATCATCTTCTTCAACACTCCGTCTTCGTCGAACATGTACTCAATTTGCAGCTGTCGCTGGATACAAGCAAAACATTTTCCTTCATCACAGGCATTGTTGGCGAACATGTTGTTTAGCTTTTCGACCGCTTTCCAAAGAGCTACATACTCTGCTTCGAGCGGGTTCGACTTTTTGTAGACACGATTGTCGAATAATGGTTTGGCAACTTCAATACAACCTTGAACGATATTTTTTTCTCCTATACTCAACTCCTCTGACTTGAAGAGCTTGTCTAGAGAAGTGGCTGGATCAGTGTCTTCGCGGATGGTGTCGTTAAAGTGACCACTTTTGAATGCTGGGTAGTTTGGAGGATTTATGCCATCATAAATAGTTTTCTGGAGGGCATCCTTCCAAAAGTAAGAGATCTCCGTAGATTCTGTGTCCGACATATTGAAGCTATTGCAGAGAAATGGTCCAGTAGAAGGATGATCATAGGATGAGCAACGATATGGAAGTGAATGACAAGTTGTCCGAAGATCAGAAGCGATGTAATAAGTACTATTTCGTTCAAAGGAAGTATTGTATAAAGTCTGCAGCGTTGGTTGGCGTCTCACCACCCACACTGTTGAAAGAAAAGTTTGGGCCATCTGCAGCCCTGTCATGCAGCTTTTCGTGAAATAACGCTGCTTGGACGATTGTCTCTGTTTATCTTCCTTTGTACATGTCTTGTTTCTCTGTAAGTTTGAGGGAATAATGGGCGCAAGATATAGCCACTCATTTTCGTGATCATTCTTCCAAGTTCTTAGTGCTTCCTCGTAAAATGTAGGGGCACAAACTTAGATTTGATTACTTCCTTGATACATACTCAGCAGATAAGGGCCGGATAGATGATGAAAAGAAGATCGGTGCCGCTGGAGAAATACGTACCAATCGGTTTTAACCCAAGATGGTTCCCATTGTCGTTGATGCATCGTATCTAAAAATTTGAATGAAGTCCAAGCTACCACTACGAAACTTTGGGCGAGGCTATTGCGCCTAAAACTCGAACTTTGGAGAGCAACACAAGTTATCATATTAGTGTTCTTACACAAGCAGTTTCAGGAATCGCTTTGTGGTATAGATGAAACTCCCTGTTGAAAGTAAATTTCATGATTCAAAGGTATGGGCATATTCTAAGTTTCAAGTATTTCGTTAAAGTCAGGGACCGCCTTGGAGGCTATATTGGTAAAGACTTTTCGTGAATGTGTTCCCAATATCAAAGGTACAGTATCTCCATATATCCTTCCTGCAGGTTACTACCCATGGAACCAAATGCAAATCATAGAGCCGGTTAAAATTCAAATTCTTATTCATGGATTTCTCTACAACTCTCCGCATCTTTCATATTGCTGAACGAAGATTGACTCTCGAATCTATGTTGATCCCAAAGGAACACGCTCGGTGAGAGAATTGGAAGTCTTACGTACCGAGAAATATATTCTGTTCTTCCTGAGGCGTGGAAGAAATTTCCTGTTGGTCTTTAGATACAGTATCCAGGTTCAAGGGCCAGGAAAATAACATTATTTCATTATTCATAAGCAAGTCCAGGTCGTTTTGAACACCCGCATAATAACTTTAATACTTTCAGACAATTTCATGTTATTTCACTCACTTATATCGTAAATAAACGTGTCAGCCTCACGTCTTAATACTTTCTGCATTTCAACGGCACAGTTAGCACCCAAGGCAAGGCTTCGCGCAAACGATTCTATTGTTGATACACCTGTCGTCTCACCCCGCGAATCAGATCTCGCATACAAATCCATCAGGCTGACTCCTGCATGTCATATCATGATGCAGTGGCAGAAGCCAGGGGGATTGCTTGCTAAATCGAGGCGCGTACGAGTTACACGCGGCTAAGTTTTTTTGGGGGCCACTCCTTCGCAGCGACATGCTCAGCCACGTAAATTGGTATCCGCAATTAATTTCTTGCATGAACTCTTTTCTTCATAATTTCTTCAATGTAACAGAAAATATTTGAGCCATGCCGCCGCGGAAGCAGCACAGACGCCTTAGTGCATTTCCCGCAATAGCAGAACATGGAGAAAGGACGCCGACTTCGAATTTGACGGCTCCAAGTTCATCTGCAAGAGGATTGAGGAGGACTACGTTTGTGGAAATATGGCCGAAAAATGTGGGTAGAACTTTCATGCTTTGAAGATTTACTGACTGGATTTTTAGAATGGACCTACTGAGGTTATTCGTGGTAAAATACCCGAGGACCGGATTCCTAGTTGGCTCGAACAAAAAGGTGACCTTTCGCTTGTATCTATTCATATTCCCTATCAACATTCTAACAGTTAGATAGATGATTTTGTAAATACAAATAAAGAGACTTCAAAAATAGGTGCTTTAAGACTACTGTATGTCGTCTGTTTATTCCATAACTCGTGGCTTCAGTGTGTCCAATCGTCCGGACTGCAGTCCAACAATCCGAGATTTTTGAATTTTCTGTTGATCTAGAAGATTAAAATCGTTTGGAAACTTCAAAGCATCTGGGAGATTCAAATCATTCAAAATATTGAATCACTGGATCTACTAGTCTGCCAGTCCGGACTACTGGACATCCCGCGTGGCTTTACGGTTTCGACAATTAAACTAATCAAAATATCGATAGATTTACAAACAGAGCTTTGGACTCCGACAAAAGAGCTGTTGGAATGACTTTCAGTGATGCTACTCTCCAAAAAATCATGGCCCGCCTTCAACTACCCGCAGCATTTGCTCAAATGCTAGCACCGGATCAAATTGAGCCTCCACGATTCTCCCACAACACTTTATTTGACACCCATGGAAATCATCTAGGCATGGGTAAGTACTGATCAATTCCATTCCCTTCACTTTCAAGTCGCCGCTCAAAACTCACATACATTTGCCTCATTACTAGCCTTAGCAATTCACTTCAATCGCTGGCGCCTCGAGTCAGTCACGCTAGGCATCTCCTATAACCAAACTACCAAAGTGACCACCGCTCTTCTCCTCGAAAACTCTCGAGATCCAACCCACGAGTCCTTCATTCAATACATCCTCACCCAATCCACCTATCTAACCCATCCCCTCTTCCTCCCCCTAGTCCTCGGGGAACTCATGCTCGACACCCACAGGACTCAACTCGACCGCACCACCTTACGGCTTCGAAACCTCGAATCCGCCATCGGAATCCACGATCACGATCACCATTCTTCCTCCTCCCCTTGCTACACCACACCCGATAAATCGCCTCTCCCCGACTTCCCCTTTATTTCTCGCTCGCTAAACGGCGAGTCTACGCGTCTAGCTCTTTATGAAGTAAAGGTACGATCTAATATTCATCTCTTACAAACAATACTCCGTGGTCCCTATTTCACGATTATTCTCCCAATGAATAGACGAATGATATGGATGGAACAAGCCAACATTGCGCTCCGAGAAAAATGCGAGTTTCTACTCGGTTGGAACGTCGAATTATCGTCCCGTGTCACTGGGCAGCGACGAATTGTTAAGATTCTGATAGGTAGTGTTCAGAATCTGCTCATGCAACGGGAATCGAAGATGACTACTTCGACGATGGAAGCCCGGAAGGGGGATGTAAATGCCATTAAGAGTATTTCGGTTTTATTGATGGCGTTTTTGCCGGGTGCATATATTGCGGTGTTGTTTAGCGGGTCCATGTTTGATTGGCATGCAAAAGATTGGGGAGGGGTTTTGAGCGACTGGTTTTGGTTGTATTGGGCCATAACGGGTCCGCTTACGGCCGGGGTGTTGGGGACTTGGGTTTGGTGGTCTAGGCCTTGGTTATAAGTTGGGGTGGCGGTCGTCATTTCATCATTTGAGCATTGGTAGGGGTGACAAGGTTGATTTGCAGAGTTTTGGGCGTAGACTAGGTGGACTCAAAGAGCTTTTCTTCTCTCAAGAGACATACGGTTAGATGGTTGCTTTGGGATAACTGGCGCGTGAATGGCGCTCTTTTCTTTGTACACTATTTTTTTCAGGAGCTTTCATTTCATGTACTAGGATTCGATTATCTGTATCAAAAAAGGGGTTCCCATAAATTTCAATTCCGTAAATACTATACCTCTGCGTGACAAAGTGGTGTAGTGTTTGCAGATCTGGAATATTCCAATATACAAAACGATTTGGGATAATGGGATTCAAAGCACTAAAGGGTTGAAATGGATTGAGAAATCTCTCTTGGTTGCGCTATGACACCCTATAGAAAAGGGAATCATGAGCAAATGATCATGATGGAGTATACTTTTCTTGATTCCATAACACCAGATCTTCAGTTCTTCCTTTGTCTTGTCCCCAGTCTCAATTTCCTTGCTACTGGGCTGATAGCTTCAACTGCTTTGGTAATCCACGAGTTAATCACCCTTTCACCAAGGTATGACCCACCAATCATGGTCCGAAATATTTCATCCGTTTATCTTACTACCATTGCCATTCCAGCTGGAATGAGAAATGCCAGCAATTTTTTTCTTTTAGAGTCAGATTTGATGTCTTCTCTACATTCTCACCCGTGCTCTAGCTTCTAGGCCTATTCCGTTTCCGTGGACTGGAACCGCCGAGTGGGAACCAAATTTGCTCACTGTTTACAACAATTCCCTTCTCATATCCAGATAAATCATACGATTACTCAACTACTAATTGAAGATATGGCGTCATGTTTTCATCATTGACTAAATGTCAACGGCTCAACGTGTTGAAGACATATTAGTGTTGTGACCTAAAAGTCTAGAACCGACTTTAGCCTATGATACCAAACAGGTCGCGAGTGAGTACAATATAGGTATGAATTCAGGTAATGATATAGGGTAAGTAATCTATGTCAAAAGTGAGCCTAGCACCTGTCTGTAAAGCTGGGAATACTGCATGACGAGATCCACAATACTCTTGCCTAGTAAGACCATCTTTATATGCCTACAATAGCTGGAAAAGCCTTTCATCCGTCCGTTGTTTATCCTTGCGATTTTGTTTAGAAGTGTGGCCATCATCCATTGCTAGAAGTGCTGCTCTACCACAGGATATAAATCTGTCTTCTGGGAGCCGTGACACAGTTGAAATATTGCTCGATACTCAAGAAAGTAAGTAAGCGCATCTAGAGGGACGAAAAGAGAATTGTGAAGGCTTGGTAGAACAGATGTCTAATTTTGAACCTAGATACAATCCGATTTTGTCCACTATAAGGATCATCAGAGGAAGAAAGTCCGCTATGGGGTACACTCGAACGGCCTGACGACCCCTTTTCATTACCAAAAATGTTGGCATAGACATGCTCCAATCTGGCTTAGAACCCATTTGAACAAGATCAAAGCTCTAGATGGAATTCCGCCGAGCGCTCGTTGATATGGTAGAGATTATGTAAACTTTGGAGATGAAAAGGTGGTGAGTGTTTGAATTTTGTGAAATTATATCAATTGGTGACAGCAGATTGACGTCAAGGGCGCCACGAGACACCTTCTGGGACTTTGAATACGCAAGTTATGATGTACACAGAGCTTCTTCTAGTGTTCTAAATCTAGAAAGAATTGCGCTTGCATTCATTGTTTGCCAGAAAACTAAGTAACTCATCATCATGTAGCCACAAGTGAATATGTAGATACATATTTCATGTAAACCGAATTTGAAGGCCTAACCATAAAGCAAAGAGTCACAATGTTGATAGTGAAAGCTATAAACGTGAATTACTGATGGGGAACAGGCTTCTAGCTGAGGTCTACTTCATGTTTGATGAATTCGGATTCAAGAGAGTGAAGCCGGAGGTAAATCAATATGTTCAATGTCTGCAAGATAAATGGCTGAATTGTACGGCTTCATGGCAGCGAGGTTCCTGTTGACCAGCTACTATCCAAGTCGGGAATAAGAATGATGGAGGGGAATTAAAGGGTGGATGAAGTTAAAGAAGGGATGGGAAGTATTGAAGTACCAGTATTTGGCAATCGTAGCTGTCCGGCCATTTTATATTTTGCCAAGGCAATGCCCAATCAGCTAAAATCGATGGGATAACAATACGTACAAGACCAGAGTTGTTGAAACGACTCCAACTGATAGTCCCCGGGTAAACCAAATACTGTACTGGGTATGCCTGCCACTGGGAGGATTCATTCTTCCCCAAATCGATCAAACTTCTCGAAGCATGGATATAGGAGAGGAAGTCAGTCAAGCCAGTTGATGCAATGAAAATTCAAATCAAAAGACACTATCTTACTCACGGTTCTCGGCCTTTTCATGAGAATTGATTTGGTAAACGTGGTTCTATCCCTACGGTACCACAATAACTCAAGATACCCCTTGATACCTAATCTTACAAAAATCCACCTATCGATAACGCACGTGGCAGGTCACGTGTACATAGCTAGAGACCTTTGGGCTCCGGGTTCTTCATTCAAAACTTTTTTAAACTTTTTGAGAATAATCCAACTCCAAAAATATCGGAACAAAATGTCACTCAGATCACCATCACCTCGCAAAAGGAAAAATGTCGAGGTCGATGATAACACTTCGGAGGCATCTCAAAGCAAAATAATCAAGCTTGAAAATGCCGGAGATGCCGAGTCCACTGAGCAGATCATGGGGCGAACAAACTCCGAAAATGAAGCCAGTGAAGCTGGTGAAGCTGGTGAAGCTGGTGAAGCTGGTGAAGCTGGTGAAGCTGGTGAAGCTGTCGAAGCTGTCGAAGCTGATACATCTGATGGACAAGATGGTGAACGAATTCAAGAGCTGGAGTCGCATATCTCTGACCTTTACGATCTCATTATTGCTGAACGCATCCTTCACCGTATGTACAAAAGTGTCCCACTCATATGCTTGAATCGCCGCTGACAGGCAATTAGGTGCTCCTATCGAAATAAAAAAAATCATCAATTTGGATTGTGAATTAACACACTTATACGAACAGGAAATAGATGGCGGCATTCATCGAGACTCCCGTCGGTATGCTAACAATACAAATCAAACAAACCTTATAACAATAAAAAATTCCGTTAAGGAAATTGAGCAACTCTCGCATATGTCTCATGGTCTTCCACTCGCTTTCGAGCTTATATTTTGCTTAAGTCGAAAATCTACAGTTGTTGTTAGCTGGGATGAGTGTAATCCCCTCGACGTACTTGCCTACAATCTGTGCCTACGGATGAAAGACGAGGATCCAGATTTTAATCCCAAACTCAACCTCACGCGCGTAGATGAGGATAGATCATACTTTAAAAAAGATGAAAATGGGTTGATCTTACATTTATTGCAATTTAGCGACCTATTAAAAAGTTGGGTCAAAGGGCCGTCCTTTGTAGTAGCGCTTTACAAAGAGATATTAAAGAAAGTTCGTAAAGACTACGAGCATTCCCAGGCCTGTTTGGCTACCACGCCCACCCCTAACCTTAATCTTGCAACTTTCATAAGTGAACGCTTTCTCAAAAGGCTCCCGCATATTCAGCGATTGCTTTACTTGGACGGAGGCAAGAAAATGGCTTTCGATTTGCTTCTCTTCGTAGCTCGACACTCGTATGTAGACGCCCGAGGGGGAAAAAATCTTGACCAGCAAATCGACAAATTTGACAAAGCTGCTGATTCTTTGCTCCTCAAAATCTCTAAAGCCATTAGAGAGGAGGACCCAACTTTCAAACCAGTAGAGGCCATGGAAATGCTCCTGGACGATATTGAGACGACGGGGCATTTCGGATGGTTTCCGCAATCATATAAGCTATTTCTATCTTGGATGCCAGAAGTGGAAACAGCCCATGTACAACATGACTACGATGACTTACGCACAAAGATTAGCAATGCGCATGCTACGATTGAGCGCAGGCTCGAAATGTTTGTCAAGGATGGATCTCGTCCCACAATCGATTTACTGGGGAGAAAGTTGACTGAATTCATCCCTGACATTGAAAGACTTAGCAAAAGGCTGGGTGGGTTAATTCCAGCGATTGACATGGCCATTTTTCTGGGGGAGTGTTCATATACGAAGATGGAAGGCCTAGGTCCGCTCTATGGTTGGGGGAGTAAAGACAAATTCCTCTGCATACGAGAATTCGATTCTCGGGGAGATGAATGCTTATCGGCACTACTTGAAAGAGTACGCTACAAAGATCCCTCAATGACCGAGGGAAGCTACCACCGTGTGAAGACATCTATTGAATACCTAAAACCATACGGTATCACTACCTACTTTTCATCTTCCTATCGTTTTCTCTGTAGACAGAATGGAAAGGAGTAGTAATAGTAGATTTATTAAACGTTGGTGGAGATCTCCTTAAGGGTATATCGACAGGCTAAACTAAGGAATTATAGTAAAGTATTATATATATCTTTTTGAAAAAACCTTTTATAAGAAAAAAAGAGATATATATAATCCTGAGTTCTTAATCCTATAGTATTGCAGTTTCTTTATATACCCTAAAAAGTCTTTCCTGTTCTGCTAAAACAAAACCCTAATAACTATTTTCCAATGTATAGTCATTCTATTTAGGCTTTTTAAAGTATTCCTTTTTTGCTAGTTAAAGTAGATAGTTAACATTCAAGTGAAATAAAACTCCAAGTAGTCTGTAGCTCTTTTAGACAAGCCCTAGATCAGTCAGTACCTTAGCTCCTATACATACACTTCAATTTATAAAAAACTCGAAAAATACCTTTCCAGTAAGCATATCTCTTTACATCTTTTTCTAATATTCCTTTTACTTTATTATAGATTACTTTTTCTTGATTAAGCAAGAGATCGGTTTTAGTTCATCTAGAATGTTGTAAAGCTTAATAAAGGACGAAAAAGGCTTTTGGGCATAATATAGATTTCGGGAATAGTATTAATATTGGTGATATATATTTGTTAGAAGTGTTGATTGATTCAAACTTAGCTTTGTAGACTTTTAAACAAGAGCTGGAGGTTCGTAAAGGGCACTACGTACAGGTGTATATACGGAGTGGAAAGAAGGCATAAAAAACAACTTTGCAAGTTTTCCGTCTATTAATAGGTTAATACAAAAATTGGCTCATGTATTCTTTGACTTATAAGCTCTTTGGAGGTTAGGGAGGCATGAGCTGATTGTATCAAATAATTTCGTAGATATATCGTGAAGACCCTTCTCATTGACCTCACTTGACTAAATGATGATTACTCATACTCGGTACTTGAAGAAAGGGGAAAGGGGAAAGGGGTGAAGTTGTGATAATAAAAAGATTATTGGTAGTGGAGTGAAGTTGGAGGTGAGGTGAAATCACAGCTACCCCTGCCAAAATGTCTTGGCGCTCGCGTCCAAACGCGACATACAGGAGCATTGATGAGCAAATTTATCAATTTCACAACCACAACCACCTCCTCGTCTTACTCTCCGCCATTTCAGGATCGATAATTAATACCTTCCTTACACATCGAACACCGCATACCCACCATTGCTGGTCGTCTGAAGGGTCTCTCTATATCCCACCCTTCCCCTTGATCAATATGGTGGACACACTGCACAACGCACCTATAGTTTTAGATAACGGTTCCGGTACGATTCGTGCTGGATTTGCTGGTGAGGATTTGCCAAAATGTTATTTCCCTTCATTTGTTGGCAGGCCGAAACATCTGCGAGTCTTAGCAGGTGCTTTGGAAGGAGATGTGTTTATTGGACAGCGTGCGCAAGAATTAAGAGGACTGCTAAAGATTAAATACCCACTGGAACATGGCATAGTTACAGATTGGGATGATATGGAAAGGATATGGGAATATGTATATGGAGAAGGCCTCAAGACTCTGAGTGAAGAGGTGAGTTCGGGTGCTAAGATTTCATGTTAAGCCGTTTGTCATTGCTGCATATCTGGCAGCTTGGTATTGCTGCAGATGGCTGATCTTATTTGTGCAGCATCCTGTGTTATTAACAGAACCACCTCTGAATCCCCGAAGTAATCGAGATACAGCCGCACAAATTCTATTCGAAACCTTCAATGTCCCCGCACTATACACATCCATACAAGCCGTTCTTTCGTTATACGCATCAGGACGAACTACTGGAATAGTGCTCGATGCCGGTGATGGAGTTTCACATGCAGTCCCAGTCTACGAAGGTTTCGCCATGCCAAGCTCAATAAGAAGGATAGATGTTGCCGGACGAGATGTTACAGAATACATGCAAACATTATTACGGAAAGCTGGATATGTCTTCCACACTAGCGCAGAGAAGGAGGTTGTGAGGATGATTAAGGAGAAAGTAAGCTATGTGGCAGCAGATCCAAAACGAGAAGAAAAGGAATGGTCTGGTGCAAAGTTAGGGGACGGAAAAGTTGTCGACTATGTACTACCAGATGGCAATAAGATCAAAGTAAGGAACTAGGCATTGGTTCACAGTAGCAGAGCTGACGATATTACAGATTGGAGCAGAACGATTTAGAGCACCCGAAATTCTATTCGATCCGGAAATTATCGGTCTAGAATACCCAGGTATCCATCAAATCGTGGTGGACGCAATCAACCGCACAGATTTGGACCTCAGAAAGTCCCTATTCGGCAATATTGTTCTGTCTGGTGGAAGCACTTTAACCAAGGGGTTCGGAGATAGATTACTACACGAAGTGCAAAGATTGGCAGTGAAGGATATGAGAATTAAGATCTTTGCTCCACCAGAGAGGAAGTACTCAACCTGGATTGGTGGGAGTATCCTGGCTGGACTGAGTACATTCAGAAAGGTATGCTTGAATTTGGAGTATTTTTGGGGGATAAGTTGCTAACATACCTTGTAGATGTGGGTGAGCATTGATGACTGGCACGAGAATCCTGATATCATTCATACGAAATTTACATAATCAACTCCTAACTCTACCAATATTGTTGATACTCCACCTCTCCGCCCTACGCACTGTCTAAATCCAAATAACACTCGAGCCAATTTCCACGCCTTCTCGAAATAGAACCGATACAAAGTCTTCTTCTCCAACATATTCAACTTTAGCGCGGTTTAATCTGCATATGGCCCACCCTGCATTTGACGCGTAGGCAATTTAATTTGCAGGTCTGGGGCTAGGAATGCTTCTTATGCTCTTTGCATATGTTTATGGATGTACGGCTATGCTACTTGGTTGAGAAAAGATAGAATAAATTCATGATACCCATTTCTGAGCTGATTCGTTTTATGCTGTCGTGATGGTGTGATCTGTGATTTGCAATGTTTAATGTGATAATGGGAAGATTATGGATGCAATCGCTACCACAAGAGACGTTCTACGTGCAAAATCTTAGTTCATGGGTATCTAGGCATTCATATTATTACTCGCTCTAGCTCGATTTTTTCATACAAGTTGCGAGTTCATATCATACAACTCATCTAATTATACATTTCAGAAAATCCGATTCTCATCGAGTTTCTCCGTTTCCTCTTCAACTTCCTTGACTGCTTCTTCTACAGTCTTTCTAGTCGTTTGTCTCATAAACGCATCACACAACACGCCAGTTGCTACACTGACATTCAAACTATCGAGTTTGCCCCTCGCAGTTTGACCCTTGATCGAAATATGCACGTCAGCATGATCTATTAAGTTTTTGCGCAAACCCTCGCCTTCACTTCCAATCATTAGTATACACGGGTCTTCTCTCAATGGATCTTGGAGGTCATGGGTCCAGACGAATTCTTTCGAGGAGACGGGCCACATGTATCTCGAATCTCCCTTTCTCGGCGTGGGCGGTGCAACGGCAGCGTAGATTTTCCAACCGGCGGCTTGGGAATCTTTGATGAATCCGCCGGGTTTGTTGATGGAGAAGAGCTCGATGGTTTCGGAGGCGCCGGCGGAGGCTTTGAAGACGACGGGGGTGAAGGAGGCGCTTTGTCGGGTGATTGCTACGGCGGTCACGCCCATGAATGCTGCGGTGCGGAGGATCGCGCCGAGGTTTTGTGGGTCCTCTAGACTGTCTAGGAGGAGAATGAGGGGTTTGCGACCGGTAGAGTCTTTGGGGACTTTGATTATGGTGTCGTTGCCGTTGATTTCGATTTCTTCGCGGGATTGGTGGTCGAGGGTGAGTTTGATGGCGGAGCTATCGTCTTGATCGATTACTGGGCCGAGACTTATGACGGGGAGGCGAGGTAGGGGGGAGGCTTCGAGAATGTATCCATTGTGCGGACGACCCTGACTCATTTTATCTAGGGTTCGTAGCCAATCGTGTCCTTTTACTATAGAAACCTCAACTCCTCTATTCTGTGCCATTTTTGCTACAACACCATCTCGTTCTACGTTCTGGCGGTCTTCGCCCTTGTGAATATAGAGCTTGTAGAGTTTTCTGCCCTTCCTTGGTCGTGCATTCAAGGCGGCTTCGACGACTGATGTGCCGTAAAGAAATTCGGAAGCTGGTGTGGTGTATGGTATGGCGATTGGCATATTTTTCTCAAACGCGGAACTAGTCTTGAGCGGTGAAACATCCGAAGAGGGAAATTCTGGGGTAGTCTCTGAGCGAGGAAGCGAACGAGAAGACTCTGACGATGGCTCACGTCTGGTGGCTTTGACTGTAAGTCGCTCTTCGCGGGTGGGATATTTTGAACCGTATGTATAACCCTTCTTCCAGTCTCTCTTCGGGTTTTCAAATCCACTACCGGAAAGTTTACTCGCCCCGTTGAGGTTTGAGTAAGATTCCTGCTCACGTTCAGAGCGATCATCACGAGGTTCATAGGACTTCTTGAAAGATCTCTGCTCATGCTCAGAGCGATCATCACGAGGTCCAAAGGACTTCTTGAAAGATTTCTGCTCATGCTCAGAGCGATCATCACGAGGTTCATAGGACTTCTTGAAAAATTTCTTGTCATCCGAAAAGCGGCGTTCCGAAGATTCGTATGGTTTGCTGAAGGATTTCCTTTCGTCCATGAATTTTTCATCCTGAGCTCCACGAAAACCATAAGAGTTCCTATCTCGGGGCTCCTTATACCTGTCAAAAGACCCCCCAGTATGAGGAGTTTTGGCTCTCAACCGCTGCGACTTTTCAAATGTCGCCTTTTTGTAGGCTGCTCTGTCGCTGCGGTCTCCAGAAGGAGAGGGAGTCCTGTACTTCGGCTTCGAGTTATCACCACGACCATTCGATTTGAATCGTGTATGCATAGACTTATTCATGCCCCCGAAATCATCGGCCGAGCCCCTATTATGCCGTGCCTTTCCATATGAATCTGATCCATGAATCTGGAATCCTCGACTACTACCACCACCATCATCTTCTCGACTTGAAGAACGACCTTTGTCCTTTCCTCTAAACCCAACTCCTTGAGACTTCCGAAGTCCACGCCTTATTCCAGAATTGATTGAAGCATATCTTACAGAGCAAGAAGATGAATACAGGGGTTGAAGAATGATACTTACTCTTTTGGAAGCTTTCGCTTTCGTAAGAAGGATTGTACTCATTGCATTGATAGTACTAATGCCATTTTGAGTTTTCCACATGAAAATTGAGCTTAGAAATTTTGGGGGTTCGGATTATAGTATCGCCGAATGCGGGCCTCGGGGAATTAATCCTGGTAACCTGCTTGTTCATCGACGCGTTTACAGATTCACTGTTTGACTTCATCATGAATTTGAGATTGGTTAATCTGTGAGCGTTTTTTAGATCGTTAATCTTGCATTTTAATTTCTTTTTTCCGCACATTTCTTTTGTGAATTATTAGGCGCCATTCTCTTACATTCTGCGCACATTGTTGCTTCATCATACCGTGTAAGCATTTGGAGTAGAGAAACCAAAATTCACATAGATTCTTTTTGAAATATGAACCTTTGATCACCAATATTTGATCACCTCTTCGAATAATAAGTATGTCACTCACTTGATTGATCTTGTAAGATCGCACATTCTAATTTGTTTTATCTAGTTGCTTGTAAATTCAAAACCCACGAGTGCGACTCCCGATCTTAACTAAGCAAAGGAACCTTTCTATCCTACCAGCAATATGGCAAGACTCGGCCGTATTGCTGATTCTAATGAGTCAGAAAGTGATGCTGGCGGGTCACCGAATATCGGAAATGTCAATACCACAATTCCAGCACTCGAACAAGAACCCAAGTCAGAGTTGTCACATCAAGTCGGAGAGTTTATCGAAAATAAAACCGAGACCATGCAAGCAAATGGTAGAGATGGGGATGCAAGTGAGGAATTAGATGAAGAAGATGCAGACAATACAATTGTAGTCATGGTCCCGGGACCAAAAAACCCCGATGAATATGTTCCATACCAGGAGGATGACACGGTAAATTCTGTACTGGAGGAGTTGACTGGGTCTGATGGCGAAGTATTATACCGAGTGGAGTATGAAGATGAGAGACGAGAGAAAGTGAGTGAGATTTTTCTTCTTCAGACAATTTCCCAGCTTTCGAAAGATACTGCGAGCCTCACCCTATTTATTATACTTCCAACCTCTATCGGAGTATTTGGCTTGGCATGTGCAGCTCCTGCACTCAGGTTTACTAGCCATCTATCTAAAGCACTTGGCCGCCTTCTAAAGGGTTAAGCGTTCCGAATTTTGCTTCAAATCTGCTTCTCAGCTTCCTTTCTACTTTCTTATAGCCTTTGGCACCGTTGAATTCAAGTTCGACGGTCACGGAGGTAGGGCAGAATTGCCGAACTCACCCTTGCTTGTTGCGTTCGGCCTCTGAAAAAAGACTCAAGGTAGTCGTTGTTTCCGTCTGCTGCCGTATCTGAAGTATCTTATTTGAACTTCAATTTATCAAAATAAAACACGCTCTCAACAATCAATCTTAGCCCATTCAGAGACTTCTCCATTCCTCCTGATCCCTCACTTGACACAAATCTCAATATTTCAGTTATCCTGGTTTTGGTGGGGGCATCAGTTCCTTTCCTTCTGGGTGGCAGCGAGCTGCGCGTACGAAGATCGACAAATTATTTCATTCAGTCTGCTTCACTAAGGTCATCTCATCTCATACTTCTTCACATAAGGAGCTGTCACTTCAAGAGCAAATTCTAACTCAAGCAAACAATAGGTCACATTTGATAAGTTATTGCACCTTCCAAACGGCAACAACGCTTTGAATTCTTTCAACCGTGGAGAATCCTCAGAGCCAATTACGGTTGACAGACCATCAACTTCTGATCGGAACATGTCTTCCAGGGCTGGTAAACGTACTCGCCATCAGTCGACCAACAGCAACTTTGTCGATATCAGCAGCATTCAGCTAAGCTCTGATGATGACAGTTCTCCACAAAAGGAAAAGAAGAGGCGACGCCTTGTAAAGAACAACACTTCGACTGTTGAAATTGAGAAGGCACGCCGGCAGCAGTCTTCCCGACCTATCATCGATGAAGATGATGAGGACGATTCTGAATTAGAACTTGTGTCTTCAAATGGCCATGGACTCCGAAGATCAGGACGTTCAACAAGATCTGCCGCCTCTAGAAAAGCAAATACACTCTCTAACTACATGGAAGAGGATGAAGACGAGCTTGCGGGAGATGTGCAAGTCGAGTCGGAAGGTAGCGATATTGCCTATGCCAAACCAAAGAGACCACGTGCTAGCAACACTCGTGCAGTTGCCTCGAAGCCTAATAAACGCGGACGACCGCGAACTCAAGGTGATCAGTCTGATGATAGTTCCGAGGCGCCTCGTCCATCTCGCGTATCGGGACGTGGGAACAAAGCCAGCAGAAACATGGAAGAAAGAGATATCGATGAAGAAATCTATGCTGATGAAGTAGTCGGAAAAGCCGTCCCAAAAGTCATCAGCATACGTGAGATCTATCAACCGGTATCTGCGAAGTCTCCCTTCGGTTCAGTTCATGATCAAGACTGCGATGTTTGCGGTGGCACAGGCAAGAACTCCAATAAAGGCACCAGTGACCTCATTTATTGTCAAGGATGTTCCTCTTCTATACACAAACTTTGCCTGGGATATCGAGCAGGTCGGGAACACATGGTTACCAAGGTTGGCCACGAAAATTTCGTTATGCAGTGTCGACGCTGTATTGGTCTAGCTGCTAAGAAAGACCCCCTTGCCCCTGAACTTGGTGCTTGTAGTAGCTGCAATGAGCCCGGAACATCCTGTGCTGCGTTCTCTGTAAAGAAGACCGCGAAGCAGGAAGAGAAGCTGAGGGAAGATAACGACGGTGATGATCCAGTCACTAACGTCCGCGAAGATCTTATCAACAGCCCAGCCAATGTTTTGTTCCGTTGCCGAGGCTGCCAGCGTGGGTTCCATTTTGAACATCTACCTCCGCTATCTAAGAAATCAACCACGCCACAGGACCATCAAGATCTACACGCCCAAAGATTCAAAGAATATACTAGAAATTGGCAGTGCAAAGAATGCTCTGAGACTACCACAAAATTGCAAACCCTAGTTGCCTGGAGACTATCCGACCGCAAGTCTTATACTGAAGGTGCTGAATTTGACTCTTATCGTGAGGACGAAAAGGAATACCTTGTCAAATGGGAAAATAAGTCATATTTGCAATGTTCTTGGATGCCTGGTGCATGGGTTTGGGGCGTTGCAGCAGGTGCTATGCGCAAAGGATTCATTCGGCGAGATGAGGGCGCCAACATGTTTCCAAAATGGACGAATGAAGAAGCAATTCCCGAGGAATACCTGCGAATGGAGATTATTTTCGATGTTGAGTATGACCAACAATTTCAACCAATGTCCGAAAAACACGATAAGGCTCACATCAACGATGTCATCCAGGTTCTGGTCAAGTTTAGGGGACTAACTTATGATGAAACGGTCTGGGAGGAACCTCCATCACCCAATGATGCTGATCGCTGGAGTGAATTCGTCTCGGCTTACAATGAATATGTCATGGGCAAGTACTTCAAGCAATCGCCTGCGAGTGCTGTAAAAGAGCGCATCGATAAATTTCGTTCTTTGGACTTCAAGACGAAGGTTGTATTAAATAAACAGCCTGCTTCGTTGATCGGCGGCGAGATGATGCCACATCAAATGGAAGGTCTGAATTGGCTACGGTATAACTTCCATCGGCAAAAGAACGTTATTTTGGCCGACGAGATGGGACTAGGCAAGACGATCCAGGTCATCTCTTTTATTGTGTCACTTGTAAAGGAAGGACCAAAAGTAAGTGCAAACCAAATGCTCGCTCGAGTGACCCTACTAACAATTCATCAGTGCCCACCTTTTCTTGTTGTTACTCCCAACAGCACTTGCCCAAATTGGCGACGCGAAATAAAGAAATGGGCACCTAGCCTTCGTGTAGTTGCATACTACGGTGCCAAATCTGCTCGAGATATGGCCATGAAGTATGAGCTGTATCCCGATGGCTGCTCTGATCTTCGTGCGGATGTCGTGGTAACCTCCTACGAAGCACCAGTTGATGACTCCAGCAGGATGTTCTTCAAAAGAGTCAAATGGGCTGGCATGATTGTTGACGAGGGCCAACGCCTCAAAAATGATGGTAATCTCCTCTATGGTGCATTAACGGCTTTAAGAGTACCATTCCAGGTTCTTCTTACCGGTACACCCTTACAAAACAACAAGCGAGAGCTCTTCAACCTTCTTCAGTTCTTAGATAACTCTATGGATGCAGCGAAATTGGACGAAGAATATGCTCAGCTGACAAAAGAAAACTTGCCGAAACTTCATGATCTCATCCGACCTTTCTTCTTAAGACGCACCAAGCTACAAGCGCTGAAATTCTTGCCACCTATGATCAAGCAGACCATAAAAATCTCCATGACTGTCGTTCAAAAAAGACTATACAAGTCAATCTTGGCAAAGAATCCACAACTGATCATGAATATTATTGGTGGAACGAAGAAGGCTCTCAAACCCACGGAAAGAGGAAATCTGAACAACATTCTGATGCAACTTCGTAAATGTCTTTGTCATCCTTTCTTGTATAGTTCGGCTATTGAGGAGACCTCGTTAAGTCCTGAAGCTCTTCATCGAAATCTGATCGATGCTTCCTCCAAATTCCAATTATTGGAACTTATGCTCCCAAAGCTAAAAGCTCGAGGACATAGAGTCCTCATCTTTAGCCAATTTCTAAAGCAGCTCGACCTTGTCGAGGACTTTTTGACTGGTCTTGGGCTTTCCTACCAACGTTTAGATGGTAACGTTAGCACGCTTGAAAAGCAAAAGCGGATCGATGCATTCAATGCCCCCAACTCATCACTGTTTGCATTTCTTCTTTCTACCAGAGCTGGTGGCGTTGGCATCAACTTAGCAACTGCAGATACCGTCATAATCATGGATCCAGATTTTAACCCTCATCAGGACATTCAAGCTCTTTCACGAGCTCATCGCATTGGCCAACAGAAAAAGGTACTTGTTTTTCAACTGGTGACCAAAGGTAGTGCAGAAGAGCAGATTGTTGAAATTGGGCGTCAGAAATTGGCTCTTGATCAAGCTCTGATCGAAAGTATGGACGTGAAGGATGATGCAGGTATTGATCTCGAGAAAATTCTTTCACATGGTGCAGCGGATGTTTTTGATGATGTTAACAAGAATGATGTTCGTATCGACTCAGCATTTGTTGATAAGTATCTCGATCGATCTATGGTCGAGAGTACTGAGGTCAATGATGGGCAACCCGCAGAATCTCACTTTTCAGATGCCCGTGCATGGGCGAAAGACGATGGAGATTCGCCAGACGATTTTGGAAACCCTGATACTGAGCCAGATGCACCAGCTGCCCCAAATGCGTCGCTATGGGAAAAGATTTTGAAACAACGCGAGGCAGACGCTGCTCTCGAAGCTGCTAGTAACAAGCAGACATTCGGTCGCGGAAAGCGTGCTCGACAGGTCAGTTCAATCTCAATTCATTCTAATACGCTTGTAATAGGGCTTTACTAATTGTTCAGGCCGTTGACTACGAAAAATCACAACCTGAGCTAATGGAACTGGATGATCCTGAGGACTCGCCTCAAAAGAATGGTCGCCGACGAAGAGCTCGTAGCAATGACGACGACGATTTTGCTGGCTATGGTGCAAAGGAATCCGAAGCTGAGGATTCTGACGCTTTTGAGCATGTCGATCCTCGAGAATTGGAAACCGGCCTGCCAGAGGTGAAAGGTACGAAATCAAAATATGTTTTATCGCGTCAATCTGCCAACAAATCAAATTGCAAAATGGGTATCGAGGACGGCAATAAATCACGTCTCGGATCGCTCACTCTCACATCCCCATCCCCTAACAAACCTGGTAAGCAGCAAGGCTCTAAGAACAACCAGATAGCTCTGTGATGAAAAAGCCAGGCAGCTCTGTGATTGAATCAACAAATTCTGGGAAGAAAGATCTTCCCGTGAAATCAATTCGCGGTGAAGATGCAAAGCCTAATAATGACCGTCCCCATGAATAATCATTAAAAGCTGGCGCATTGGCAGAACTCAAAGACCGTTAAGAAGCAAGCTTCGGCAAAGGTATTTCTAGAAAAGCCAAGTAGCCAAGCCAATACTTCAGATAGACCATTCAAAAGGTCATAGAATTCTTGCCCTAGGCAGAATGTTACATCAAACGTTTCTCGTGATTCTGCAATGTTGCCTTCAGATTCTGTCAAGGAACAGGACTCCCTGAACCATCCTATGTAAATTTCTACTTCTGCTCATAATTCATCTTTGATAATAAACTGGTATTCAATTCGCTAATGGCAAGCAGTCAACAACAATAGTGGAGGCTCAATCCCTCAAGCTTCAAGCCCCCAGGTCCCAAACATTCAAACATCAAGACTAGTATCCGGGGTCAAATATTTGCACAAAGATTATCGAGCATGGCTAACAGTATGGCAAAAATTGCCCATCACTGATGAAGGTCACGTGTTTCCGAACCCCAGGAATTTGCAATGGTGGATTGAGAATGGCGAGAGAATCTCCGGAGTCTGCGATCGATATATGCAAGAGCTCCAAGGACTGGAACAGAGACTGCCCGATGCTGAAGAGGATTGTAGACGTTTGCAGGAACTTGTACGATCGAAACTTAACGGTACACACTGGTGGTTTAATCCAGAAAATGGAGAGTTCATCCGACATAATTATACTTTACCGCCACGTCCCCTGGGACATCAAGCTTCAACCGAAGGAGATCAAGAAAATGGAAACAAAGAACATCAAGGGCAGCTCGAACAAACCAATAACGGCGAGAAAGACGTTCAGCAGAAGAAGAAGCGAAGCCCAACTTTCGGGAGAAAAAAGATCTCCGGAGATGTCAAAAACCAAGCAATTGACAACTCTATGGGAGATATGCACGCATACTCAGGAGCATACTCAGGACAAAACTTTGAAAAGGATCTCAAAGATTATCTTGAATTGCTGGCGGCCCACCCCTTGACCCGGCCAGGAGAGCAGCCAGTTCAAGCAAATCAACCACTGGATCAGCGTCTTACATCCACTCGTGAAGAACACTATAAGACGGAGCTTCAAGCCTACGTTGGACAAATTTCAAATCGCCTCCATCATGCAAAGCAATTCCTAGACGCTTTCGACGGGCACTTCCGAGTACATCGACCCCGTGACCGACAACGAGAGCTGAATGATAAAGCTTACAAGAAGCTCAGAGTAGCTGCGAGAAGAGCCGAGAGGCAATCAGTCGAGAAATATATCCCAATCGAAGACCACGAACCATCCGTACAAGATCTCGACCGACAGCTACGAGCTGCGTATGAAAATCTGCGCCAAGAAGGTCTTGAAGCCTTTCGACGAGAGATGGACGAGCAACAAGCTCGATTAGCGCATACATTGCCTTTGCCAATCGACGGGCCACACAAGCAACAATATGTGCAAGGACTTGCAGAGGAACGATATGCGAGGGGACAGGCAGGGGAACATTCAAGGGATCCAATTCAACTTGATTCAGACTCCAATATATCAAATACGGTCATCCGATCCACTCCAGCCATAGAGGTACCCGTGAAGCGCAAACGAGGTCGCCCTCCTGGGTCTACGTCATCTAGGCTAAGTTCCTCCATGGCACTTTCACCAATGCTTCCAAAACCAGTTCAACCTAATACAAACCCTTGCCCATCCTGCAACTTTCTTTCCTCCAAGTTGGTGCCTTCTTGTCCTTGCAATGCTCCAGCCTATAAGATCCGTCTAATGCTCGATAACTTGAAAGGCAGCAACGAAGATCCTGAGCAAGTGGCGGCTGCGCAAAAGTTCCTCAAAGTAGCATTAGCATCCCAATTGGCTCCTAAATTGGTTGCTCAATCGGCTCCTCGTAAAAGAACTTTTATGGATAGATGGAAGGAACCTCCTGTTCCTCCCACTCCATCTAGTCAATTTCCTGGTCACTATACCAAAAAACCCGAATGAAATCTCCGTTCCTGTTCGGTATGACGCGATATTCTAGCGGTGCACCATTCTTCTCTTTTACATTGTATGATTAAATAACCTAGTTACTCTTTTTTTGCGCCTTCATTTCACCGCACCTCTTCTTTCACATTCCATGCGATAAATTGCATATTTCTGTGCTACTAGAATCACGATAACGGCCTGGATTGGAGGAAATCTTTGTTTTCTTTGCTGCCTTTCTTTTTAAGACTTTTAAAGATTCTGGAGATACGCTGAGCAATCAGATGGCGTTTCATGGCGTGGTAAATCAATGGTGAATGGTTGCTGCATAACTTTTGCAGGTGTTTGAGTAAAATTCTCCTCGCGGTAATCCATATAAGACTTAGGCATTGGGTTGCAATTTCCGAGTGTCTTTCGAGAGGTAGTTGACGATCTGGGGAGAGAAACGATGAAGCATGAGGAGAGAAACGATGAAGCATGAGGAGAGAAACGATGAAGCATGAGGAGAGAAACGATGAAGCATGAGGAGAGAACGAAGCATGAGGAGAGATAACGAAGCATGAGGAGAGATAACGAAGCATGAGGAGAGATAACGAAGCATGAGGAGAGAGAACGATTGTGCAAAACCAACGAGAATAGATAGAGAACGAAAAATCAAAAACAAGTTAAAATGAAAAGGCCTGGAAACGGGTTGGTAATTAATTGCAATTGTGATTTCGGCAGCAACTGCTCGTATTAAATGAGGCTAGTGTACTCATATTTTCCGTGATGGAACGTCGCGAGAGGAATGTATATATCCTCATGCCCCCTCCTCTTTCCATTATCTTTGCCCCGCGAGAAATGATCATCGCGGAATAGAAATCCCTACTTAGGGGATCCAAAGATCTTCGGTGCCTCACTGGAGGCAGGCATATAAAGTAAGAATTTAGAAAACTTGAGAAAATGAGCCACTTTGAATTCTCATGAGCAAAACGTGTAATAAACAGTCAGTCAGTCAGTCAGTAATTAGTAGTCTAGTCGGCTCTTTCTGATGGTGCGAAAGTTTGATCCTATTGCTCTTGTTTCTTTCATATCGTATGATATCGTATGGTTCGGTCTGAATATCCTAGAGGAAACATATCGGAAATGTGATAACGCTTTGATATAAAAGTAAGTAGCGTATTGAATGAATGAATGCTAAGATCCGTCCTGTCTGTTTCATATTCAATTTTTTCTCCTGTCCATGTCCTGTTTTTTTTTTTTGCGATCTTGCTGCTTTCATTCCTTCATCTCTTGTTGAACATTATTTCCTTTCCTCTCCTCTCCTCTCTTCTCCACCCCTCCCTTCCACGACATTATATTGGTACTAGGCATCCGCCGTACAAATTCTCGCAGAGATGAGATGAAATAGAACGTATGCATCACGAACTTACGATGTGGTGTCGTCAGTCAAAGTATAAAACTTTTGACTTGGCCAGGCGTGCTCGTGCTCGTGCTCATGCTCACTCAACCAACCCACATCTCAACATCCTCAGCAATATCCATATCATCAACCACCTGTTGCTCACCCTCATCCTCATCCTCATCCATCACTCTCCTAATATCCTCTTCTAACGTCGATCTCATTCTCTTATGTTTCCTCTCGCCGTCCCCATACCCATACCTATCCCCATCCCGTTCCTCATCCTCATCCTCACCCTTCCCAACCTCAACCTTAACCTTCTTCTTCTCTCTCTCCTTACTCTCCACACCACCATAATTCCCAAACACCCCTTGATGTTCTCCATACATTGCGTTGTACCCAATATACCCACTCGCAGTACTGACATCCCCCAGTGCCGCAAATCCGGGTGGTCCGTCGTAGTCTCGTGCGCGCGTCGGAGAGATGTATGTTGGGTTGTAGGGAGTGAGGAGTGAGGAAGAGTTGGGGGAGGTTTGTGGGAGGTTTGCGACGTCATTGGCGTGATCGTTGGCATAGGCTTGTGAGGTATTACCTGCGTGAAAACTGGTGTTGAAATCGGGAGGACCGGGCAGGTAGGCATCTTGATAAATATCGAATCTTGGAGCCGGGGCTTTGATTCTGGGTTTGGGTGATCCGAGATCCATGTTGTTGTGGTCGCCTGGGTAAGCGGAGCGGGATCCGTGACGTGGGTGCGATGGCTCGTTCATGTAGGTGTGGGTGCCGGTGGCAGGGGGGTTGAAGTTGAAGTTATCGGCGCGGCGAGGAAAGAGGCTGTAGCCATCGGCTCCTTTGCGTTGGTACATGGAGTTACCTTTCGCGGGGGTATGGGGGGGATTGGTTCCTGTGGCAAGAGGACTGAAGCCAATGCGTGGAGCGCCGGGGGTGGAGGGTTGGAGGCTCTCTGCGGCTTCATTGAGAGCATTGAATCCGCTGTAGAAATCGACATCGTCGCGGGAATCGACTCGGCTGTGTAAGGATTCTTTGGTAACATTGCTGTTAGTGTCAAAGCCGGGATCGGAGTAGGAGCGGGCGGGGGTGTAGGACCAGGGAATTGTGTCTCCTGAGTCGATTTCGATTCTAGAGAAGTTGTTAGTATTTCAGGTAATATCATTGAAGGAAAGAATGGGATGGTTGTACTGAGGTCTTTCTATGTCCCAACTGTCATCACTCCACTCGTCATCACTGAGCGGATCAACAAGAACATGATTAACAGTCTTTCGACCCATAGCCGGTTGTTCCTTCTTAAAATCCTCCTCGATCCTCATTCTCGGTTTCCTAGAATTCTTCATCTTCTCCTGCCACTCCCTAACCATGGGTTCTCGCTCCTTGTGGCTATCGTCACCATCAGCATCATTAGTATCCATCCTATCACATGGTGGTTAGTCACAGTCAAAACTTGGCCGTTCAAGTTTTGCTGGCAAAATCTGGAATTTTTCAAGGAAAAATAACATACCTATCTTCTCCAGCACTAACATTACCATCAGTACTATCGCTTCTCTCACGAGGCTTGTCCTGATTCGAGCGCTCCCATCGCTGCAAGATTATATGAGATCCATTGGGATTGGGCTCAAACTCGTAGCAGTGACGGGCGTGTTGTGAACCATGTTGCAACTTGCGACCGCCCTCGAAAGTTTGGCCGTGCTTCAAGGAGCAGACGCCGTTAATGGTTCTGTGGGAGGCTCGTGGTCAGATTTATTTATTTATTTTTGCTTGAGAAGGAAATCGGATGGAGGTATTGAAGCGTAATGAGCTTGGGATGAATGGGAAATGTATATGGATGCATAACTTGAAAGTTGACATCGAATACTTTGAAGTGATGATGAAGCCATCGCGCGCAAGGAAATCCAAGCAAACCTCGAATATAAAGACCGATCAAAAGATTCAAAACACAACGAAAGGGGTAAAAATAAGACAAGATGTGACTTACTTAGTGGCAGGAGCTCCTCTCCGCAAAAGCTTTGCACAAGGAATGTTGTCGACCTGTTTGATTGTATGTTGGATATGATCAAAACAAATAGTTTCCATCATGATCTTACAACCACAAGAAGAATAGTAGAGGAGAGTTTCTACACACATCTTTGCAGTCGTTATAGATTGTGTATATTTACTCGGTCTCGGTCTTGTTGAAGAGCAAAAGGGGGACAGAGTTTGGACTGAAGATCGGGAGGTTGTGGTTTCTCAAAGGTCGGATCCCTGATTCTGGCTGTGGAGGTGGATAAACAAACTAGGTATCTTAAGAACTTGAAAAGAATTTGATATAGAAGCTCTCAGTATCCTTCAGAAACAATAAAAATCCTATAGATGTATAATCATCAATTATTATTAACCCATACAGTAAAGAATCAAGAACTGTAATTCTTTTCTAGCAATCCTTTGCAAGACAAAATGTGAAAGAAATCATAGAGTGAAAGAATCCGAAACTGAGAATCCTCTTCCCTCAATTTACTTTCTTGTTGCTTCGGAGATTGGCAGCAATCTTTCCGGAAGCGGAGGATCTAGGGCGGCATGATTAATGGTTTGATGGGAGATGGTAGATGTCTTGTTATTGGATGAGGAGGGGAGATGGGGGCTCGGGCGGTGAGGGGGGGATGGGTTTGTGGTGTCGAGGTTTGGATGAATGGTTCATAGTGAATGGAGCTTGAATTCAAAGAAAATGCATAGAAGAGGAATTTATATTGTGTTTGGTGGTGTCTGAGAGACTGTTCTATATATTTGAAAGAAATAGGAGCCTTATAGACATTCAATCTCTATCAATGAATTTTAGTAAGAGTGCAAGTTCCATGGGATATTGTGATGAAGTTGTTGAACAGAAAGGTGCAGCAGAGTCTCTATGATCAGAGAAACAGATTGATCAGGCAGAGCGAAAGAGTCTATATGGCTATACAGGCAGATTGACCACACAGACGAAGTCATATATCATCACTGCGTAAACTATGAATCAAGAATGCATTGCAAGATTTCAATACTGGAATATCAAGAAAGATTTGTATTGATTAGCGCTAACTAATTTACCTCATGATATTTTTTCCATGTCAAGAAGATACTTCAACAAATGCTCATCTCCAAATCACTAACAAACTCCGCCGAATCTCTCAATCAGATGTCAAATCAATAGCTGTCTCCCAACCAAGACCAGTTGTCAAATCGACCACCGTCTCGGGGCCGTTTCCTTCCATGACTATATCCTCAGATTGAACTACCGCAGGCATAGCTGCAATAGAAGACTGAACTCTTTGTTGCGATCCGAGGAGACCTAAAACTATAAAGTTAGCTGTGATATTTTGAATGGAGATATTCCACTGAAACCTAAAGGCATGCTTTACGGATTTGCATTAGTTGAGATGAAGAGGAGAAGGACATACCTCTACTTTGCGATCGACTGCCAATTTCAGCATTCATGGGAATAACCTCATCCGATTCGTAATCTGTAAGCTCCTCATCATCACCCATGTTGCTCTTCATCTGGTTCTCAGCTGGGAGTACTTTGGCAACAACATTTCCTAATTCCTCCAGCTCTGCATCACCACCCGTGCTGCTCATTAGCCGTTCTTGAACTTCAAGTTCAGTAGCTTCACGAGCTGCCAACCTTTCCTTTCTACTTGGTCTTGATTTTTGGAAATTTGTTAGCGAACATAAAGCAAACTATATATTAAGAAGGTCAAACTGCATACCTTGACCTTCTCGCAGAACGTTGACGCCCCGAATTTGCTTCATTCTGGTTCTGACCATGCTTACCACCTTCATTAGACACCATTGTCATATCTATATCTATTGTATGTTGCATAAGCTCTTCGTTGTTTCTCTTTGATTGGGTTGATGTTTACTCACCAGAATCATAATCCGGCAGATTATTGTCATTGCTAGTTTTATCCTTTATATCGGTCATTGCCTTATTCATGGTTCCTGAGCTAGCTGATTGCTGTTGTTGATATTCGGCGGTGTTCAGGTACGCAAGGGCTTTTCTTCTGCGGAATCTGCATTTCTTTTCTGTCGGAAGTTTGGGGAATCGTTGTTGATAATAGGCGTGAAAAACAGTTGGAATTTCAACCTGCCTCCAATCAACGACAATATCTCTTCCATTTTCTTGCTTTATTACTTTGCCCTTTTGAAGTTTGTAATCTTCAAAATACTTCTCGTTCTTCTTGTTTTGTTCCTCTAGCAGTCTCTTCGAAGCACGAGTTTCATGAGGTTTGTAGTCAGTGTCTATCCATGATTGGCTTTCGAGACTATCGACTTGAAACTCGTCATCATCATACTTCTCATACAGGGACATAAGATCAGAGGGTTGAGGATTTCTCTGTCGTCTCTTTCGTCTTCCATAACTTTCAACTTGAAGCCTGTCTTTGGACTGGTCTTCACCAGACTTTCTCCTCTTAGCATCCATGTCTTGAAGACTACCGGGGAAGTGGTGGTTTCTCTTTCGTGTTTTTTGTACTTCACTCTCGGCTTCACCACCAGACTCCGGATTATCTCCTGTTTGGTCTTCGAATGATTGGCTGGTTTTTTGCTGCTGGTTTTTTGGAATTGCCGCACCATGGCCATCACCAGCTTGAACTTGCGCTTCAAGCATCTTGCTATGCATTTTATCGTAATCGGCGATCTGCTTTCGTGCTTCAAGGTTTTCCTTGGCTTGCAGACTCCTCAATGCTAGAAGCTTCGAATTGAATCTTTCACTTGTTAGCAAACATAAACGTAGTGTGATAAGTGCGGAGTCATGTCCCTACCTTTGATCTAGTCTTGTTTGCAAGGTCCGCTCCGCCCACCTAATGAAGAATATTAGCTTTTGTGTTTATCTAAATAAGAGGAATATCTTACTCATCTTCGTTTTGTTGATTTCCATCGTCTTCGAAAATATTCTCTTCGCCTTCATTGATGATAAGAACATCGATTTGGCCCAAAATCTTTCGTAGACGTCCGCCTGCCCCACGGAGTTCCGCGATCCAGCACTCTAGAGCGACTTCTTGATGCTCCTTCGGAAAGCCCTGTAGATAAACATTCCGCCTATGCTCATCACAAAGTATGTTTATCATAGACTCATCCTGACTCTTTCTTTTGCGTAAACTAGCTAGGTTAGAAGAGCGTGTGGTAAGTGAGACACCCGAAAGCAGACTTCTATTTTGCTCGTTTTCGTCAGAATCGCTGCAATAATCATCTTCCCGATCTTCTCCCATACGATTGAATGGTCTATTGTTCGCTTGCGAGCTATTTTTAGTCTCTTCACCACCAGAAGCGCCAATACCGTACAGTTTAGAATACTTCCTATCGGCCTTGTCTTTCTCTTCCATCCACATGCTCCGGGCGATATCTTGCTGCGCGGGTGTAAAATCCTGTAGGAAGACTTCAAGTTGACTTTGATCGTGTAGTACATCTCGCTTTTTTCGGTTACCTTTTCTCTTTGACTGGGTTTCAATTTCTTGGAGTTTTCTCATCGCCTTTCTTTCGGGTCTTTCTTGTAAATGACTGGACTCTCGTAAAGAAGCGCCAGGTTGTGCCTGACTCTGCGGGGAATTCTGCGTAGCCTGTTCTTGTTTAATATCGTGGAACTTTGACTGCTCTTTAAGTCCTGGAAGCCTTTCGATCTTTCTTCCTTCGGCTTTGGGTTCAATACTACTTGAATCTCGATAAAAATCGGGTTCAGAGTCTAAACTTCCTTCTTGGGCTCTTTCATCACGATGCGGAATTGCTAACGGTTGTTTAGGTGCCGAATCTGAAACTTGATGCGAAACTGACAATTCAACATCTCTGGTGACTTGCTCCGTTGGTGAATAGATGTTGAAGTCGAAATTTCTATCGTCAGACTCAGGCAGAATGTTGTTGTATTCATAAGGAACAACAAATTCAGGCACTCCATTCCATGGTAGTGAAGAGTGTACATTGTTAAGTGGTAAATTGGCCGGCGTAGAGGTACACATATCCACGTCGTGAGTACCACCTGGAACAGACTGACCAGGTTCTTGTGTTTGACTCTTCAAATTCTTCTCCCGAACGGCAAGTCGGTTTTGGTATGTATTCTGTAGGAAGTTGTCTCTCCTCTCCTCTAGTTCTCTCTTACGTCGGTCTTGCGAGCATTCACCTGCATAGGTAGAAGTCGAATAAACTCCTAATGAAGTAGGTGCTCGTGTTCCACCGTTAGAATGTGAATTTGCATACTGCGGGCTGTTCTCGTTATCCCTAGCTCTCGTAGTGGTCGAATTCTCTCTTAAGATTCGCGCTAACTCCCAGATAGGCATCATCTTTGGTCCAGTCGGGGCAATGGGTCTTTGGCCAGCGACAGTCGGTGACGATGGGACTTTCTCTTGAGAGTTATGCTCCTTGAGTGCCGTGAGTTTTCTTATTTGAAGTGCTTGATCAGTGTTCGGAATCGAAGATCGGCTCTGGTGTCGTGGCTGGCCGACGCTTGGTGGAGAAGCTGGCATCTTTTCATCATCTGCCGCGGCTTCTCTCTGGTCCTTAGATTGTCTCCATCTTACTATAGCATCATTTATCTTGCCCACATGGCGATTCGACGTCCTATTATACACCGGAAGAGGCATTTGGCCTTTCGGTATAGACAGATTATGTTGAGTCGAAAACATGTCATGCTTCACTAGTTTAACATCTTCGTAAGTTTGTCCCCTCTCAGCAAGCTCAATGCCTTCTTGCATTACCGTATCTTGACCACCGATGGCTTCCCTCCCCTTGCGTCTCTGCCATATTCTCATACCTCTCTCCGCCAACGTGACCCAATCCGTATCTCTCCAATCTACCAGATTGCTGTCTCCATCCCACTCACTATCAACCCAGGCTTGAGCTTTCACAGCAAGCGTAAAGTTTCCAGGTACAAAACGATCGCCGCCTCTAGTAAGCCTATCCACGTTGGTGCAATTTTGCCATTCTCTGTCACGAAATTGAAAAGACACAGCCGACCCTGGAAGCATTGTACAATTAACTTCGCCAACAAAATCGCCTCCCCACGCTCTTTGACAGATAGTGTCAAAACCTTCTGTTGGGTGAGTTTTGCAAACACATCTTGAGCGTGCGATGTTGATATGTTCTGACTTTAAGTTGGGGCATTTCAATGCTGAGCCGACGCGATCTTCTGGAGAGCTGTATTGGGTGTTGTTGTGTGATTCGATGGAACAAATCAATACGTGAGTGTATTGTGCCCAGCACTGATCGTATGTCGTGATTCTGAACATACACATCGCGGTGGTGATATGCTCCTGCCGTGGTTCTTTTTTGGTTTGTGTTGTCGAGGAATAATAAAATCTTGAAGGAAGTTTTATTTCATGTTTACTTCAGCCTTGCGTCGTGGATGGCACTAAGGTGAAATTGAAAATCAGTCTGGATTAAAGCGTCTACAACTGATTGGCTGTTATGCGGAAGTGAAAGATGAAGTGAAGTTTTGGGGAAGTGAAGGTAGGAACTTACGCATCACCTGATTATATGGCAGTATGCAAACGAAATAACGCTCATAGGTAGGCGCGTACTTTATCTCAGACAATCTTTAAGGATTACAAGAACAGAGTCCCGAGTACTGTCATGAAGTTACGCTTTCCATAAAGTAGAATTAGAGGTTTTTGTTTTTGTATTTACTTGAACCAAAATTTCCAAGAACTCTAGATAAAGTCGCCGCCTGGAGCACCGACAGCAGCTCCATCATTCACTCCTTCCGCCCAACATCCCACGATCCCCAACACTGAATGTAAATCTTTTTAGTCCATGATTTTTCGAGAAGATTCAAATGTTATTGTTGCTACTTACTTCCAAAGTAAAGGTAGCTGCCATTCTAGTTACATCCAGAGATCACCGACAGTCTCACTAAGAGAATTCGTTTGCCCTTTCATGACCGCCAATTGTTGCTGTCGGATCTAAAGACCAACCTAACGATTGTCTCGAACAGCCCTCGTATAGATCCCTCCTCCCCATCCTCTCTGTGGTCCCCATCTCCTCCTCAAACCACAATACCCATAATATCTACCTCGTTCCAATCTCATCTTCACCCAATCAAGCAACAAACCAACCACACAGCGATCTTACACCTTGCTCACACCTTGCACCTACAACCAGTCGATTAATAACATAGCTGCCCTAAACAGCAATGCATGTATGTTGCAGATGAATGGCAGACTCAACTCAACGCAATATCGTACTACCTTAAGTTGCGGAGGGGGGTGATGCCAACGGCCATTGAGAAGTAGGCTATGGAGAATCGATCAAAGGAGCGTAGGATCCGATGGGAATAGAGAGGGTACATTATAGATTAGTATCAATAGCATGTGGGTGATGAGTAAACACATTTATCACACAAACAAGTAATGAATATGAAGCCACTTACTCCACGAAGTAAATCACATATCATGCAAACATCAAGTATAAAAAAACGCAAGAATCATTACCACCTATTTACCCATCCATTAATACTCAACCATTGTAAGGAAAAAAAGAACGCCTCAGAAGTATATTCGCCGCAAAATTATATTGGTGCAATCAGACCTCAAAAAACATCTCTTGATAGACTACGCCTATTGCTATTACACCTTACAAAAATGCGAAAGTCCATTCATTTCCTATCCTCCTTGCCATGTCCTGCACAACCCCTTACACACGCAAAGAGCAACGATGAGGAAGAACAGACGTAACGCATGCAGCAAGCACCCTTATGATTCAGATCCATTCTTGACCGTACGCATGAAAAAGATGAGAGGAAAGAACAAAGATCTTGCGAGAAAAAAGACAGACACAGAGAAGAAACTAGCGTGGCACAATTTGCGGAAGAAAAGAGACATATTCGTCCGTTCGTATGCACCGAGGTATTCGTGTCGGAACCCAGATGTGTAGTAAGAAAGAAGTGCTCGGTATTGTTGTGAGGTACTTGAGGATATTGGTCCACGAATTATTAATCAGAAGATAGATTAATATGCCGATGAAGAAGAGCCATGCAGACAGTATGTAAGCACATATCCCTCCTCGCTCCTAGCATAAAATCCGTCACCCAACCGAGCGAGCTACTTTAGCAGTAAAATAAAATCCGATCGCATTAGAGAAAGAGAAGAGTCGATAAAAGTAGATTTACAGAACAATGCACTTCTTCTTCTTCTCCTTCTTGGTCAAGAGTGCAGCACGAGTAGCATGTTCGAAAACCTCACGGACACCCTCATTGGTCTTTGCTGAACACTCAAGAGACTTGTAAGCACCGATCTTATCAGCAACACGTTGAGCCTATGGATAAATGAGTTAGCATGTTTAATTTTTTATCCATTTCCTTCGGTTTTATGCAGCTCTTTTCAAAACACGCTGTAGTTGATGTATCCTTACCTGTTCTTCTGTAACCGGGGTTTGGTTGGTCTTGTGTAGCTCCTCAATGGTTTTTGGGTCGTGGCGCAAATCCTTCTTGCATCCAACGAGGATAATTGGGAGGCCCTGGCAGAAATGAAGGACTTCGGAGATCCACTGTTTGGGCACGTGTCAGCAGTTGTCTTATCGTAGCAACGGCAGGTAGAATATTATTTTCAATCGTACCTTCTCCTGAACGTTATCAAGGGAATCGGGAGAGTCAACGGCGAAACAGATCAAGATGACATGCGAATCTGGATATGATAGAGGTCGGAGACGATCGTAATCTTCTTGGCCAGCCGTATCCCATAGAGCCAACTCAACGTGCTTTCCATCAACCTCGACATCGGCGACATAGTTCTCGAAGACGGTTGGGACGTAGACCTGTAGTAAAAATGTATCAGTTATTGATTCTGATGATATAGTGATGCTCCATCAACAGCCTCGTTGCTGATATTAATAGAGAGTTGACGCGATGGCCGCGTTGTATTTGCTTCGCATATGATAGTAAGGAGTCGGTGTAAGGCTTACCTCTGGGAAGGTTCCCTTGGAGAAGACACTGGCAGATTTGTTAGTAGATATAACTTTTTGTCATTTGTATCAACTTGAAAAGCGTTGAAAGGTAGATAGATGGGTACTTACATCAACAAGCAAGTCTTACCACAAGCACCGTCTCCGACAATAACGAGCTTTCTTCTGATTTCCGCCATTTTGGCAAAGGTTATGATAAGTTTTGTTAAAGAGAGCGACTATTTGAAGTTATTGATTAAATTGTTATGTTTGTAAACAGATCGTATGGGTCGTTGCAGATGAAAGTACGTTAATTGGAAAGGTTGTTGAAGATAGAAATGAGTTCAAGAAGGCAACCTTTGGAGAAACCTAATAGCTAGTAAATCGGTTCGAATGAATTTATAAACCTGAGGCATCAACAAAATTATTTGGGTTACTATGGGAATAATCCAGCAACTAGGCTATTGGACTTGGGGCTCATGCGGTGAATCAAGCAATAATGAATTATTGTATTATTACTCGAGTAGGTAGATTGGTCCTGGATAGAGTAGGTAGGTAGGTAGTAACTGTATAAACATTATTATTATTACCTTACAAAGAAATCTTTAAAGGCTTGATGATGTACCTATATACAAATAGGTAAGTAAGTGGTTAGTTATTATCTTTAGTTTATTTATGATATTATTCCTTTCTATGAATCTACCTAGGTACTACCCATATCAAAACGTTCGGGCATAGGGGAGGAAGAAGGGGGGAAGTAAGATATCTCTCAACTCCTGTCTGTCTTTAATAATCATAACCCTAGCCACCAACTAAAAGACTAAGGGGTCCCAAGGTTATACATTAACATCTGCTAAAGCATAAGTGTTATGGTGACATAGATACTATACCACCAAGGGGATGCATATTTACGGAGTTCGGATCTAGTATACAAAAAGAACCTCCCTAGGACTCAATTCTATGCTAGACGGAGTTTACTTCTACTACCTGGTTTTTACTCAGATCCAACACCAGATCCAACATTCAAGCAATATACTCTGTCTTATATTCACAAGCTAAGGATAGCCTTCTATTATTGTAACTCTAAAATCAATAATTACTGTAAAATAATGGTAATAATATACTTTCCCTCCTGGTTCTAGACTCACCAAATGAAATCCAACGAATCACTTCAACAATGACTCTGATTATGGGGGGTTCTTTCAAGCTTTCACTAAGCATATCTATAGAGTTAATGGCGTTTTATGACTTTTATGAGTGAGTTCCTTTCAATTATAAATATTGTTTGTCTTGCATAGGTACAGTTTAGAGGAGAAAAAACAGGCCAGAATTGATTATAAGATGTACTATATATTTTTGATATTTTCTAGATAAACAGACGCTAGCTTGTTATATCTATATATATATATATTAATATTTAAATCTGATTAATTCCGGCTTGTTTTTGATCCTTCAAATAGCTTACCTTTCATAGGAAAAGCATGTCCCCAACCTCAGGAGATATCCACGCATACCATATGGGGCTGAGCTCCAATCTGCGCCTCACTCTCACTTGCGCCTTATTTCTACCAACCAAAGGAAAGAAAGGATAGGATAGGATAGGACTGGACAGGACAGAACTGATACTCTTTGTTATGACATTCTCTTCGCCATTTTCATATCAATCCAATCATTCCAACATTCATGAACACGATCTGTATTAATTCCATTGTCCTGTCGTATACAATGCAAGTCTTAGATGATTCAATGTTTCGGAGCGTAGCGAAAGAAACTTATGCGTCGGATTTTAACGGAATTTTGTGTG
>NGKJ01000036.1:265112-275545 GCA_002162495.1 Myriosclerotinia curreyana | reverse complement strand
ATAAATAATATAAATAATATAAATAATATAAATAATATAAATAATATAAATAATATATAGGCTTTTCGAAATCAAAAAATCTAGAAAAGTTTAAAATAAAGTTAGAAAATATATAGAACAAAAAACATTCAAAAGCATTTTAGTTTAATTATTAGATTTAAACTTTATTTTATTATATATTTTTATTATATATTCTAGATTGAATATTAGTAAGTTTTTAATGTATCCAAAAAACCACTTTCTTTTTTATTATTATAGCAAGATTTTCCTGTGATTTGAATAGGGTGGGGAAGATAGGATTTTCCTGTTATGTTGGTACTGTAGGGGGAGAGAATCGCCGAAACCAAGTAAAGAGGCAGAGGGGCGGCCATTCAGGTTCATGTTCTGTGGAGGAAGTTGGCAGCCATTGCAGTAAGATGCATTTCCGAACTCAGATGATTTCCAAGTCCAGACAATAAGACCAAGTGTTTCTCTTTGTTTAGATACTGCCACGCTGAATTGTACGGAGTGATGGAATAAATAGTTGGAATCAAGGTTAGGATCATCCGTGGGATGAATACCTACATATCACGTGGTTAGACACGCCAGCAATAAGCCCTTTCCCTGCCGCTTCTTTTATCATGGAGATATCGGGTGAAGATAATGGAGAGGACCTGTTAAAGTTGACGGCGAGAGCGAGAAAATATGTTTCATGTAAACCGAGACTCAGTTCTTCCTGATTCCTGACTGAAGCTTTTTGTGGCGTCGATCCTGCAGTTCATTTCAACCCCAAGAAAGATTCCGATGAAGTGCTGGAGCTGCACTTAGTCGGTATCTCGAAAACATTGTTTTTGTGGCATTTTCTCCTCCGGAGCGAAATTGCCTAATGCGGCTTCGACTGTCGTTTGCGCCCGCTGGTCGTGTGCCAATTATTTATAATTTGGTACTATTATCTCCGGTATAGATTGATGGCACTGGGCTAACAGTAATGCTGTCAAAGACTACCCGTGAGCTTAAATGAAGCTCCACCATGGATCTAGACGATAGGTTGGCCTTCCTGCGCGGGTCACATGCAGCAACTGATATGATTCGTTGGTATTGTGTTTTTTTGGATCACTACAATTTCCTCTAAAACATAGGTTTAACACTGTAGGATATGGCGCCGTATTCGTCCAATGGGACGTGGAAGAATATCTCAGTTTGTGTTACGATCATTGATAGAGAGAGCAATTCGATGAGTATTTTTCCGTAAGCCAGAAAGACTAACCTTATTAAACCTACAGTCTGCAAAGTTCTTTGTCATCTGAATATATCTATAAAAGCTGAAACACATCTCTAGCACGCGAGCTCTGGCCATGCGTCACGAGTCTGTCCGCGGCTCGGTCTATCTTCAATTGAGCGACATCGTGTCATTTTGTCACAAGCCAGCAAATTCCTATTCATGATCGAGCACCAGTTTGAACTCCTCTTTTTAGCCGTGAAGTTTAGATCTACTTTATAGCATACTGTGAACCGCTTTCGTTCGTTACATACGAGGAGGCAGTGCCTATTTCCTTGCTTCGTTACACAGACAGAAATTTAATGATCAATTCTAGGGCATACACTATTCTACCGTTACGTGAAATTCACCACCGATAACCTTTGGGGCTAGATTACTTTTTCCTTGCGCTGTGCTTGTATATCGATCATGATTTCATGACATACTCACAGTTGCTATTAATGAAAATCCCTTACTCAGTGCTGCGACTTTGACGGCCTTGACGGCCAGTTCCAGTTCTGCAGTATCAGTATGGGGTGCCTTGTTCACACCTGAGACTCGGCAATGTCTATCTTAGTCGGCTTTGCTCCCCCTCGAATACCAATTTTAGAGGCACGTGAGATACTACTTCAAAATCCTTTTCATTCGGATTTAGTACACCCAGCTCTACATACAAGCCATCCGACCTAACATATATTTGCTCAAACCCACACTCCTTCATTACTTACCTAGCCAAACCCAAATTCAAACCCCGGACCCAAAATACCCGAATAGCCAAAACTCAAAACCTAAAACCGCCCTTCCAATCGCCTATTAACCACTGTTTCTAACCCCCACCAGAACATCATCACACTTCGCTTCAGTCTAATCCAAATATCCCTTCCTGAAAGGCATTCTCAAACTGTTATACCCGATCTCCCAATCACGCAATCCATCATCAATATTGCGTGACCATGATAAATTCAGCCCTATAATATCCCAGCTCATATCCCGGATACTTCAATATCTTGATTTGATGTCTGAATTTTTGAATATGGAGATGATATTTGGGACCCGACGTTCTAAAAACTTTTTATTGAGGGAATGAGGGTTAAGATGACCATGACATCAAGTCCATTCAATACATACATGGTAGTGTTTCTATGCAACATCGAATTCTGTTCATTCATAAGTACATATGTATCAGTTATTACCCGCGAAGTTCTCAAGAGTGAAAGAAAGAGAGTTTCCTCGGTAGTAGAAACGCATAGCTGGTACATTGAGAGCCAGTCTATCAATCTGCCGCAAAGAACACTTATCGACGGAGTTACAGTATGATCTCGCGGTAGTCTGTAGCGAGTGATTTAGGTGAACTGTTTTTGGCCTTGCTTATTTGAAAATGTCTTGAGCTGGAGAGCTATCAGCAGTATATAAGGAAGCCAAAGAACTGAATGGCTATTGAGAAGATTAGAAAGTTTTGCAACATTTTCCAATCACAACCCACGGCAGAATGCCACGCAAAAATTTTCAGCATGCAAATGGACATACATACTCCAAATTACACCTCAGTAGTATCTTATTTCGACATCGAAAGTATACCAAAGAAACATACGAACCAACCCCCACTTGAAAAGCTCATTCCAAGTTGTCTGAAAGCACAAGGTCAATCAGGCCAATCAGGCCAAGCCAGACCGGAACGATTCATCAGCGTAAAAATTTTCACTTGAGAATTTTCACCCTTGAAGTGAGCTTTACTTGGCCCTCATATCTCACGTTCTCGCACTCCATATGGTCACGCTTGTTGTCCCCGAAGTGATTTTGATATCTGATGATCTCTGGGGTTCCAAAATAATTGTAATTGATAGCACTTGGCACTTCAAGTATGTTTTGCGAGTCGCAATCTTCTGTTGACAAAACCTTGATGGGTTCCCAGATTAGACCCCAGGTTCTAAGGTTTCTAATGGGGATCCTCAACTGGAATATCAACTGATGATGCCGATCGACCCATTGACACTTTGTATCCACAGAATATATGGAGTACTGTGGATGGGTGTAATTTGTATTTAAATAATATATAAAATACTATAACCAAATATTATTAAATATCTACAGATAGAGTACTTTAGTCAAATTGGGTGTGGTAACTGCTTCGAACGGTGTGAAAGCGAAAGCGAAAGCGAAAGCAGAAAGGTGGAATCCCAACGAGAGAGAATATAAATATATAAATAGAAATAGAAGTGCTGTAGAAATTACACCGGCACTCAACGATCGACATACCTTATCTCAAGTACCAAATAGTAAATCAAAATCTCAAACAAGCCAAACTCGATTAATTACATTGCCATCTGATCTTGCCCCCTGAGTCGTAAGCCAAAGCCGTCATACACTAACCATACCTAAATGTGATCTAACTAGTAACCACCCACCTCAAGGCTCAATAATGAAATATAAGAGGTAAAGAGTAATTATATCTACTAGGTTCCTAGTAGTATTCATAATATCATTCATCATCAACCATTATTAAGAGCGTTCCATTCTAGAAACCGATACTCAAGTAAGGAGATATTCATACTGTATTATTAGTATTGTGAAAGTTCCATATTCCTTGCCCTTACTACCCTCTCCCAACAATAACCGCAACAGATTAATGAAGCATTCAATCTACAACTAACTCTAGCCATATACAATTATAATTTGAAACCTGGAGAATTTGAAACTTGATAATGCCATACATACCATACCTAATAATGGTGAGGTCATCAAAACCTTTATCTTATTCGATAAAATTAACCGACGCGATATTCACGGAAAATATACCCCTGAATGCATAAGCAATAATGGGCCACAAGGTTTAAGCATCTGTGGAGTTTGGACGCGTATGGAACTATCCACTTTTCTTTAATAAAGATAGAGACGTTGATTATTATCCATGGATTATTTCTTGAATTTTTTCTATAATGAACGAGGCTGAAGTAATAATATTAAAGTTTTTGAGGCTGATGTGATTCGTACTAGAATACTAGATGAGACTGGGATAGGTCTGATGAAGGGGGAGGAGGAGGAGGAGGGGTATACGCAGAAGTGTTACGCGCAGTTAGACGATTTCTCTTCTAGGGGGGTTTCGACTATCTTTCCTCTTCTAGACCTCCCTCTTCCAAAATAATAATAATAATAATGTTGGATGTTCGGATATCTTTCTCTTCACCACAAACATTCTAGTCCAATTTCTTCCATCTCATCATCATGCCCCAATGTCAAATGGCCAGACCGAGCAAGAAATACCTAACCTGGGTTAAGCACGGCTATCCAAAGCTTCTAAATGGTGAAGATAGTCTCAAACGAACGCGCGCTTCTCATCAATCTAAGATTTATCCCAATCTCTCCTTAATCAATAAATGTCCAATACCCCCATAATTTTCTCCTTACTGCGTACATCTCCCCACATATGTTACATGTTGAAATTGGGGTAGATCGTAGACCGTAGGCCATAGAGGATAAGCGATCAATCCTGGCTAGAAGTTTAGTCTACCTACGTAATGATTCCAAAGGTCCATGTTCCTGAATATCCAAGAGAAGGAATTTGTTTATATACCATAGTATTATGGATCTACCCACCAGAGAAGGTCTTGGCATTCCAAACTTTCTTTTCAAGATGGATGGGTAGGTAGAAATAGAGATTCATCTGTAGGTCTTGTCCCTCCTTGAAATTCTTTTTTCATTTCATCTCTATCTACTTTTTGCACGTTTCTCTCTCTGTATCTCTCTCTCTCTCCTGTATCTGGATTTGGCCTGCTTTTCATTTCTTAAGATACCCATTGTTTCGTTATTTTTTGAATATACTTGCTATTCAATTTGCTATATAATACCCTTCTTTTGCAAATAAATCACATCACATTTTTTCACAATGGCGAACTCACGTCTTTACACACCCAAACCTATCACGGATATATTCACCGCAGACACAGACATCAACCGTCGAAACTGTCGCCGTACAGTTCCCATGAAAGTTCTCATTCTCGGTCTGGGTAGAACTGGAACTGCATGTAAGCTTGCCCAATACTTTGTCTTCTTCTCCCCAAAAGAAACTAACAAAATTCCACAGCAATGAGAGCAGCAATGCGCGAACTAGGCTACGTAGATACCTACCATATGATGTCAGCCAGTATAGAGAACCCTCCCGATTGTCTCCTCTGGCGCGACGCCTTCGATGCCAAATACCACAATGGCCCAGCCTTCACCCGCGCAGACTGGGACCAACTTCTCGGCCACTGTCAAGCTGTCTGTGATTGGCCGGCCGTAGCCTTCGCCCCCGAACTCATTGCCGCCTACCCAGAAGCCAAAATCATCCTCACAAACCGCGACGTCGACTCATGGCACGCGTCTACCCTCAAGACCGTGAATTGGCGCGTAAATGATTGGGAGCTTGAGAAGCTGAAGGGATGGAGCTGGGCGGCTGGCATGTACAAACCCATGCTGCAAGAATTCTTCGATTGTTTCTTCCAGGGAGATTTTGAAAATAAGGGAAAACAGATTTATACCGAACATTACGAGAATGTGAGGAACATTGTAAAAGCCATGGGACCAGCTGGAGAGGGGAGATTATTGGAATACAAGATAACCGATGGATGGGGAAAGCTTTGCGAGTTTTTGGGAGAAGCGGTGCCTAAGGATAGACCATTTCCAAAGGTCAATGATAACAATGATTTCATTGATCGATCGAGGTGGAGGAACAGATGTCAGGCGATGAATGTGATTTTTAGATATTTCTGTATCCTGGTTGGGTGTGGATTGGCGTACGTTTGTTTGATGAGGATTTGGAATATGTTGTGAGTTGTGAGTTGTGAGTAAGAGGGGATGATGGAGGGGTAGCGGAGAGACTTCGGAAGGGGATGGGATGGGGATTTGATGGGATGTATGAAGTATGAAGTATGAAGTATGAACGGGGGTAAAATTTGGGATGAGAAAATTCCTGGTCATCTCTTTGGAAGGAAGTGATTCAAGTGAACATTTGGGGTTTGAATTCTGGCTAAATAGAACCTGTCTATGGNGGGGATGAATAAAATAGAGCGAAGCGAAAGTGCCTACACGGGCAGTAGTTAGTTGGCCCCCCGGGAAGGTCATTGGAGCGTCATTTCTGCCATTTTTTTCTCTATCTTTTTCTTTTTCTTTTTCTTCTTTTTTTTTTAAAAAAAATGTATGTATATATAATATATATATCTTGGTAGAATATATCCCACCTTTGAGGTCGTTCAATTTATTATTTTAAAAATAATCAATTCAATTAGAAATTTATTTTATATTACGTTATAAGCCAATTCCGAGTCCAGCCGACCTCAAGACCTAGATCCATCCATCCATCCACCACATCCACCACTCTAACTTTTCCCATCCAATAATTTCATCTACCCATCTCGTCGGGTCACCTACCTACTGTACTAGCACATCCAGGGAAAAAGATTGATAAGATAAGATAAGATGCATTCGTTCAAACACCCATTTTGAGCCGAGCAATGCGTGTACGAATCTCTCTTTCATCAAACGAGATGATACAAAAGTACAGCAAGTAGCAAACAGCAAGTAAAAAATCATACAATCCCATACAAACTCTCACAATTGAATGCGTAACCTACCCATCCATCAGTTCAAGATGACGCGTACAAAAGACGAATAATTCATTGCTAGGCGGATGAAACTCCCGATTTGTACTTACTCGGGGTTCATCTATGGTTTCCATATGCACGAGCCGGTCTGAATTTGGTATTGATGTGCACTTGTAGTTGTAGGGAAATCCGGAGGATAATATCAGTGAGCAAATTTACTGCTAATAGCAAGGATTGAGATATACTGAAAATTTTCAGTGAAGATGGGGGACATACTCAAGTATTGATTGGCTCGAGCTTAGAGTATATATTTGTTTTGATTTTGTAGGTATTCAAAAAGGTATCTATGTAGAAAAATGCAATGGTATCTCCACCTCTCTTCTCCTCAGGAAAAAATATGTACAAATGAGCAAGTAGAGGTAGCCAAAAATATATATACAGAATAGAAACCCTACCAGAACTCCCCAAAAATGCTTCCAAATAACATTTGTTCCTTTCCCAAACCCAACCATATCCTATCCAGATAACAATGAAACTCCCAAGCCTCTGTGCCTCCACCTAAAGAAACTCGCACCCCTCTTTCTCCTTCTCCAAACCATCGCTTCCCTCATTCCCACCACCAACCCTGTTGCCCCCGCAAACGCAATCAACGTCAGCAATGGCCAACTACTCGAACCTTCTAACCTCACCGGCTTCAGCGACCAAATCTGCATACTAGTATTAGTATTATAGATTCCAGACGTCTAACAAGAAGAGCAGAGTCAGCTTACCATTTCCAAATTAACATCTAGCGGAAAACTTACCCCTAATAACTCTCCCTGCCCCGTCACATTATCATGAGCTCCTATCCCCTTCACCCTCAAATATCTCGGATATAAGCGAGGGATTTCGAATTCCGTTTCAAAGGAGATTTTATCCGCGTAGTCCAGAGTTTCCCACTCTTCCTCTTCCGCTTCAAAGTCATCAACGCCTTGTAATATCCATCTCTGAACTTCCGTTGCTCCATTCCAGCTCACGTACAAGCTCAACCAATCCTCTCCATTGGTCAATATGCGCACATCAGGATCAGTCGTGGGCCACCCATGCCAATCGAATTTGAAGGTTCGATATGATTGGACTTCTCCGGATCCAAAACGACTCTGTGGTCCGAAATGGACATCGCAAATGGCGGTTCCATTGCTATCATATTCGGTGAATGCACCTGTGTTTCCATACCCCATGATTACGTGTCCATCGTCAAGCATTTGAAGGTTTCCTTGTGAGATGGCGTGAATACTGTTGGGGTTCATGTATTCGCGGATTACTTCTACCGTCATATTGATTTCGTCAAGGGAGACTAGAAGACCACGGGTAGGATCTCCCGGGTGTGAATCATCGCCTGCATTGTCGAATAAAGAAATAGCGGTGCGATTATGGCGCCAGCGAGCATCGTGTTGATATGCGAAATTTGTAGCTCGTCCATCGGAAAGATCGGTGAACATATTTTTCTTGCCTCCGAGAATCCAGATAATATCACCAGTTCTGCCATTCAAATAGGTAAGAGAATGAAAATATCTGCTGGAAATGAGGAAATTGCCCTTAGAGTCCTTATCGATGCTGTTTATGTGAAAGAAGTCGAACGCTGAGTCCACTCCTCCGTCTCCCTCTGGCATCTCTCTATAGGTATCGGAAATGGGATAGTGATCTGCCGCTCTCCATTCGAAAATGAGTTCACCGGTGGCTAAATCGATTTCTTGTATAACACAATCCCAAACATATCCTTGAGGTATTCCAACGTATGACAAATCGGCTACTACAACATCGTAGATTGTGATGAGGGCAGTGCCATTTTCGGTGATGGTAAAATCGTGTAAATCGCCTGCGAGACCGTTTGCTGCGACAATTTTGTGAGCCTCTCTATAATGTTTATCGAGCTTCGCGGAGTTAGCACCACACTTATGCCCAAGATACAAGACATGCCATATACTGACCATGTAATAAACTCCTGCACCATGTCCCTGCACAGCATCCGTTCCAGCCCAGAATGTCAAATACTTTTCCCCCAAATACTCCTGCACCTGAAGATTATAGACTTGATCATATCCTCCCCTGGTCCATATTAAAGTTCCCGCCGAATCCAAAATCATTGCACCTGGCTCACTAACAGAACCTCCTCGAGGACTAAACACCCAATATAAATCATTCCGACATAATGAGCTTGATCTCAACATATTCAGGCGCGGGGAAACCACATCAGTTGACAGATAGGTATGGATTGGGTATACTCCATAGCTACCATCATCGAAAGCATCATCACCATAAAGAGGGCCTACCTCAGCAACCGCGAAAATAGGTAAGAGGAAGGTGAGGAGAGGTAACAATGGCAATACTTTCCACCCCATGGTAAGCTGATGGAAAAGCAACAAGAGAATAGCAAGAGGTATGTCATTTGCTCATGGAGTTTTTTGAATGATGATAATCGATTCCCTTTGACCTACCAGGATATACGAATAGAAGCAAACGACGGAGCAGAAATACTTTGAAAGCATGAAGGCATTGGGCAGATCAACTCCCAGTCTCCCACCATACCATATATATATATGTGGGGCCGAGGGGTCATTAGTAGAAGGAAGCACTTGAAGGCCTCGAGCGGTACGTAGTTTTTTTTTTGATATGGCTGCGCACAAAAACACGTCTACACTGCTACAAGTCTAATCTGAACTGATGGGCAGTGTTTTGTGTAATTCGTAATTCGTAATTCTTGCATTCGTAATGCTTGCAGGAAGTTCGTTCATATTAAGTTTCTTACGCTTTGTGGCATACGTTTGAGGGATAAGTCGTCTGTCTGATGGTCGACAATGATAATTCGATCTGAAGAATCTCTGTGGGGGGACCCTTTGGAGGATAGCGGAGAAAAATTACGACGCGCCAAGACGCCAAGACTTTCGGGGGTGGGCGCTTGTTCCGCGCTTCTAAATTCTAATGAATACCTAGGTTAGGTAATCTTTCCACGGCGGGGTTATGTACGGAGTAGCCTTGTACCATTTAATTATTGAAGTCCATCATAATCTATCTCGTAAGGAGTGAGAATATCTATTAATAATGAAAAACATGTTTCAATAATGAGGTACACGCCGTTCTACGTTCTACCGTTTCATATAAAAGTCTTATAGTATTTCTTATACTCGAGTAGTACTAGGTAGGAATTTCTTATTCAGCAGGACTGCAACTAACAATAATAACCTAGAATGCGAAAAACGGCCGTCTCGCTTAATACCGAGGCCCATATCAATCATTATACTAAAACCTTAAAAATAGATTTTAAGGTATTAGAATATTAAAATGTATAATACTAAAATATAAATTCTAAAAATCGAATAATACTAATTTATATATTATTTAATAATTAATTAATAAAAAGTTTTAAATTTTAAGTAATTATATATTATCAATTAAATTGAATTTTAAAATATTATTTTTAGGGTTTTAAATTTATTAATATTAAAGTTATTAATTAATAAAGATTTTGAGGTTTTTTAAAGATTTTGATGTTTTTATTTAGTAATATATTAGTAATATTGATAAAGCTTATTTTAAACTTGAACTTTTAAAAATATTATTTATTTTAATAATTAATA
>NGKJ01000036.1:246479-263254 GCA_002162495.1 Myriosclerotinia curreyana | reverse complement strand
TATAATAATATACTTTAATTATTATAATATTAATATTTAAAAATTAAAAATAATTAATTTTAAAAAAATTATTACTAATTTTAATATAATTTGATTATTGTAATATTTTTTTTCAACTTTTTCAATTTTTATAAATTATTATATATTAAATATTTTATTAAAATTAAAAGAATTAATTCTATTATTATATATAATATATTATATTGAATTTTTAAATAATATTACTTTAATATTTTAAATTAATATTTTATATAACAATATATTGTTTTTAATAATTATTCTTGAATATTATAATTAAGAAATAATCAAAATATCCTAATTTCAAGTTTTAATATATTATAATAATAAATTGTTTATTAATTGATTTTATAATAGTATTTTATATTAATTTTAATGTGTGCAAGATATAGGGACGTGCACGATGTAGGGATTTCGGTTATGGTCACAAAAAGAAAGAGTAGCAAGCGACCTACGAGTCGAGGAGAATATCCGAAATGCTAGATGAAGATCGAATAATAGTACCCTTTCATCTTTTCTACTTTTTGCCCTAGACTTTCCTTCCCATGATCCATCTTTCCCCCCTTCCCCCCATTCCATTCTTTGGCTTCTGCAACTTTGGCATCTTGGCACATCTCTGGACCGAACCGCCATTTCCGTTCCAATCTAACTTTTTTCTTCTTCTCTACTTTAGTCGTTGATATTTGCTTTTCATTTTTTGTACTACTGTTAATTCTCTGCTCCTGGTTTTGGGACTTTTTTATCTTATCTGGTCAATTTTTTTTGGCTTCAGATGAAAATAATTGGTCATGTCGGAAAAATCCAACATCCCAGCACCTTCATGGTCACCGGCTCTACCCGAGCACAGAGTGGTATCTGGTTTCCATCGCCGACGTCCCTCTCTTGTGTCTCCATCCCCACGTGAGACTTTCGATCCACGTTCTAGTACTTCCTCAGAAACCAATTCAGAAGCATCAGCTCTCAAACCTCAAGCAGTGACATGGATGTCACTGCCGCGAAAAGATCAATTAGCCATCCTTTTCTTCTCTAGATTGGTAGATTTCTTACAAGTTGCTTCGTTGCAAGCTTATATGTTCTATCAGCTGAAGAGCTTTGATCCCGGATTGTCTGATGCTGATATTTCGTCCCAGGCGGGGATATTGCAAGGCTGTTTTACCGGAGCCCAGGTCTGTACTGCGGTACTATGGGGTAAGGCTGCTGATACCTGGGGGAGGAAGATGGTTCTCATGATCGGATTGATTGGAACGGCCATCTCATGTATGGGGTATGGATTCTCGACGACTTTTTGGCAAGCAGCTCTATTTCGAGCTTTTGGTGGTGCTATCAACGGTACTGTTGGAATAATGTTAGTACATATATCCTCCATCTCCAATGGCACAACAGCTAAACTTTTCAATTAGACGTACCATGGTTGCAGAGATTACTAAAGAAAAAAAATATCAATCTCGAGCATTTTTGATCTTGCCTATGAGTTTTAACGTGGCTGGTATATTGGGTCCAGGTATGTGTATATATGTATTGGGTCAATCACATCATCATGTACTAATATTGCTCAAAGTCATGGGTGGATTACTTGCAGATCCAGCAATGACACTCCCTGGTCTTTTCGGCAAGCAAGCTGCATTCGGATTTGAGTGGCTCGAATCATATCCCTATGCTCTTCCCGGTATTCTCAATGCCGTCTTCTTAACAACTACCGGCGTCATCGTATTCCTGGGTCTAGAAGAGGTACGTGCTCTTGGTGTGGCACATACCCTGATGTCTCCACCCCCGCATATCTAAATACGAGATTCTAACTTTTGGTGTTCATTTTAGACTCTTCCTTCAGCACGTGGGCAATTTGATTATGGAATTAATCTCATGAATCGAATCAAACAATCGATAGGCTTTGAAAATATCGTTGCTCCTGTCGATTACTCTCATCTTGAGACTTCAATTGATGACCTCGAAAATTTCGAGCCCAAATCAATAACTCGTCCCAACCCTAACAAATTGCCCTTGAATCGCATCTGGACTAAAAATGTAATTTTCACCCTCATTACCGGCGCCTTCTTCGACTTTCATCTCGGAGCCTTCACAAATATCTGGTCACTCTTTCTCTCCACCCCTCGACCCATCTCCACCGAATCCAGATCTCTTCCCTTTGTATTCACAGGCGGTCTTGGTATGCCCGCCGCCACAGTCGGCTTCGCAACATCGATTCTAGGCATGCTAGGCATGGCTCTACAAGTCCTACTTTATCCATCCGTACACACTAGACTCGGCACTATCCTTTGTTTTCGAGTTTTCTTAATCTTATTCCCCATCGCCTATTTTATCGCTCCATATTTGGCTGTCTTACCTTCTAGCACCTCGGCACCAGAACCGGCCGCCGGACCGGCTATTTGGATTGGTATCTGTTTTGTACTCTTACTAGCTGTTTCAGCGAGAACATTTACGCTTCCTGCTACCATTATCCTGTTGAATAATTGCTCGCCTCATCCTTCTGTTCTAGGAACGATCCACGGGATTGGACAGAGTGTCTCGGCGGGATTTCGCACGGTGGGGCCAGTGGTGGGAGGGGTTTGGTATGGACAGGGGTTGGAAAAGGGAATGGTGGGTTGTGCCTGGTGGGAGGTTGCGGTAATCGCTGCTGCCGGGTGTGTAGCTGCTATGTGGGTTTATGAGGGGAGTGGACATGAGATATTTTTAGAAGGAGAAGAAGAGAACATCGAGGAGATGGAGATGCGGGGGTTGATGAGAGAAAATCAGAGGGAGAGAGGAGAGGGGATTTTTGCCGAGAGGCAGGGATTGATGGGGCAGATGGGTGGGAGTACCAGTTTGGATTTGAGAGATTTGGTGGATGATGAGATGGAGCGGGGGACGGTGGTGGGAAGTAGTAAGGGGGTTAGTTTGGAGGCTAGGAGGAGCTTGGGGATGAGATAGATGAGGGTAACATATTGGGATTTGGATGGAAGGAAGGGCGGCATCGGGAAATGGCGTATAGGTGTTATGTCACTATCATATCATGGGGATGTAAAGTATATACTTTTGCTTAGAACTTTAAAGGGCTGAGGCTGGTTAGGTTGATGAAATATCAAAATCAAAACTCCTCGAATTCTTTCCGACTTTTCATAAATCTAATTTCAGGGAGTGCGGATCAACAATTGGAACCCCGGAGCCACTAAACCAAAGTCCATGAATACAACTTGATAATATTAGCTGAACTTAAGTTCATCACTATATGGCCGATGGAGTTGACTACAATATTCTCGAGATCGGAACGGAGTGGTGAGATGGATGAATGAGACTTTTATCATCATGTACTTCATACATTTGGTGATAGAGACAAGAGGAGAATTCGAAGCGAGAAATTTCGGTAAAAGTTTTTCTCCCTGATGATCTTGAGATATCTTTCCCTCCTTGGCAATTTTGAGAAGACAAAAGCACCAGTTGGGTTAAGATATATATGAGACACGAGGTTTGCATGAGGAGCAGCTCAACAACGTGCACAATGTCCGCACGTGAGAAGTATTCGATTTCTCGAGCCGAGGCCAAATATTCAGGTGGAGTGAGATGATAGTCATTAGATATCTATCGGGTTTGAAAATTGGAGAACGGGGGATTTATGAGAGGCGGACGAGGCTTTTTGGGCTAAGGAAAGTGTTGTATAGGGAGGTAAGAGTGAAGGAGGCTTGTAGATTTGGATGCTTGAGTCCGATTTTATTTTGTTGAGACATCTGGATGTCAATAATTGTGTATTGTGGTTTACAGTACGGATAGGAAAGGTGTGGGATATGGGATGTAAGATCTCGGGACATTCAACCGCTTGGTAACGATGATATGGATTTTGGATTGGAAGACTTGGAGGTATCGAGTGGTAAGATATATCTATTCGTTGGATCATGGATGGAAACGGAATTGAGCTTCTAGGAAAGGATAAGATGCTGTAAGTGGAATGGTATGATCTGGTGTTTCAGTAACTGATTGAAGTAAGATTATAACATGCTGACATTCTGTTCATATGAAATCTCCCTCGCCCGTTTTACAATCTTGCTCGCAGCTCGTAAATCTAACTCATATATTGGAGCAACTCTTAGATCACGTACGTGAGCAAGCTCAATTTTTCAGATATGTAACCAAAAATCTTGAATATTATAATGAAAGCCTCCGATAGGCTAATAGGTTGTGCACTGGGAACTCATACTGAAGAAGCAACTTTTTGAATTTTGAGCAGATAGTCCTATACTCAATCAACAAACCCGTAATACTAGCTTTTGTCCACTCAACCAGAATTCTGTGTTTCTGCTTTGACATTGACGAGCAGCAGTTAGATAGTTGAAATAATATTGAATGGAAAATTCAATTATTATATTAAAATTCCATGTGCCACGGATCGTACAATGATCCATAAATATACGGTGGAATAATTCACCGCATCAGCAATCATAACCTCTTCACTCCTCCCAGCTTCCCTTTACTGGTCTTTGACCGATCAGGATACACTCATCCTCATAGCCAAACGCCTCACGTTAAATCTCGTGACTCTCATCACTCCGTAAGTCACATACTCTGCATTTGCTCTCCAAACACCATTTCTCCCGCGAAAGTGGTGCTTCCATTCCCCTTGCTGGGAACATTAAGAAATTTTCTATCGTGGTGCCTAAACGGGAGTTTGAGGGATACTTGAGCGGAGATAATCTCACCACCAACTATTTGGAAGCAAATTTATATCGAAATTTATATATCGCCCCCGACCTTTCGTATCTTTGAACCTCAGCAGTACTCATATCTAAGAATATTGCAGCTCTTCTAGCTGAAACAAAACTACCTATTAACTGCCACTGATCCTTTGCCTGCGCTGACGGCATTGAGGTTTTTTCATAGATGTAAATAGCGCTTCTCACTTTGGAGGGTAGGAATTCGCAATATGATTGAAAGGCTGAGTCTGTGAATGGCGTGGGGCTGTCGCTACTGATGGCGAATATGGAGAGGGCCAGAGGATGGGATACAAAGGAGGGATGTTTGCGAACGGCTTTGAAGGCCTGCTGCAAACTTGAGGGATTGTGTTGTGCGTGAAACGTTTCTATGACGGATCCGGGGTTTTGCTCGGCGATCTTCGCGCGTATGGGTTTGAGGGCCGCTCTGTTTTGGGAGAGAAGTGCGACGGCCATGCTGGGAATCGTTAGTGGATGATCTGGGGTTGTTGATTTGGATTAACTTACTTGCCCATTTTGGGATTGGAAAGGGTTCGCGATAGTCCCAGACCCTGTTTTAAGCTGTTAGTTAAGAAAAATATAAATATCTAGGCATCATGTGCTTCTGAGGGCGCTGCATATTTAATGACTGTGTATAAATGTATGATAGCCAAGTGTATGGAACCAGGCTTGATGTTCTGAGATCCAAAGACTCTGGACATTTTAACAGCTTTAAAAATTCCGAGGCTTATGAACCTTGAGTATCCAAGATCCATCATGAGTCTAATGAATATAGAATTCCAAAGGTAGGTAGAGTAGCTTATGCAAGACTTACATTGTCACCACCACTTCCAATGATAATTGCGAGGCCACGAGGAATCATTGTGAGCTGAATTGCCAAAGGAAGATTGTGGTAAAGATTATGGTATCGAATAGTGATATAGATAGGTACCTAGTGTACAGAGTACTTCATATAACTTCAACATGTTCAGAAGATTCAAGCGGGTAATCATCGGCATATGTCGGGATGAAGTTTGTCCGACCAACCTCATTTCTTCAACCTCTTGTTTTTCACCAAATGCAATTGAATTCATTTTTTAATACTTTTGATTATGATTATATCTCTACACTAAAGAGATATGCTTTCGTTCCATTATCATTAAATTCCTGGCAATTCTCAAGAAGATGGGAGGTGAGATCAGTTCTGTGACTGACCATAAGCTGTATTGCTATGTGTCCTGCTTGTCCATTGACAACTCACATTATGCTTCATTTGTCCATTTGTTTATCCATCCATCCATCCATCCATCCATCCATCCATCCATTATCAACTACCTTCAGTCAAGTCATTTTAGGCTTGACCATCAATAAAGTAAGAAAAAGACCAAGACCAAAAGAGAAGAGGGACAAAGAGCTGAGGAAAGATGGCTCTGAGCAAGATCCGCTTTAAGCCTTGCAGTAATTGATTTATTATCACCATTGTCGTCAGCTAGTACCTTACATCCAGCCTCCCTGACCGTTGTTTGCATCAACGCGTTCAATTGATGATCCACCCTTAATTTCAGTATAAGATACATCATGGGTATCGTTGTTCACGGTGCCTGGTACGGGGGCAGTGGCGAACGGAAATCGGTTCCTAATTTCTTCCTGGCGTTCTTGACTGCGTTTCATGGACTTATTTACGAAATTTTCGTAGAAGTGGCGGTCTCTATTTTGTCCGGTTGTGTGGACCTGTTGTCTTCCCTCAAGTATTGCCAAGGCATTGTCTCTGTCAGCTACAGTGCGAAGAATATCTGCTTCTTCGACCGTGGGAACAACTGCGTTGAACGAGCGATCTCTGTTAGTAATGGGAGTGACTTGAGCAGGGCTATCTCGACTATTGTTGGACATTCTATAAGGTGAAGCGGTACTAGTCGAAGGGGTAGAGAACCTAGACGGAGGCTCAACCCATGTTGTGGCAGGTGTTGTTATCAAGCCATCTTGAATCCGAGGAACTGTGGGAGTAAATGACTGCTGGTTGCTGCCGTGCGGCCACGCAGTGATAGGGGTAGGAGGCATGACTCCATGTAGCTCAGAACTTTGAGTGGAGAGATTTCCGTCGTAATTCGACCAGCGTGGTTGCGTAGTTTTATCCATGTTCTGCTTTACTCCCGAAGGCTCAGGTTCACAGGAACTTCTAGTGAAATTTCCGTACAGCGTGAAATCTCTATCCGGGGATTTTGACGGGATAGGAGGGGCGAGCTTTTCAATTGAAGATCCTGATTGATGAATAGTCGAAGCTTGACCATAAGCTACCACAGGCTCACCATCCAGTTCGATTGGTGCAGGATCGGTTTCAAAGTCTGCTTGATATGATCTTTCCGGGCGACGAGCTGGCTGTCTCAGAGGTGTTTCTTGTAGTTCCACCATGAAAGCTTGCCTAAGTGGGGCAGTTGGTATTACGGCATCATTGTTGAAGGGCCACCAAGATAATATACTTCCATGTTTTCCCCCTGATTTAAAGACGGACTTGCGTTGACCTCCTGTGGCTATATTTGTGTTTGGTCCCTTCTCAATGGGATGCTCAATGGGATGCTCCAGTAGTTGTTTAGAACCAAATCTGCTTTTGTCGTTTTTGGAGTTTCTTCTTCTACGTAACCACCATATAAGCGAAATGATGCCAGCGATAGCGATGATGCCGATGATAACCGGGATTATAATGACTGTGATGCGCGTTGATCTGTGAGCGGTGTTGTTTGTTACCGTTGGCATAGGATCAGTGGATGCTGTCACCGAAGATGGTGTTGTAGAAGAGAACAGTGTAGAAGTTGACTTGCTTATGGAGGTCGCCGATGAGCTATGAGATGTCATTGATCTCTCGTTCTCAGTACTCGAGCTGTCCGTGGTTTGAGGGATGGGTACGCTCATTGTACTGGTCGACGTAAGAACAAAGGTCAGATGGCTCGAAGGCCCCGCTTTTGACCAGGTGGTCAAATCGGTGGAAGTTAGCTCTATTGGAGACGCGTCAGGTGGGTAAGTTGTATAAATTATAACCAGTCCCGCAGTTATGTACCATTCTGCCGTATCTGTAGAAGTAGGATTCATAGGCTGCAAATATGTTAGCTATGAATGTGCCATTTTTTCAACTGTGGAAATCATACCTCCGACGAAGTGACGGCAGCAGGGCTTGGTGAGACGGTAGTAAAAGAGGTGAGGGTTAAAACTCTTATGCTACTTGTCGAGCTCGAATCATCTGCTATGCCCAAGAAGGAACACAGAGAGACGATTAAAACCGCCAACAACGCGAGCGGAGGGCGCATCTTAATATTAGAATGAGGATGATACCGGATTCGATGGATCTTCCCAAGAATTGCGAAGGGCGATAAACGTGAGTTGAAAGAATGCGACTGATCACAGGTGATGAGTTCGCAAGGGAAGCAAAGTGGTTCTGGATCGCGCCTCAGATCGACAATATTAACAAACACGAGCGATAGTTTCGAGGGAGGAAAGATTATCAAGATTAAGGGTCTGGACTATAGCCTTGAGGATTGATGACAACAAAACCAGTTTTTTGCTAGAGGTCAATAAAAGGGTTGTGGTTGAAGTTCAAATCTTGGCTCAATATTATTTTGAGAGTGTGGGAAGATTGAAAACTCAAATAAAGCTAGCAATTTTGGTCCTGGGTTAAAAACTCTCGGCGCTCGATGCTCGATGAAAAATAAGTTGCTCAAAAGGGTGAACTATCCAGGCCTAATGTCTGATGATATGGTTGTCCGGACTTCAGATGTTCAAGAGGAAAACCTTGGCTGAATGCTGTGATGGATAATTGGTAGAATATGTGAGCACCTGGTTGTTGATCTAGAGATATATTTGAAGACTAAGATAATCTATAGAATGAAAACATAAATGTTTTCGAAAAGAACACAGTGATGCCTGCAACTTGAGATATATTGTGGTTGATAGAGGTAAAGGGTGTTGAGGTTGTAAGGAACTTGAGGCACTCTGTGTGATCAGAATCTTGTTTCGCTCCCTTTGGTAAAGACCTTCGAACGTGGATCCCTATATGTGAATAACCGAAGCACAGTTATCATGAAGGGGCGACAATGTCAAGAGTGACGTTTTGCACCCCTTTGGTTTGGAATTTGTCAAAACCTTTGAGTTCTCTTCTTGATTGGATCAAGACCACAAGATTTTGGTATCCAAGTATATCCAGGTGTCCAATTATCCAGTTTCTTCCCATGTGCTTTCGTTTCTTGATTAGGGATAAAACCACAGTCAACGTATTCTCTTTGATCCTCCTAACCTTTATAATTTATCTGAAAGAGAAATCCTTGTATCTTGGTTGGGTGAAGTAAACAAAAATTTCAGAGTCCAGCTCTCCACAGACTGAAATTCACTAGGAAGTGCAATTTCCTCCTGTTCTGGTGTGGCAACGTCAAGATGTGAGTGTAGGTGTGAGTCTGAAGTTTCTCTCAAATGCCTTCTTCAGTTTGCGGGAGATGATATAATGGTTGATATATTTGATGCTGTAGCTTTTACCTTCCTGCATCAAGTCCCAGCTTGAATGTGACGAAGTTGTTGATGCTTGATCCTGAAGAGGTTGAAGGACATCTGGGACTGCAATAACTTTTTGGCAGTGAAGCAATATTTCCAATATGGTGGAGTGAGAATATTTTATACTTCTAAGATGACTTTGACTGTAGTCCTTTTCAAGATAATGAGACTCGTAAAGACTGGATAGTTAACGGTTCAAGGCTTACCAAACTATGGCAGGTATCTGCTGGACTGAGGAAAGTTTGTTATTGGCGATCAAGTATATTGCTGAGTTGTGAAGGTTTCAGTCAATGCGAATCATGTCAGTCCTTTTAAAGATCTATGTGTGGGGAAAGTTGAGGAGTGAATCTTATCAAAATCTTTCTTGAGCATAACTCAGATATACCTATGTCAAGGGAAGACCAGAGATCACGTGCTAGAGTCAAGAGACTCCAACAATTACATTTGAAATACATGCCTATTGTATACCAAGGGAAGTTGATGATTTATTTATCATTAGTTTTCAACAAGATACATCTATGAGCTTTTTGGCTTCTGCTCCATTCTTCATAATATACTATGGCAAGATGATCCACCAGGGTGGACTTTCCATTCGGCTAGTTATCCTCCCTCATATTGCGGTGGCTATGGAATCATCGCGGATTTGTTGAATGGCAGGCATCTTTTTGTTAAGTTGTAGGTGATTTAATTGATCTCTGATAGCGGCGGCCCTTTTAAGGAGGCTTCGGGGTGGGGCTAGTTGAGTGAATCTCATTGCAATCTTTTACAAGAGACAACGAAGGTGCATGTTAGGGGGCAGGAGGGTCAGAAACCTTGAGCAACTACATTTGGCGCACATGGCTATAGGAACACTGGAATAATTCCCCTTTCCTACTTCGTAAACGAAAAGGACCTATCATTCTTACTTTCTTCTGTTCATCCTCATAAAGTACTATGGCGGAGTGACCACCAAGGGTTCTGTGTCGGTAATTTCACTAGACAACCCCTACATATATTGTGATTGCTGGGAATGAGGATAGAGAAACCGTCGATAGATTCGTCTATTAGGTTGATATTGAGTCAGCTGTCGAAACATGCGAAGGAGCAATATCATAGCATTTTTGGATGGTGAATTTCAGTGTAAAGGTCCATGGAAGTATAAGGGGCTAAATCTCATTTTTGGGAGAGTGCTTTTGTACTTTCAGGTGGCTGTGAAGCGAAATTCTAGTATTCAGTTTTTTCTTCCCCTTTCTCCAAAGTTTCCGACTATCATGATAAAAAAATTGACGTTTATGATCTAATCATTCATTGAATCATATAGCGAATATATGGAATGGCGGTTTGGTGCGATTTTTTGACGAGAACCCCTCCTTCCCACTCAATGTATCGTGATGGTGGGGGCGAGAATCGAGGAGTTATGGACGGGTAAGTATATACTCGAGATGTTGGAGACTCGACTAATCTTTCAATGCGATTGTTTTTCAAAGAATTATGACAGCGTGACAAATCGGGAGATAAATTCTTATTGCTGTTTTCAAAAGATGGTATCATTGTAAAGATTTTTATTGCAACGAATGATCTATCAGAGTGGATGCACAAGTCGCTTATGACCAGATCCCCCCCTATATTGAGGTAGAGCCCCGCGGAGTTGTCGAGGAGGGAAGATGTTTGGTTATCCTCGAACCGTCCAGAATCTGTTAAAAGAAATGATGCTGTTACGGCCGAATCCCGTTCTGATCTTTGGGACGAGATGATGACGAAATTCAGGGCACAGGAAATGGGTACTGTCACGTGCGAGGATACGCAAATAAAAGTCACGCCATGCTGTCTCAAGTACGCTCTTCTCTTTTCGGATTTGTTACTGTAACTCATGAATATACTTCCATTCACATGCTCATGCTCTACCATAGAAGCGATTCTTGGATTGTTCGTCGTAATTGTGGTATAAATTATTGCAATGAGAATCATACTTAAATGTCAAGATGTAACTGCAGAGAATAATCCAGAACTATCAAAGTGTACTTTAACTTCCGTCATCTGGCAAAATTACTATTAGGTTTTTGGAGTGCAGAACACAATTTTATTCATGGTTGTTAGTGATTCTCTCATACGGAATCTATACCATCTATATCGGAATGAGTTGACGTTGAATAAGTTGAATCTCGTTGTAGTGTGCTATCACAGTGGCGATACACTTGTGAGGGAATTATTTGATCACTATGTCGGTTATTTGAAGCAAGTTTGTGAGTGAAGCAAATCTTATGAGGGAAGAGAAACATTTACGTTCCTATCACTATTGGGACATTTGTTGCTGGTGAGAGAATCAGCTTCAAGATAATAGGGCTAGATAATAGGGCTAGATAATAGGGCTAGATAATAGGGCTAGTATTATCACACCTAAGCCAGCTCTCCAGTATGTATTAACAGTAAATGATAAAATTCCATTTCATTTTCAAGCCACTGCAAATCTGTAGAGCAATATAGAAATCTAAGGCAATATTTAAATGTATATGTAACATGCCTATTCAATGTCATAATGTCATTGTCAATGTTAATGACAGATACCACATTCAAAATAGATGTACACGCAAATAACGCCTCCCAAATCCTCTAATCATTCTTAGTTTTTCCCTCTTCCCTTTTCCTAACCACCTCCAAAAATTCCCCCACAATCCCCTTATAATCCACACTTCTATATGGTTCAAACCACTCATTCCACGAACCCTTCCAACCCCCATTCATTTTCTTCCTCTTTGCTTCTAATCCTAACTCTGCACAAATCAAATCACAAAGATCTTGAACCTCCGCTCCCATATTCGGTTCGATAATACCGGCTCTTCTGTATCTCCATTTCATAAATGCATTTGTCCGCGCTGTATCTAAGTCCATCGTCAATTTATCACTGAAAACTTTGTCAATTTCGGGAGAATGCATGTTTTCGAGATATGCAATGCCCCATAGAGAAGAAAGCTCAGCATATGTAGGAATCTGAGGGGATGCTAGGACTCCGAGGAAAATGATTGAACGATCGTTGCGTGTGGCGAGGGTGGTGGGGACTGATTGACGGTAGAGATGATATGGTGTGTGGTCCGGCGGAGTTTCATAAGTCTTAGGTGGATTGGATAAGAAAGGGAATGTAGTATGGACCCATTTATCAGCTTCAGTATCGAGTTCTTTCCAATATGATTTTAGAACAGGAGGTTCGTTACCAAATGGAATTGGCAGATCCAACTCAAGACGTGTCTCCGGCGAGAAAAATTTGGAAAATGTCAGATTCCATCCAGTCGCGAAGATTAGTGCGTCTGTACTAACATGAGTACCATTATCGAGAGTGACACCGTAGGAGTGGACCTTAGATATATGTGTGCGTTGAACATCTATCAGTATCCCTTCGTTCAGTTTTTCGAATAAAGTACTGTCTTCCTGAAGGAAAGAAGGTGCTGATGTAGACCAAAATAAACTATGCATTATTGATTAGTAAAATAAGAATGTAGATTTGCGCAGGCGTCTTACTGTTGCAAGTCTGGTGCAATTTTTTTGGCATTTTCACTCTGATCATAGAGACCCTTGAACATATAATGAGAAGCCAATTCCCAATACTTTCCGACCAACCAGATACCCGGCCAAAAGAGTCCACTATGCAGAAGCCAATACCAAAACCCATGAGTTCTCAGCAAACATGGGACCGTTAGACCCGCCCATCTGGAGAATGCAATGGCGGCAGTATGTACTCCTCCTGATTTTGCTTGTATAAGCATTCCCGGGCCAGCACCACCTTCGCGTATCAACCAAGTAACTTTCTTTCCCGCCGATGCGCATAGATTGACGACCTCCGCAGCGGACTTGTTACCTCCAACCACAGTAACATGCTTAACATTATCAGCAGTAAGCTCGGCATGTCGAGCACCAAGATATAGAGAGTGAAAGACGGGTCCACGAAATTGACTCGTATCGAGATCCGGCATCCTTGGATCCGAAGAAGGACCACTTGCTACGATCAATTTATCACACTTGAGAATCTCTTTCTCATTCCCTTTCTCCTGAACCTCCAGGCTCCACCTTCGTACCCCCCCAATTCCATTCTCCGGAACCGCCGAAAGAACCTTTGTATTCAAGCGTAGGTGTTCATCGATATGAAACCTCTTGGAGAACTTGCGAAGATACTCCCCAACTTTGTGACCAGGAATAATTTTCCACATCTCCAATTCTGGATCCTCGTCCATGGTCATATCGGAAAATTCATAACAGCCAACAGGACTATCAGCAATAAGACCAGGGTAACTCCGTGCGATACTCCAGACTCCACCAATACTGCTATCCGAATCAATCACGGTCAATTGAATATTGGGTTTGAGCTGTAGGTAAGTCCTAGCAGCCGCAATGCCCTGCCATCCTGCACCGATAATAATGACGCTGTGATCGTCTCTGGTATGCTTTCCTGGAGACATGATTTATCCAAATCAATTGTAATGAGAGATATAGGATTGCGTGATTTTTCACAAAATTGCCCGAGAAATTTTAATCCAAGTTGTAATCTAAAGATAATCTGTATCTTTTATCGACATTTATATGATATTTTTCTCTTTCTATACATTTTGGCGAAAAGATATGAGAGAACAATAGTAAGGAACAATAGAAGGCAAGTGCCACGGGACATGAGAACGAGAATTCTCATTCTCTTGTCAGGAGAATTAGAAATAAAGAAACAAGAATCGTTGATGCCTCCGTCTATAAGGCATGATATATTTCTTTGTGTATTTGACTTTATATTAGCAAACCCATCCCTTTAGGCTTTTAGTCTTTGTTAAAGGCACTGGTTTCGAGATCGACCAGTATACCAAGGTGCCCAAATCATGTACGAATATCAGTATCAAGCCAAGACCAATCCGGTTCGTTTTGTGACCTTCAGAAACATATTAATCCTCGAATCAAGTCACTTATACTTGTTTTTATACACATAAGAATAAGCCTAATCTAGCTTCACAGCCTTGAATAAACACAGGCTATCCATCGATGCGCCCAGCTTTATCAATGAGAGCTTGGTATTATTGAAAATATTAATATAAGTTCCTTCCGATTATCTACTCACAACTTATCGGGCGCAAGAGATACGCGCAACTATAAGGGGCTTATATTGTAGTAACCGAGAACGCTTCGTTCCGAATTGACGAATATTCCCGATGTTGAGTTCCCAAGTCTTGATTACTATACTCCAGTAAAAGAGATACGGCAACCAGTCAAGAGGACGAATCTGTACTACTGTAGTTTGCATTGTCTCAGAGAACAACAGTGATATTAAAACAGACGATATGTAGACGGAAACTTTTCAAAAACAACTCGTCATGAGAAGAATCGATGACTGAAAGATATCGACGAAACAATTCTCATATTCCATTGTCCATGCTGTCCAAAAAGTGTAATCCGAGTACGAATACGAACCTCACATAGCTACAAACAAAGTAAGCCCCCTACTCATCCCAAACCACACAAACAACCTGCCCCTCAACATCCAATCCGACCAAAATCTCCAAATCCTTCCCACTCTCCACATCCCTCCTCAGCACAACAACTCTCCCATCATTCTGCAACCCGACCGCCACCAAATCCCCAGCTTTATTAATAGAAAATTGCCGAGGGAAACTACCTCCAGCTGCATCAATCGATACCAGTGAGACATTACCATTGGAATGGTCAAGGGAATAGGTTAGGAGGGAATCTGATGGGATTTTGCCGGAGGAGGGGTGTGAGGGGTCGGGGATGGTGAAGAAAGTGTCATTGCGTTGGGAGATTAGGAGGTAGTTTTTGTCGGGCTGGAGGGGAATGTTAGGTTTTTGTTATTGCCTTAGAGTTTGCAAGTTTCATGTTTATATTGAAGGGAAACCGAGAAATTAAAATGGATATATGCATACCGTAACCTGAATCTCCGACGCCGCAGAATAAAACTGTAATTCATCACCCGGCGTCATAGTTTCCAAGAGACTCCTCTCAAAAATCATTTCAAACCCTAAGGTCCCATGCTCCTCATACGTAACCTTGTACGCTGCAAGTTTATTAGTCAACTGATACACCAAGTAAAAATACGTTTCGGTTTCCGTAACCAGCCAATTGCCATGTCTAGGTCCACTTCCAGTTGGAGTGTTCAACGGTTCAAGTGGTTCAAGGAATTTGGTTTCTTGGTTAATGCGATAGATACGCAAAAGATCGGCACCGAGGTCTGGGACGAGGACGAAGGAATCTGTAGGGTCGGTGATGGCTTCGTGGGGGTGGGGTGCGGTTTCGTATTGGGGGTCTGCGCCGGGGGTGGTGAGGTTGTAGGTGAAGGTTTGGAGGGGGAGGATATCAGTATCGGAAGTGACATTGAAACTTCCTACTTTACTTGAGGAGCTTGTAGAGTTCGTTAGCCCAAGTTCCTAAAGACATAGCATTGCCGAGGGAAGCCTTACTAATAAGCAATAGCCAACGCAGTATTATCAGCATATAAAACTGTCGCCGCCGCCCCAACCGGCGTCTCCACCCTATCCAACCGAACCAACGAGCCATCCTCCTGAATCTTCAAAGAATTAAGCGTCCCATTTTCCGCCACCAACCCCCTATCCGCACAAAACAAGACATCACGCTGACGATCCAAAGTAATCCACGAGGAATTCGCCGCACAGCCCGTAGATGTCGCAATGACATCTAACGAGTATACACCATTTGCATCTTCCGCAAGTTCCAACGTACTAACAATCCCCGTGTAGGAAGCGACGAAGAGTCTGGAAGCAAGGACCTCCGAACCTGCGAGTGCCAGGATGAGGGAACCGGAGATGAACATGTTAAAAGCGTGAGTTTCGTATCAAATACCCTACAAGCCATATATCATCAGCGTAATCATCTACTTATACGTATCTACTTGAGTACCGCTACTAACGGATCCCGTCCCATTTCACCATGTTTATTAAGTTTTTATAATACACTTGGACGGAGGTTCCGGTCATTTTGGTCGAGATTATAGACTTTTCTAGGGTATACCCACTGAAAGGCCTTATAACTAGTCTACATTTGATTGTAATTTTTAATAACTCTATAACTTAAAACTTGAATGAACTATTAAGCTTTAAATCTTAAACTTGATTAAAATCAAAATTAATACGAAATAAGAATAAGTTTAACATTTATAAATTTATTAAATCTAATTTAAATATATATATTTTAAAAATGTTATAATCTCGATAAACATTATTAGAACTTTTATATATAACATTGTTATTAATAATATTATATAATAATTTAATAATTATTATAAATATAAAGTTTTAATATAATATAATTTTTAAAATTCAAATTTAAAAATAGAAAACATTAAAATAACAGAAAGTAATTAAAAGTAAAAAAAAAAAAAGAATTCTTTGAAATTCCAAGATTTAATATTTATAAATAATTAATAATATTCTAATAGTTGGCTCTTTATGGATCAGCCGTCTAGTTCCCAGTCGGGGAAAGCGAATGTCCTCTGCAAGCGAATGTCCTTTATCAACTTGATATATTTTATAATTTTAATTATTAAAATAATAAAAACTTAATATATTT